>JAOQMQ010000004.1:17770012-17781704 GCA_027563845.1 Erythroxylum subrotundum
TAATATAGTTGCGCTAAGTATCACTCTTCTAAAAATTAATTATTTAAAAATTTGACCAAAAATTTGGTACAGATGTTAAGAATAATTCATTGCATCTATATTAAAGTTTTAAACGATAAAATTATTTTTTATAATTTTAAGAGCATAAAATTGGAAAATTTATAAAAATAAAAAATATGTCTAGATTTTATAGAGCATTTCAAAATACTGTTTTGAAGATAATGAATAAGTAACCTTAAATTTTCTAAAAAATAAAATTACAGCATATAAAACACGGGTATAATAAATCTACTCAAATCAAACCATCGATGTATCTTCCGACAGATATAGAGCACGAGTCTATGCCGTTATCTATTTAGGCCAGGAGGCACAGGTTTCTATGTCATGAAACCTGGGAAGTTGGTACTCAGCCATGGAAACACTCTCTTCTTCATTCTCCATTTCCAAACTATCTGTCTTTGAACCTTTCACTTCGCTCAGTGTTAGATATGGCTATCCTATTATGCACAACAGCCCCCTTAACCTCTCCTTACACTCTTCTCAATGTTCGCGCTTTTCTTCTGTATCTTTATCTCCATCTACAAGGTTACAGGCAAATTTAACGTCAGGTTCTTCACTTTCAACTTCCTCGTCTTTCTCTTCCACTAAATTTCACAACTTTCGCTGGATAGTCCTTATGGAGAGGCTTCCAGAAGGAGCCAATTCAAAGACTGAGATCATGGACTACTATGTCATGACTTTGGAGGGAGTTCTGGGCAGGTGGGTGTGTATTCGTTCTGTGGCCCCCTTTTGTTTCTTGGTTTTTAGGCCTGAATTTATGTTTTTGCTTTTTGGGTTTTGATGTGCAGTAAAAAGGATGCTGAGATGCGTATATATGATACTTTTTGCGATACCAACTTTGGGTTTCGCTGCAGTATTGATGAAGAAGCCTCCCGTGAGCTTGCCAGTATGTACTAGTTCGTTGTATCCACAATATTGCTTTAGCTGCTGTCTTCAGCAGTTCAAACCAAATATCTCTGCTTTTAATTGGTTGAATTCGTAATTTGGTTAACGTTTTAAGTTTTTACACGTTATAGGTTTACCTGGGGTTTTAGCAGTTTATCCTGATCCGGATTTCAATTCTGATAAAAAGGGTTATGGTTCAAGTATGGCATTAGATAATCTATCAATTCCACAAAGTGGGAGAACTTTGTTGTTTCCTCGCGAGAATACTAAACAATGGCTGGTTAGAATTGATAAACCAGGAGTTGGGGTTGTCACAAAGGCACAAATGGTAGATTATTATAGTCAAATCCTCACCAAGGTTTTGGGGAAGTAAGAATTTCTGTTTGATCATCGATGCATCTATTTTCTCCACATCAGAGCTTGTTCGTGGTCTGAAATATTGATCTTTGCAGTGAAAAGGAGGCACAAATGTGTATATATCACGTTTCCTGGCAGACTAATTTTGGTTTCTGTTGTGAACTTGACGAGGAATGTGCACATGAACTAACTGGTTTGTGAGCTTCTTATGAGGTGCAATATGATTTTGAATGCATTGCAATTAAAGAAAATGGTTCTACATTTTGTAGGTGTCCCTGGTGTTTTATCTGTTCAGCTGGATAAAAATTTTGATTCTGAAAATAAGGATTACAGAGGTTTGTCATCTTTTGATAGAATAGCTTGTTTTAGATCCTTCATGTTTACACTTTCCTTCTGTATGCTGCCGTAGAGTTCAACAATAAACTATATTTTTCTTAATCAGATAATTGTTAATGGACTATTTATTTATATGTCAGTAACGTGTAGAGTGATAAGAGTGGAACTCTCTCGTTTTTGCATTGCCAGAATAGCTACAGGCTGCCTGGCTAATCTATTGGTACTTCATTGACTGTTGCAATAGATATCAGAGAATATAAAACTCTCGTCAGTATTCTCTATGCAGAAATTTCATATTCTTAGACAGAGTACTTGGCAAGGTGTTCTTCAATGAATAGTTAAAACTTGAACTTTGCTCTCGTATAGAGACAAATTTTCTGTCATTGCTTATCAACTTGATATGGGAGATAAAACTTTGATTTTCTGCTTTCCTTTGGAGAATTTTTTATTCATTGTTTCTAGCATTGATGGTATTGATCATCTTTGTCTTTGGTTAACTATGTTTCTTATCACCCACCCCCACCCCCCCCAGCTTCCTTCAACACATACATAAACAAACAAAGGCATGCATGAAGCATGCCATTCATGGAATGACAATATTGACTTTTCCTACCATGACCCTTGTTTTCTGCATCAATTTTTCGTTGTGATAACTGCAAACATAGGATTCAGTAATAATTTTAATGATTACTTCTCTACTGGATTTCCCTTTATTTGATCTTTTGGGCAAGCCAATCGGCAGTACTTTTTGTTCAATATTGCAGAAAATGTTGCATCGGTCACAATCTACCCTCGTTGGTGTTAACGTTATGCAACATTTTCAGGTGAGAATGCTGAAATGTTGATCAGTGTACCGAATTCTTTGACAACTAGTCAATCAACAGCAACTAAAACAAAGAAACTTTTTATAACTGGTAGGTTGCATCATCAAGTGATTACATTGATAGCCTTCTCTTTTGCCTTTTTGTTCTGTGGCTGAATTTGATACTGTTGTACAGTTTATCTACTATTATTTCTTAATTTCCATTTGAAACAGGTCTGTCGTTTTATACATCTGAGAAAACACTACGTGCGGCATTTGAGGGCTTTGGTGAGCTTGTTGAAGGTACATTTTGGATTTTCAAAATTGGCAACTTGATCGTTTTCCATGTAACAAAATTTGTTCGACTTTCATTAATCATTGAAGAGGTGGAAGTAATTTGCTTTGCTAATGCATTTGCTGACAGTTAAAATTATAATGGATAAGATTTCAAAAAGGTCCAAAGGTTATGCATTTGTAGAGTACACTACAGAGGAGGCTGCATGTGCTGCACTTAAAGAGATGAATGGCAAGGTAGGTTAGGTGTAGACCCTGATCTCCTTGCTTTATCCCTGTCCAGTGAAAATCCAAGAACTCCACATAAGAAGTTTAAGTGCCATTTCTTGATAATGCTACTTGCAGATCATAAATGGCTGGATGATAGTTGTTGATGTTGCAAAGAGCAGCCCTCCAAAGTACGGCAGGGGTCGCCCAAGACCAAGACCAGCAGACTAAGAGTAGAGATCTGTTTCTGTTTTATAGGGCAGATTTCCGAGCCGCATTGGGGGTACAGATAACTAAATGAAAACTAAAAAGTCCTCATCTAGTTTGATGAAAAATCAGGTCCTTGCCTAGCTCAAACATAACACCTAATGATGTATCGACAGGGCGGCTTGGGCGAATCAGTGTATTAGGAAACAATGCATTTTACCAACAAACCAGGAAGTATTTCGCAAACCCTGGATTTTAATTGTGATCTATTTCGTACTGATAATTACAAATCTGATAAGTACGATCACGCATTTTGGCCATAGAACCTCCTGGACGACAATGTTGTGTTAAACAAGTTGCGCGCGCCCCGGGCCCCCGGCCTTGTCCACTCGCTCCTGTCCTTTTCCTGTATGCTTCCATTAATGCCACCCAAAGTGTTCGTAAATTATTTTGAAAAATAAGATCAAAAAATCCTACACTTAGGGACAGGAAGGAAAGATCTCAACAAGAAACATGATTGTGTCACTGTTCTTTTTATATTCTTCCAGTTTATTTGGTACAAGTGACGTCGTAGTGTAATAATTTAAATCTTTAACTACTTTATACGACGTTTGATTATTTATAAATTAGATGGATCTTTAAGAATAAAATAGATAAGAATAGAATAGAATAGAATATGTATTATTTAGTTTGATTTATTCCTAATTTTTTTTAATAATGATGTAATATCAATGTTTAGTTAGAAAATATAAATTTAAAATAATAAAGGAATAACTAACAAAAACATTAAAATATCTATTAGTCTCCACTAGTTACATTATTATTATTATTATTAAGTAATTATGTGGATTTATTAAGAATATTTTTGTTCAACAAATCCTCATTTTTACTCCCAACCCACTTAGAATAGATAAAGATAGGAGGAGGATGAATTTACTTATTTTCCAAACTCAAGAAATAAGTAAACCTTTGGATTATATATTCTGTTATATTTTCTTCAACCAAACAAGGGAATAATCTATTACCAAAAATAGATTAGGAATAAAATAGTGATTTTAGTCAACCAAATACCCTATTAGAGCTTCATTTCAAGGAAAATTGTGATTGAATTTCAAGTCTTATCCATGTGAAAAAAGAAAAAAAATAAAGTTTGTCTTAAAAGAAAAAAGTTGAAATTTGTTCCTTTTCTCTAAAAAATAAAATGACTTAATTTTTGTTTATCAGGGTGTATAAGGAGGTGGTGAAACTAGTGGGTCCTTTAAATTAGCAGCCATAATGGTTTAAATTAAAGAGTTGATTTCTAAGCTATACTTGAAATAAATTAAAACATTATGGATTCAATTTTATAGTAAGGAAAATTAATGTTATACATTTTAATTTTATGCGAGTTATTTAAACTAATTCAAACTTTTCTTTTTAGCACTATAATATTTGAACTCTCGTTTGATGTATTTTGTCAGGAAAATAAAATAAAAATATATAAAGCTTGAGCTATGCATGAAAGATGACAACAAGATGCTGAAGCAATACATTAATAGTAGTCAAAGTTCATGATAAGCTATACATTGGAAGTGGGGCTATGAGACGCAAGAGGACTTACGAGAGGTGCAACTTTCTTTAAGCTTAAGCACTGCGTTTTGAATTGACCAATTTGTGATCTAATAGGAAGCTTTCTTTTGTGTTAAGTCTTTGTTATTTTATTACTTTCTGTTTCCAATAAAAGGGAGCATTTTGATCGAGCCTATGTAGTTGAATGTTTTTTTTAGTGAATGTGTTAATTCTTCTCCTCTTCTCTCTCTCTCTCTCTCTCTCTGCATTTGTGTGTGAGTGTATTATACTATTATGTCATTTTGATAGCAATGTTTTTTCACCGTAAACATTCTGATCAAGTCAAATCATTGTACCAATATATAGTTGAATGTCTACAATTACTGCCTAATGAATTGAAAACTCAATTCCATATAAAATTTAACAAAATAGTAAACAGGAATAGTGAAACTTAAATCCAATCAGACGTCTTTTCAAATTTAGTGACTAAAATAAGCAACTGGTTCTTCTTTACTTTTGAAATAGTGAAGAAAGAGTTCTAAACCTTGTCTACTTTCTTTAACTGATGTTGAATTCTATACTGCTCAATGAACTTTATGCATGGAAGATATTCTTGACCTCTATTTATTCTTATGTTTTAATTTTGCAGCCATTTTGCTTTTCTACAAATGCTTTAAATGATTTGAACACATCACAAGCTTCTAATTTTTGTTTTAAAAAATACACCAGACCTTTATACTAAAATCATCAATAAAAATATAAAATACCTATTGCCTCCATTAGATGGAACTTCAAGAGTAAACAGATCTAAATGAATAATCTCCGATAGCTTCTTCGCAATAAATCTTCCACTTCTATCTATCAAGGTGCAAAAGCCATGATAAATAAATACATGCAACTGAAAAGAATGACACATGGGAATTAACAAATATGCTTGCTGATAAAGACCCTATAAGAGCAAAGTGGGTGTATAAGAAGAAGTACAAGCCTAATGGTGAAATCGATCGTTTTAAAGATAGATTGGTTGTAAAAGGATATACGCAAAAGCTAGGTATTGATTACTTAGAAGTATTTGCTCCTATTGTGAGATTGGATACTATTCACATGGTGACCTCCCTCTCAACTCAAAATAATTGGAAGATTTATCAAATAGATATAAAATATGCTTTTTTAAATGGAACTTTGGAAGAGGAAGTATATGTTGAGCAACTTGTAGGGTATGAAATTAGAAGAAAATAAGATAAAGTTTACAAGTTGAAGAAAGCATTGTATGGATTGAAGTAGGAACCAAAGGCATGATACAAAATAATTGATTCATACTTCATGAAGTATGATTTTGAAAGATGTCCTTTTGAGCATACTATTGATGATTTAATTTTTATTGGAAACAACTCAAAGATGATTGAAGAATTTAGGGAGGCTATGGTAAAATCATTTGACATGACAAATTTACGTTTAATGCCTTAATTTCTTGGAATAGAGATAATTCAACAAGTTAATGGAATTTTTATTTCCCAAAGGAAATATGTAAATGATATTTTAAAGAAATTTAAGTTGGAGAATTCAAACCAACTCTCACTCCAATTGAAGAGAAATTAAAACAACTAAAAGAAGGTAAAGGGAGACCTATAAATTCAACTTACTACAAGAGTTTAATAAGAAGTTTGAGGTATTTAACTGCAACCAGACTAGATATAGTTTTTCGAGTTGGATTATTTAGTATATTTATGGAGGAACTTTGTATTTGTCATTTACAAGGAGTAAAAAGAATTTTTCGATATATTAAAGATACTTTGAATGAAGGGATTTTTTTTATGCAATTATCAATTATGTGAATTTTATATGTTACGCAAATAGTGATTGGGGTGGAGATATAGAAACAAGAAAAAGCACATCAGAGTATGCTTTTCATCTTGGCACTAATACAATATTATAGTCTTTAAGGAAATAACCCGTGGTTGCATTATCTATAGTTAAATCTGAATACATTGTAGTAACTAGTTGTACTACATAGGCAATATGACTAAGAAGAATGCTTGAAGTACTACTTCAAATATAAGATGCTCCAGTAAAATTATTCTGTGACAATAAGTTCACAATAACACTGTGTAAAAATTCATTTTTCTATAGGAGATCCAAGCACATAGACATTTGGTTTCATAAAATTTGTGAGAAAGGAGACAATCTTGAGTTGTACTTGAAATATATATATATATATCAATCTTGAGTTGCACATGAAAGGTGGCAACAAGATACTAAAGCAATATATTAATAGTAGGTGAAATTCATGATGGCTATACAATGGAAGTGGGGCTATGAGCGGCACAACTTTCTTTAAGCTTAAGCACTCCATTTTGAATTGACCAATTTGTGGTCCAACAGGAAGCATTCTTTTGTGTTAGTCTTTATTATTTTATTACTTTTTGTTTCCTATAAAAGGGAGCATTGTGACCGAGTCTATATAGTTAAATATATTTTTGGTGATTGTATTATGTCATTTTGATAGCATATTTTATTGAACTATGAAATATAGTTCAACATTATTCCCTATTAGTGACTATTATCAAGTAAATTGACATAACTTGATGAATTTTATGTTTCAAAAAATTAAGGACATGTGGATTTATATTTAACTAAGAATTTTTTTTAACTTGTCCCTACATTAAAATTGAGATTTATTTTTGTGTTCATTTTTTTAAAGTAGATTCATAATTAAATGTATAATTGAAAAGTAATTTAGTTTTTTTTTAGAGTCTAAAACTCAAGATAGGTATTAAATATAGATGAAAATATTACATTGAACAAAAATGTGCTTACTTTATTTGCGAAGAGATTTTGGTGTGAAGAAGAAGATAAAGATAGAGTTGTTATCAATTTCGTTGATGACATCTACATCAGTCTACTTATATATATATATATATTTAAATAACAATATGGAAATGCAAATGGGTTTTTTTGAAGCCATCATTTATGCACTTAATTATTCATAAAAGTTTTTATTTATTATAAATGAATCTAATAATGGTGTTATGCCTTAAAGTGTTAGACTAGTAAATTATTCAAAGCCAACTTAAGGAGGAAAAAATGATAGTTAATCAAATGATGCATGGTATATGTTGTATTTGATTTTATTTATTTATTTATGGCATTTAAAGTGACTTTGATTTGTTGGAACTATGTGTAAGTTGCTTTTTCTAAGATTTGTTGTTCTTTCCGACTAATGTTGTGACAAAAAGATGTCAATTTTTTTAATAGTTTTATTGCAATATAATTGGCCTTATCTTGCTTTTTATACATGACATCTTTGTTCAAAATAATTTGTACTATATTCGACTTGTTGAGTGGAATATGGATCTTCATATTATAAATTAGAATTTAAATAGAAAAGATCTTCGAGATTTCTTTTTTTTTTTCTCTTTTTGGCCCCTATATGAAATAAATTATAATTAGATGAAGTATTTTATTAGGTTTCTCACATGTTAGCACTATGTTAATTATTTACCTTTGTATTGTGTCCTTAAATTTATGGTTGCATGTTATAGTTGTAGGTTTATAATTTCTTAGGCCTCTTATTATTTCTACTATAAGTTTTAGTGTTTTGGTTAACGTTTATAATGAATTAGATGAAAATTTTGTCAATACTTGATAGGTCATGTTGTGTATCTTCTCTTTATTTTTAGTTATTTGGCTTGATGTTTCTTAGTATAAAAGTTCACGAGGTTCTTCTTTATTTAAAAATTGAGTTAGATTTTTATTTAGTGACATGATGACTATACTTACAATATTTCAATAATATACTTTTTGTGATGTGCATTATTCCCGTGTAATGCTTCTATTAACGTTTTCACATCTTTTTACTTAATTTGGTTGTTTAAGAACCTATTTTTTGGTCTTAACTATATGAATGTTCCCAAATGCTCATAGGGTTAGGATAGTGTATCTTGACATAGATTGTATTGGTTTTGTGTCTTAGAATTTCACTTTCTTTATAATTTTAAGCGGTTGTTAAGTGATTGGGATTCCTATTTCTTCACATAATAGGAAAAGATCTTCACATTAAACATAATAGATATAATACTAATTAATGGGACTTCTCATTCATTTTTCTATTTTCTATTTCAAAAATGATTAAATTTGAGTTCGTGGTATAATTTTACATAAGGATGGATAATAGGAGTATATTAGAGGCAAGATCAAGATAAAAAAGGATATAAGTGTTAACACACTTAGTATATTAGTTTTAAAGAGTGTGTCGAGGATAAAGAAAATATGGTCAATTTTATATATTACAAGTATGGCCACGAGTTATAATAAGTGCTTAATTGTTCATGTTTTTAGGTTTATATTTAACGCATTTCCCACGTTTATTTTATTATTTTTATTGTTTCTGATACTTAATTCATTCATATTTTATTTTTAGGATCTAATTCACTTATTTGGAGCAAAAAGAACAAATTTAGACAAGTTTAAGGTGATTTAAAGCTATTTTGATGAATTTATAATTCAAAGGAGTTGCATGTAAAACCTAGAGATAGATTGACATAAATCTTCTGAATTAGCATCAAAGCTAATAGGAAAGTTCATAAATATGATCATTGATTTAATTTAATGAGAAATTTTTTTTGATTAATCAACTTAGAATTAGTTGTTAATAATCTTAAGAAAGATATTAATACAATTGAGTAATTGTCCTAGTATAATGAACTTCAGTCTAAATTGATGTGTGAAGTTTTAATTGCAAGAGAAAACCTAGATGGATTTGAAATATGGGTATTATTATCTTCACTGATTATGTCTTAGTTTAATCTTCAATCTAGTTAATTAACTGGCGTTGATTTTTTCTTTGTTTATTGTTCTAATGTTGAATTTGATCAATCTCCATCATCATAATTGGTTAGGCTCGATAATAGAAAGATAGTTAATACTAGTATTTTGGTTCTTATGATAATGACCTATACTTACTAGTGTTGCATTATGCGTTTGTGGTAAAACAAATCAATCAATTTTCCAAATCAAATAAAAGAATTTACACTATATAGTGACAAGGAAAAGTTATATATATTTAAAAAATGGATAAAATGAATTAGACATTTGTATATAGCTTTTATGACTATGGTTATGAAGAACTAAACATTAAGGATGATGTAATAGATTCTAATGATGAGACTTTAAAATGAGTACGAGGTGAAGAAGTTGAACATGATTAATCAAGATATGATTCTTTCCTTGGTTAATAGTGTGATTCTTTAGGTGAATGATGAGTAATTCTTACATGCACGGGATAAAGAGATGAAATTGACTAAAAGAGTGACTACCAATTATCATTTTGACGATGTTATTGAGGAATTAGAAGTAAAAGGAATCCCAGTGTTATTAACACAAGTATTAGTGTGCTCTAAAGTAGTTTTAATCATTTAAGAAGTGAGTATGAAGATAACAATCAAGAAATAACTACTCCAATTACTAATGATGATGACTTGTTTAAAGAAAAGAGTGAGAAGAAAATATGTGTGCAACATTTAATCCATTCACAAATATGAATGACCTAAAATTTGAAGGATGAAATCAAAATATATAAAGGATTTCAAAGAACCAATATGCAATTATGGTATTGCAAATAATTATGACATTAGAATGTTAAGAAGCAAAGATAAGATGAAAGCCATTTGTGACGTTCCTCATCCTTTTGTGGTGTATTTAAGTGGGTTTATAGATTAGAGACACAAAACGAGGCATATTCCTTTCCCTATTGAGTGCTATGAGCAGCTAAACTTCTTCTTTCTAGTTCAAAGGGGATATCAAGACCTGTAAACATATTTAGGCATTGATTAATCTTAGTAATGTTGTTCTTAACTCTCTTTTGTAATTGACTATTTTATTCTGTGTCTAAAGGTTGGTGTTTATGTATGAATTATGTAGATAGGCCTACTAGATTTTAATGTATGGATTTATTGTCAGAATCAAGATTGCAATATGTAATTGTTGTAAATTTGACTCATTTGTAGCAAACTAGCGGTTATGCATCATTAGAGACAATATAGTATAGGTTAAATAACCTATACTTATGTGGTTGTTGCTTACATTAACATATTTTCTAAACTTGTAATGCATCTGTTATATTAAATCTAGAGAGTTTATTCCCTTTTGTCTAATTGCTAGACCAAATTAAAGAGCTTGTTTTAATCAATTACAACCTAAGAAAAAACTATGATTAATAGAGCTTGTTGTTAATATATGGTTAATAGTTTCAAAAAGAGGTACGAGAATAATGCCAATTTATTATAAAAATTTACCATTTTTAACTAGCCTAGAATCCAAAATCACGGCACAAATATTTTAAGGCCTGATCCATCTGTTTTCTTGTCTTTATTAGCCCATTTAAAATGGGCACAAAAGAAACATTGAAAACATCTCAAAACCCTGCCCTAGAAGTAGAATTGGTTAGCCCATCCTGTATAAGCTCTCTATATCTAGATCTATGTCAGAACAAGTCAGGTTCTTCCAACCTCCAGGCATCGGCAGTGTGGAAGTAGGGATGGTAACACTGGTGGAAGCAGAGACAGTGGGAGCAGGAAAGCTCCCTTCCAGGCGGTGGCAGTGGCTTCAGGGAACCCATGACGCCACTATAGGTACCTATAGGGGAAAGCTCCCCTGTAGGTACGATGCATGTTGTGTTGGGTCAATGTCCAAATGATGGCTGTAACGACGGTCATGTTGTTAGTTATTCCCATATTGGAAATAAGTGAGGGAGGGGGTGGCTTAACATGTATAAATAAACCCCCCCTCCCCCTTCATTTAATCATCCAAATCCAAAACCAAAAACATAATATTACCTCTTAGTAAAAGTGGTAAATTTTTGTGAGTAATTTTTGGGGTGTATTGGGGTAAGAGTTTGAGAGAGTGTGTAAACACTAGTGAGTTGAGTGTTGAGTGTAAACACTTGTAAGTGTTGTTTTCTCCCTAATAAAAGGGTGTGCAGTAGCTCCGGAGACGTAG
>JAOQMQ010000004.1:17783513-17805134 GCA_027563845.1 Erythroxylum subrotundum
TAATTTGTTAATAAATATTATATAAGAGATTAAATAAATTTATTTAATTAAAAATAATTTATCTTTAAATTTTATTTAATATGTAATTATTACCAGTGATAAAAATATAGCCCCATTAATATTGACAATCAAACAGGTTTTTGTTTTTATTTAAAAGAAAAACAGAAATAATAAATTAAAAATAAAAACTGAAAACTACAACAAAAAAACAGAAGTTGAACCAAACGGCCCTAAATAAGTATAAGCAGACCTTTATATCACCGCTAAAATGACTTACGTAGTCACTAATTTGCAACTATATCCGTAAGGTTAATTGTTCCTTCTCGGGATATAAGGAGTTTTACATAGGACGTGACAGAATGTGAAACACGAGAAAGCTGAAGGTTGAGTATTAAGGTTCACACCAAAATGATTTTTGGAAAAGTGAGTTGTAAAAAGAGACGATAGACATTTTGGTATCTTCTAAACTCAAAAACAAAGAAAAGAATACTTGTTGATTGCAGTTTTCTCTCATGATTCGACCAAACTATTATTGCTATAAAGAGGAATGTTAATTTCCTCCAAACTAAGCACCGGAAGATCTACATTCTGTTACTTGCAAATTAGTTGTTTCCACCTGAACTGGCTAGAGAAAGCTCCGGAGCTTCCTTGCAATGTAAGTGCATTGATATTACAGGTAGAATTTGTTTGATGTTCGGAGGATATAGTAGTCCTAACGGCTTTGGTTTTATGTTTCTATTAGACAAACTGATTCCAACCATTGATAAATGCAGATTGCTGTAACGATGCCAAGAATGGTTTTTGATATGCCCCATGTCTCACCTATCCCCGATGTCCCCTTGTAAGCTTGCTGTTGATTCGTGCTTTGGTCAATTATCTTAGCTCATTCTTAACTAACCTTCTTATTTAACTAGTTATATTACAAAACAGGAAATAGCAGTTGAAAAGAGGATTGGAAATTGCGATTTTCTGTTTATTATCATAAAATTTATTCGTAATAATTTAGTCAATTGCCGAAAGATCAAAAATATATTTTCTTTTGGTAAAATTCAGAATTGCTTAAAAGTGAATATTTCAACTATTCAACCTTCCAATTTGAGCCTGAAACATAAGTTGAACTATTTTTCAATTTCAATTTTAATTTGAGAATCCAAATGCAAGTAATTCAGGAATGTGGAATTTAAAAGAGAAAACGAATCAAGTTTGAATCAGTTTTATCATCTTGAGCTTGAATCTAAAACTATGACTTAATTCATTTCTCCCCAGATTGACAATGGACCAAAATCGTTCAGCAGCTGATCCTGTAAACAAATCAAGTTACAAGGATTGGAGCAAGCGCATGAAAACATATCTGTCAAAGCAGGGTTTATGGGACATAATCGAAGGAAGCTCTGGACCAGAGGAAAATGAAATTGACTACGAGACTTGGACAAAGAGGAACGATGTCGCATTGCATGCGATCCGAATTTCATGCGACCCACGTGTAAGAGAGCAAATTCAGGGAATTAGTTCGGCCAAAATTGCATGGGACTATTTAACCAAAATGGATCAGATGCATGCAACGGCTATCCATCCAACCGACTCGTCGGGTCTCATTTTGTGTCAGCCGTCCAATCTCACAAAAGCACCATCACAAACACTGTTTTCACCAGGGCTTAGGCGTATGTGGCTCTCTATTAAATTGCTGCAATGTAATCTTAGAGCTTTTTTTAAAAAAAATTTGGTTTACTACAATTTGTAGTTGACGTGAGCTCGGAAGGACTACCGGAGCTTGGGAGGAAGCCCACTGCCAATTTCACTTCCAATATGGCAGTGTCACAGGACGAAGAGAGGAGAGTTACCATGCCAATGCTCCAAGCTTTAATGGTTTGTCATGACTGATTTTGTAATCAGTTCTAATTTTTATTATTTTGGTTCTATTTATTGAGGTCAGTAGGGTTCAAATTCCGAGCTAGAGTATGATTTTGGTCTATGTGATTTCCAAAAAGAAAAGGTTGAATGGTATCATTATCATTTGTTAACTCCTTCAAATAAAATTACTTCCAACTTACTTATTTCAATCATATATCTTTATTAGGTTTGAAAACATTTTGGCAGGATGAAGTGGAAAGCCTACGAGAGTGGATCAAAGAGATTGATAGAAAAGTTGGCAGCTCGGCATTCAATTGATCATCATAAGGAACCAACTGGCGTGGAATAAGAAAATATTTCCAAGGCAGTATGTCTAAAATGGTGCCAACTAAGATGTTCCAAAATATGTGTCAGTTGAGTCAAGAGCAGTGACGGAGTCAGAAATTTAAAATAGGGGGACCCAAAAATTAATTTTTTAAATTTTGAGGGGCCCAGTACACCACTGACCCTTAAATAACTCTATCATTATATATATATACATATATATATATATATATTAAAAATAAATTTTTTAAAAAAACTTGGGGGGCCCAATGCGCCCCCAAGTCTCTAAGTACCTCCGTCACTGGTCAAGAGCATATATAAGCTTGTCATATAAAAACTAAATTTGGATTAGAATGTTTATATTCGTGGATTTCTTCCATATCAGGAGTATATTATATATGTTGTATACGAAAAGAAGCATTGCTTATTTTGTGAAATAAATACTGCTATTATCTACATAAGCTACAATATTTACGAGATTGAATGTTGTTCATTCGATGTTTCTCTTATTCTTTTGAATGGCTTGACAAAAAATTTCAACTTCTTAATTAAGATCAATGTCTAATTCTAAGTATAATTACAATTTTAATAAACCAAATATTTCATATATTAATTTATGTAGTTTCTCAAATTTTACAATTAATTCCAACTTAATTTAAATTGATTTTTATTTCTTAAACTTCTTTTTTATGTATAACACGTTATGTTTCTAATATATTGACAATAATTATAACATATAATTATAATTCATAATTAGAATTAGATCAAATAAAACTTTTTTTTAATTTATCTTTAATTTTTCAATTAAACTATCCATAATTACATATTAAGATTGATGTATAGTAGCATGACAAGATTACTCAAATAGTAAGAATGTCAAAAAGAGTAAACACTAAGTTCATACTCTATGTTCAATTGGAACATTAAATGTTGAAATGATTAAATTATACATCAAAACTATGCATATATAGATTGTGTCAAATTGAACGTTGAAATGATTAAATTATACATCATAACTATGCTTATATAGATTGTGTCAAAATTGACACAATCTATATAAGCATAGTTATGATGTATAATTTAATCATTTCAACATTCAATGTTCCAATTGAACATAGAGTATGAACTTAGTATTTACTCTTTCAAATACAATCATATTTGAAAGGACATCCCAGAGTTACCCTTTCAGAACCTGAGTGGAGCCCTACCGGTGACCCCACAGTAGCCCTTCAATCGATATCTAACTTAACCGAAGGGTTTCCGCAAAGCTAAGTCGTTTAATTGTTAAAAAAATCTTTTATACTCCAAAGTTAAAAGCGTAGAAAATAGAGGGAAAATAGTTTTTTTCAAATCATTTTATTAAAAATTTTGACAACATAACAACTGCTTTTTTAAGATTCCCAAATTTCAAAAACCTACATAATATGATTTAAAACACTTTTAGTATTTCATATACCATCTCAACTTCTGGAATGGGATCTCAGGTCCATATAACAAGCACTCACAAACATATAATTCTCAACATTTTAAAAATATCATTGAAAATCAAAGCCCTCGTAGTTCATTAACTAAGATATTTACAATCCCACAAATATTCACAAGATCACACTTTTGAACCCTTTCTAAAATAATTTAAAACATATCATACACATAGCAAAACTAACACAAGCAAAACGACACTCGACGATACAACTAATCTTGCAGCAGAGTCCTAATTGCTGCAGCAGCTATATATATATCTAGGTGATTTGTTTAAAAACATAAAAATAAGGGTGAGCTAAACGAGCTCAGTGAGTGTTAATCAGTTTACAAAAAAATTAAACTTTTCATAAAAACATAACTAAAATAGTTCCATACAACAATAAAGCTTATGGTAAAATATTTGCCATAACAATTGGTAATAGCATAACATTTCACAAAACCAAAATTTTATTTTTCTAAAATACTATTTCGAAATGATTTTCGACATTAAACTCATATTATGCAAGTTTCTATTTTTCATTTTCCTTTTTCCTTAACAATAAACAGTGGTGGCAATAAGTTTTCTGAAAACTTTTATACTGAAAATAAGCCAACCACTAGAATTGGTACTGTACGGTATTTCTCAAATCATTTTTTTTTTATTTTCATGACTTTCCGTACTCAAAATAGTCCACTACTAATTTCTTTATCATACGGTACACTAGGCATAAAGTCACGAAGCTGGTTCTCTATCTCTTACCCGCAACTGATTAACTACTATTTACAAAGCTGGTTCCGCATCGCTTACCCGTAATAGGTTAACTGCTATAAACCGGTAGTTACAGAGCTGATTCTGCATCGCTTACCTGTAACAAGTCACGGAGCTGATTCTACATTGTTTACCTATGACTGGTTAACCATTATTTACGGAGCTGATTCTAAATCGCTTACCTGTAATAGGTTAACCACTATAAACTGGTATTATAATATGTATAAAGCCTAACAATGTACTATAGGCAAAAAAAACTCTTACCTTTTCAATTAAGCTTATTATCGAAATCAATTATGAGAGGATTCATTATCATTCAATTTAACACATAATTTCAATGTAATTTCTAATCATACAAAATTGAACTTTCAATTTATAACTCATGTATTGCTAAAGCATAATCTTAAGCTAGCAATATTTACTTGTAAAATATCATTCGCATAAAACTCAACATAAATATTCATTTCATATTCAAATGAAAACCATTTGCATAAAATAAATTTAAAGTACACTCACATGTCATCATTTCTTTTGCAAAGAATTTAGTTATATAAAACAATTAAAATGCACTCACAACTTGTTAGTTTCCTTTTCACCACTTCTAAATCCTTTAGTGGGTTCTGTTATCTGATCCAATAACCTAATACGAATACATTAAGTTCCTTAATACATTTTGTAACCAAATACACCATAAACCATGTCAACTTCATTACTTTCCACATACACTCCATATACTAATTTATTCTCCAAATAATATCACAACACTTCATTTAATAATTCCAATATCACAAATAAACTTAATGACCATTCTTAATCACATTCACATGGTCATTACATCATAGCCATACTTTTATACCAAAAATGCCTTTAAAGCTAAACTTAACATATTTAAAATTAAACTTTTATAATTCAATTTCATTTGATTTCTAACACTTAAAACCAATCCAAATTCACTTCATTGACATTTTAATACACACATTTAAGCCATAAAATTTCATTAACAAATTTTTACAAAATCAAGTACCATTGGCCTAATTTATCCAACCATGGTTAAATGAAATGAAGAAACATGGCTTAGATTATAAAAGAAGAATGCAATAAATAGTAGTAACATGGCTTAGATTATAAAAGAAGAATGCAATAAATAGTAGTGTAACCTCGTCTTTCTGTAAAGACTATTACACCAAAATTTATTTTATGATATTAAAATATATATTTCAAATTTCAAAATTTATTTTTATATGATATTATAATATTATAATATTAATATTATAAAAATTAAAATACTACGTTATAAAATATATAATTGTAGGAAGTATTGGTTTTTTAGTTAATAAATTATATTAAAAGATAAGATTACTAGAGGTGCGTACAAGGGAAATCGAAGGCCAAAGGCCTTAGCCAAAGTAATAAACAATGTAGCTTACTAATACAACAATTAGCTAGCAAGGTTAAGTTTTGTAAGGAGGAAATCTTAATATGAAGTGTAGTTCTTTTATATTTTATCTTTCTATTAGATCTTTACTATTATTGAGCTTGCATTTCTAACTAGAAGAATTTCCCTTATCTATAAATGAGTTCCATTGTTGAAAGAAGTTGCATCAATTTGTTCACCATGGAATGTTCCTTTGCTGCTCTCCTTCTAAGTTGCGTAAGTGATGCAACTTAAAGTAACTCAGAATATGTTTATATATCATTTACATCTGAACTTGATCATACTTGCCCATTTTGAGCTAGGACCAATCATAGACCTAGCACTATAAATTGCAAAGTTGAAGTATTTTATCCATTTTGTCTTAGTGAAATGGTATTCCAAAAGCATACAGTTAAGAGATTCTAAATGATGATTATAAAGAACACAATTTTGATTGCTGAAAAAAACCAAAGTATATCCTATCTTTGGTGATAAGCCTATCTTTAATTGATAACCAAAGGATGAATGAAGAACTTGGTAAGCTATTAAGATTACATATTAAATTATTCCAGTAAACTCTTAGATTGGCTTTAAAAAAAAAAGCTTAGTATAGGATTTGTTAGTAAATTCCAGTAATAAAATCAATATTAGTAAGAAATTTATTTCCAAAAATAATGACAATAAGAGATACATCTTTACAAAAAAGATAATTTATTTTAAGGATGATACACAAAAAATACCCCCCCTCCCTTTTCCCTCTCAAACTTAATACCTTTATACATGTAAAATTAAGAATAAAAATCTCTTATTTCTTAAAAAAAAAATCTCAATACCACGGCTTCATGTTCTTGTTGAAGATCCCAGGTCCGTATGTGTATATGAAAATTTCAACAAGAAGGGGAAATTGTAAAAATATGAATAGAGTAACAGGAAGGCTAACCAGTAGAATGATTGGAATAACAAGATGCAATTGCCCTTGAAGCATTATCATAAGAGTAGAACAAAAAGATATCATCATGGAGACAATGGAGAAGAAAAGTGTAGAAAGGCCAATTATCAACTTTGTGGGTAGTGACTTAAGGAAATCCTCCTGAGAGTAGCGTGATGTGAGGATTCCTAAAAACATCAACACAGAAGTTGAGGAAGCAAACAGAGATATTGAATCTGAGATAACAAAAACCATGTATGTCTTTTTGTAGGAAAAGGAGGGTTTGTTGTTTTCTAGCACGGTTGAGGTAGGTACAGTAAATATCGCAGCGAACATAATGGTAATGATGAGAGCACCAACCACAGTGGAAGAACTAGCAGTCTCCTTCATCCATTTCTCTCCATCTGCCATTAACTGCTTGTGGCTCTTTTCAAATAACTGCTCAGGCGTTTCACCATCCATATTTTGCATGTCTTTGTGATATGGTAGCACGATGCCCTCCACCTCCTGGATTATTTTTTACGAATTAAGAATGAATATATATGCAACTATTAAGCAACTTATCGAATATTAAGTCCAAGAGCAGTTGATTATACCTTGAACCATTGTAGCTCTCTTTGCATTTGTAGAGCTGCACCTGATATTTTAGCAAGGCGAGATGGAGGTGCTAACATTCCTGCCAAATGTAGCATATTGTTGCCAAAGTAATCGACGCGGCTTATCCAACCTGTATTTTCTACATTAAGACCATAGATAAGGCTATAAACCTTTTCCTGACGATAGGAAACTGCTTCCATTATCACGTCTCTTCCAAATATGTCATCATAGTACATACGATGTGGACAAGCTTTTATTATCTCAATCACAAACTCAAATATCCCGTTCTTTACAGCTTCTGTCAACCCATTTTCTACAACTCCTGTTGGAAGTTCTGTATCTTTTATGAATGATATTTGGTGACACATGCAGCGTAGAATCTCCAGAGCATAGGCGTGCATCAACTTCAATTCGTATATTTGTTTGACTCCTACATGGATAAATTATTAGAAAGACACAAAAAAAAACTACAAGAAAGATGGTGCGCATGCAAATTGATATCTTGCGTACCAAGCAACTTAAGAGCACACCAAAATAGTCCACCACCTGTTGCAAGTTTAAAAACAAAATGAAGCGCATGTCAAGTGAGTGAATGACGGATCACTCTAAATAACTAATGAAAGCTAATAAACTGTTATTTACAATTATGATGGATGCTTTCACGTGAACTTTACTAGAGAAATTCTTGTCCTTCCGTATAATAGTTTAGCATGATTGATTATTTAACTAGGACATATTGTTAAATGATCTATAACATTCTTTTAGTTTATCTTTGCTTAATGATTCCCAATTGACTTTTAATCATGATTGATTAAGAGTCCTTCAATAATTATAGTGTCATGACGTGTTTATAATGTTGTATTGTTAAAACTATTGAATCTATACATTTATGAATAATTACGGTTATACGTGAAACATATGCATGCTAGAAATGTGATATAACTTAAAAGACTCAAGTTTGTTTGTAATTAACTTAATCTCAATTTTATAAAGGTCCTAACATTTGTATGCTGTGATTTTCATTTTGATAATCTTACAGTATTCGGATTAATGTATATATATATGATATATTGTGAACCTGAAAGTAAGTTTGCCCACAAAAATTAAAATTTAAAGGTGGGAAGTGAAAATTAGAAGAAAGGAATGGTTAAAGAGTGGACAATGATGTAGCAAGACCGTATACCTGGAACACTCCTCTTTCGGTTGAGTTGTGCGCCTTGTATACGAAATTCGTCGTTCAAGGTATCAGGGACCTGTATATGTATTGCTGTCACAGAAAAAGCACAAATGTAGATGAGAATGTCACCACCAACTGACCACACCTCAAAGAATTTAATCCATATAAAGTAATTAGCTGGCTCATCACTTTTGCCTTCCCCTCTACTGTAAGTGTAACTATATAAAGATCGGAAGCTTTCGATATTCGAAATCAAAATACCAGAAATGCTGAAACAATGCAACCAGCGACCATAATACTTCAGTTTGATTATTTGTCACGACTATTTATGCACTATGAAGCCCTAGTCTTTGGAATACTATTTACTATAAAGTAATCTATGCGTATCAACTTTAAACTTTATCACAGCTGCATATTGTAATCCGCTATTTATATATATATAAATACATTTTCCATGAAGATGATACTAAACACTACGGAAGGAAGAACAAGCAAAGAGGAGAGTAAAATAGGAAAGAACTAACAGTAATAAATCCAACGTTTCCAAAAGATAAGACTAGAGACGTGGAATTCTGAGGCCCTTGATCCCAACGCCAGAAAAGGGCTCATATTTCCAAATCCTGGACAAATGGTCAAACTTGGGCAACGCCGAATGAGATCCAAGGCGACATCTTCAGGCATGGAAAACTATCAGTGACTGTACACATAATATTTGTACACTAGAAATTGACTGAAGTACGTACGCATAAGCATGCAGCTGATCATGAACTTCGCAAATGGATATCTTACCAAAAATCCCACTAACAAAGCAGGAGCATAACAGGGTGGATCCATTATTCCCACTTTGTGGATAAAAGCAAGCAATGGGAGTGCGAGAGTAAAGATAGCGAGTAGTTTCATGGTGTGTTCCTCGAGATGCCATGATGACCGGAAGTAGGCCTAGACGGTTGGTGATGAGAAGAAGCTTGTCGTTAAGTGAAAGAAGGCATTCGACTGTTCTAGTCATACCATTATAAGCAGCATAAGTGAGAGCAGTGGCCCCATATGAATCTTGTACTTCGAGGTCAGCTATGTTCATTAATTTGGCCAATTGCTGCGTGATCTCTTCATTTCCGGTGTTTGCCGCAACATGAATCAGCATCTGACCAGGAGCTGACACTTTGGCAGTTAATGCCGCTGGGTTAGCATCAAGCAGCGTCTTTAAATTCGCCCAGTTACCTTTGTAGATTGCCGCATACATGGCCGCAAATCTTTTGTTGTCAACATCAAAATGCCCTGTAATAAAATTATAAGTATGTTTGTATTTATATACACACTATCAGAAATCTAGAATAGAAGAGGGGCTACTTACATACGGCGCCAAGCGGAATCATTCTAATCAAAGGTGGTTTAGTGAGCCCTGACAAGTCACCAAAGTTGACCCCAAATAATGCGATCCTGGAGAGATCAGATGGATTCACTCCTTGTGTTTGGAGTTCAAACATTTTGTCCATCGTAGTCCATGCCCATTTGGCAGAGCTGATATCGTAAATCATGGACAATGTTGGTGGATCGCATGTCATTCTAATTGCTTGTAATGCCATTATATTCTTAATCCTCCAAGCTTCACTGTCTTTTGGGACTGATTTTGGTTCTATTGCTTCCCAGAGATCTTCGCCTATCAGATACTCTCTCATTCTCTGGCTCCAGATTATATAATTCGTGGGCGCTGGTGGCGCCAGATTTAATCTGCCAAATTATGCATCATATGAAAGATTTGGTGTGATGTAAAATTAGGATTTGAAAAAGCTTGAACGAAATGCAACGTAATTCGTATCTGTTTCTATTGCACTGAAAAATGTACGTAAATGCTCCATCAAATATTTATACTCAAACGCACGTCGATAAAAGGGCACGAGTACTTGTAGAAAATGAAGTGTTTGTTTATGAGCTTACATGGGAACATTTGGGATTGGTGACGGTCCATAATGGCTTAGATCCATATTCTTCTGCAGAATAACACAAAAAGAACAATTATCATTTACATCATTGTGTAAGATTCAAACAAGTCAAAGTACCATCGGAGAAAACTATGCAAGGTTTTGAATGATAAAAATAGCGCTACATGCATACTTACATGCAATTTCCTTTTTCTGCACGTATTGCAATAACTCTTTGCAAGTGAAAGTTGGATACAAATGAACGCTGGTCAGAAGCATTTATAGTGGATACATATAACTGTCTTGGTGTGTACTTGAAGAGGTTGGGTGGTTCTTTTCTTGGCTTCTTAGTTGAGTAAAGAAGTTATTCTCTACTCCTTATTGGATTCGACCCTTTTCACTTTCATATCTCGACTTGTGATTGATTACTGAAAACAATAAGCATTTAGCTTTGGCGTAGGCGTGTGTCACGTTGTGTTTTTTTATTCCACTTTCGATGCAAGAAGTAGAACCAGGTATAACCAATGTACAGTGTCGCTGTCCGTATCTCTCGACTTGTGCTTGATTACTGGAAACGATAAGCATTTAGCTTCGGCGTAGGTGAGTGTTTCTCTATCCAATATTACTCTGTCCTATTCTGTTCATTTAAATCTTAATCATTTATTTATGCAGGATTCATATAAATAGACACGGAGCTTATATAAATAAATGAATGAGATTTAATGGACAAAATAGGACAGAGTAATATTAGACAGAGAATTTTTACTTGTGTCGAGTCTAAATTCTCTGTCCAGTATTACCCTGTCCATTTGAATCTTAATCATTCATTTATGCGGGACTCACATAAATAAACACAGGGCTCATATAAATAAATGGCTAAGATTTAATGGACAAAATAAAACAGAGTAATATTAGATAGAAGATCCTTACTTACGTCACGTTGTGTTTTTTATTCCACTTTCGATGCAAGAAGTAACCAATGTACAGTGTCGCTGTCCGTTGTATAATACTTCCTATGTTAAAAACATCAGAACGGATAATATGCTCTCTCATATCAAATTCGCAATCATATATTTATTTCACCAGAACCATTGTCGACTCTCGTTTTGCTTTCGTCATCCCACGCTGGAATAAATTCAAGTAAATCCTAAGCAATGTGCAAAAAATAGGGCCTTATTCTGAAGTTTATTTTAAAAGTTACAAAATTTTAAATGAATTCTCCACCTTTAAAAATTGCAACTTTCTGTTATATATCTTGTTAATTTTTTTATGTATATATATGTTACAAATTAATAATTCTCAATTTCATTACATGTTGCATGGATTTTAGATTATTATGATAATCGTGTTTTAGGAGAGTTTGGATAATGCATATCCAAATTGTTGGATGTACCATATTTTTAAAAATAATTCTCTTCTCTCTCTCTCTCTCTTATCCTTTTAACTCTTATATTTAAAATAAAGTTATATTTCAACAGTTATACTTAAATTTATATTTTAGAGTCAAAGACACTAATTTTTATATGGATTCATGAATTTCATTAAAAGTTTATGATTTAAGAATCTTGTGGGAATCTTTGTGTTTTGTGAAAGTTCTAAAATAAACTTGGCTTCCTTATTAGTGGATTCGTCTTTAATTTCTTCAATTTACATATTAACACTTGAATTTTAGTAGCAAATTTCAAAAGAGGAATAGAAAATTAAGGCTTCGAGTTGGAATCATAGATGTCAAAAACAATGGAAGAGGGATCAATTGGCATGAGCCAACCTTTGAACATCAAGTCATCAGAAGACATTAGTGGTAGATCAAAATTAGAATGGTGAAATCAAATAAGTGAGTGAAATTGAACCCCTTATCTTTATCATCACTAGAGATTCAACATTGCCATCATCTTTAGTTTCAAATGTGATTAGCAAAGTGTGGAGTGTTGTTACTAGAAATAGTTCAAAGAAAAATAGTTTCTTGTGTTTCAAGAAGACCAATTGATGTGAAATATGCATTATTAGTCTCTAATGACACTCAAGAGGGATGAATGAATTGGATGTTGATAAATTTAATCAAAATATTTTCTAACTTAGTGCGCTAATGAGCATAACTTATAAAAGATGAAATGCGATCTAAAATAATAAATGTTAACAAAAAACTGAAGCAATAATGTAAAAAGAGTAAAGGAAGAGACAAAAGGATTTATAATGGTTTGTCAAATAATTCTTACCTACATCTACTTCTAATATTCTTCTTGAAATTTCACTACAACTCTTACTTTATAGCAAAGAATAAATTTTGTACGTTCTTTTCTTGATAAAGGAAAACCCACTTATAATCTTCCTTCACGGTGAAGAGAGACCTTAATATCATATGGAACACCTCTAAGCACAATACAAAACACTAACAAATTCTTACAACTCAAAATATCTTACTTTATCACTTAAACAATACCAAAGAGAATCATTACTCAAAATGAGATAAATGCTCAAATGACTGACAAACACTTAATAATATGTGTATAAGGCACCTAAATACTTTTTAATATATGAATTAATAAGAAAAACATGCATTTATAGGATTTTGGACCTCTACTAGCCATTACAATGGCTAGTTCCAACGTATTGGTCATCTACTTGGTTATATTGGTCAACTAATGTTCATTTAATGCACAAAATATACTAATCATTATACATTGGTTGACCACTTAACCATATTGGTCAGGGACGGAGCCAGACTCAACTCTAAGAGGGGCCTGGGAGCCAACATCTGGAGGGTGGAGGCGCTTTCAATCTGGCGAAGGAGGGCAGTGCGTGCAGAGTTGAAGAGAAGAGAAGATATGGATTTTTTTTAAAAAGGGGGGTCACTTATATTTGTAATTTTAAAAATTTTAATTATATAAGTAATTTTTTAAAAAAAAATATTTGAAAAGCCCCCCTCCCCTATAACATGGCTCCGTCCTTGATATTGGTTAACTGATGTGTTCCTTGGAGGGACATTGGTCAACCAATGTGTAAACAAAGTCTCTTGTTACACATTAATTTATATCGGTTAAGCACTACTTAATATTAATCCACCAATCTATCCATAAACATAATTTTAACAACTTTAAATTCTCAAATTTGATTATTTGATTGTAATTACAATTAAAAAAACTCTCAAAGTATCATACAAAGAGTGTTCAAAAAATCAAGATGCTTTTTTATTAAAGTAAAGAATTTGATACCTCTTGATGAAAGAAAATACTTATGCAATGAAATAAGATAAAAAATGGTTATACATAGTGAGCCTTTAGGATTCTCAAAGCAACCAAATGAGATTACATAATTAATATTACATAATATATATGAACCTAATGCTTCTTGATCTTCTTTATTCTTGGATTGATCTTCACTTCGAGAATTGCAAACTTCAAATTTTCTTTATCATCTTCATGAAGTATCTTCTTGAGTTATACTTGACTATATCTTGTTCATATATATAATCTCATCAACATAAAAAACTTATTAGTAGTGCTTTTATTAGGTTATCATAAAATATTGATCGATGCTTCAACTAACTCTTCCTTTTTGTATAATGACAAAATATTTGTGATATTAGAGAGAAATACTAAAAATCAAGGAAGTGAGCAATTGTCTATATCAAGATACTAATTAGCTCCCACTTAATTTATACAAGACTAATTATGAATAACTTTGCAACACAAATGCATTTCCTCCTTGATAATTTTATTTAAACATATTTTTATTTCTTTTCTTTTCTTTCTTCTTTTTATTTTTTATTTTTTCATATAAAAATGAAAGAAGCTACATCAACATTTGGAATTCATTGATAAGAGATAAAATGACATTCCAACAATTATAACCAACCTGCATATGTGCACACCCCCACACTTATAAAAGGGAGTTTAAATTGGTTAAATAAATAGTGTCTACTAACCCACTTTGAAAAAAGAGGTAAGTGGTGAGTGCATCAACGCCTGGAAATATAATAACTTTTGGTCCATATCGTCCACGATTTTGAGGATAGTATTGGAATATTTTTTGGTCTTCTTTCCAGTCATTGAGTGCTTGAAAGCAGTCATAGAAGATTTTAGAAGTAATCTTTTTCATTTCTTCCTTGAGAGCTTTGGTAGGAACAACATTTATTTTCTCCATATTGATAGGTTTTCCCAAGGTTTTTATTTTAGAGTCTGATGACTGTTTTTTCAGAGCTTGTTTATAATGGGGCCTTAACGATGGTTCTCTGAATTCAGCCAAGGCCTTTTCTACTTCAGTATGATTTGTATAACTTCGATTGATAATTGAGGGTCTATCGTTAATATAGATGGCAACCTTATGCCATTCATTATATATTCCAGCCATGGGTCCATTGAAGACATAAACTATAGATCCTTCGAAATCATCTTTTTTTCTAGGGGACAGGTGTAGCTGGGTTTGATAATAGGGTGGTAGTTGGAATAGTATGTTCAGTAATGTTAGGTAAAGCTATTTGGGTAATTTGTTAAGGAGTAATTGGTTGGATGGTTCGTCGTACACTTGGTGGTTGGTCATACATTTGGTGGTTGATCAATAGATAGTTGTTGTTTTTCAAGGAGGGCAATGGTTGCTCTTAACTGATTAATTTCATTAGTTACACTTCCCACTTGTTATTGTAGGTTTAATAATTCGGTTTCCTTCTTATTGAGTGAATCCTTCAGGCTGAGGATAGCTGTTTCCATTCTTTGGTTAATGTATCTGCAAGACTATTAGCAAAATATTTTATATGATGTATTTGAAAATTATATTGATTTAATTCTAATTGCCATTTGATTAAACGTCCTTGACAGTAATTTATTTTAATATTATATTTAGTAAATCCACATAAATACTTAGAATTTGTCTGAATATGAAATTCGACAGGTAATAAATCAACTTTTCATTTTCTTAATGTTTTAATACATGCAAGTGTTTCCTTTTTATGGATAGGATATTTCCTTTTAGTAGGATTAAAAGTCTCATTGATATATTTACATAAGAGATAATTCCTTGATTTGGGTGGTTGTGCCAGAAGGTAACAACCCATATATCCATACTTGCATCAATTTGTACTAGTAGTGTATCTTTATTATTATAATTATATAATGTTGGTAAGTTCTTACAAAGATTTTTTAATATACGTACCGTTGTGGTGTCTTCTTCTGTCCATATCTATTGGGTTTTTGTACTACATTTAAGTTGTAACTTTTTTCTTTCTTTAGCTAATTCTTTAAGAAACCCTTGATCAGAGATATAGTTTAGTAATCCAAGGAATTTTTGAACTTCAGTTATGTTTTTTAAGGTGTCCGAAAAATGGTGTAATTTTTCAAGGATATTAGGTTGTAATTTTAAGAATCCATTATGAAATTCTATACCTAAATATTTGATATTTTGTTGTGCTAATTTAATTTTCTTTTTGCTTAAAATTTGGCCTTTATGTTGACATCTAGTGGGAACCTTTTTTAAATGATTTTCCTTATCTTCATTTGAAAATATAATTAATATTGGCTAATGTAAATTCTTCTAATCCTTCTAAATTGTTATCCATAAATCTTTAATAAATACCAGGGGCTTGTTTTAATCCAAAAGGTAATGCTTTCCATTGGTAATGTTTCTGTGGTGGACATGTAAAAGAAAGAATAATAAAGATGAAATGAAATGTCATTTAGAAGGGTTGGAATAAATCGAGAAGATAGTAGCAATGCAGCCCTTCTTCTCCTTCTTCATTTCTCATCCTTCTTTCTTCTTCTTCCTCTCTCCTTGGATCTTTCTCAAAGTAGCAAAAAATGGAGCTTCCATTTTAAATCTTAATTCTTTCTTTTTACATTCTTTTCCATTTTAGGTAAACTCTAGGGTTTTCCCAGGCCCAAAAGTCAGAAATATCCTTCGAAAAGTCACGTTTTAGAAGCCAATCCATGTTTACTATTGCGCAAGCCATAATCGTGGCCACAATTGTGGCACTTAATTTTTGCTTTCTGTCACGATCGTGGCAGACCACCAGGCTTCTGTCATGCTAGGCCTTGCTTGTGCTTCCTCCAAATTCTCTTTAATCTTCAATATTTGATCTAAAATACTAACAAACACATCAAGGCACCTCAAATACATAAAATTTAAGCTCAATAGCATGCTATGACCCATAAAACACTCAAAACACAAATATATAACTAAATAACACAATCCTAACCTAAACATGAACTAATCATTCAATTTAACAACTAAACACATACTAAACAACCCACTAAAACATTATGTAACATACCACTATCAGAGCTTTACTTGTCGATATACAATCTATCATTAATTATTCCAAGCTCAATTTCTTCCCTTGTTGTTGCTTATAATATCTAGGTGGACATGGCCCTAGAATTGTCTAATTTTCTTATAAGGCATTCAAATGATTTTTCCCGCTTTAATATGCATATGATATTGTATGGGAGTGTCTAAGGTTGCTGGTAATACCTCTTATAATCAACTTGTTTTACTTTCATAAAAAAGTAATTCCTAACTTCATTACCATCAATGTTATACTTTCCCCAACACCAATCACAATATAATGCTAATGAAAGTTTTGTTGATACACTCAAGTTATCAATTTTCCTTTTGAAAGCCTCTAACTAAGCCACCAAAGTAGTCAAAGGATCCTCATTATGTATACCTATTTTTTTATTTCCCTTTCCCTACTTGATTGCTAAATGATATGTGTCCTTTAACATCAACTTCAGAGTGGCTTCTAGAGTCTTAAAGTTTCAGACTCCTCTAGCTGTTGCATTAATCATTTGTTATGTTGCATAGTCTAGACTATTGTAAAAAGTATAAAATTACAACCAACGAGGTAACCTATAGTCTAGAAACCTCCTCAACAAATCCTTATATCTCTTTTAGGTCTCATAGATGGTTTTGATGTTATACTATCTATAAAAAGAATTATTTTTTATAGCCTTACAGAGTCTTACATGGTGCTATGCTCTCTATTTATATCAATAGATTGGAGAAACCTATAATTAGCACAACATCAAGCATAGAAACAATAAGTTAAAATTAGAAATTTTTTATTAAAATGTATAGAAAGAAATATAAGAATATATATGAAAAGAAAATGACTAGAATAACAATTCTTGAGTCTTCTAAACACCAATTGGTTCCCCGAAAATGGTTTTAGAAACTTGATGTGTGCATTTTCTACAGCTTAAATTTTCTTCCTTACAAAATATATTACTCAAAATATAAGACAAAGGGATCTATCACTTAGTAGTAATAAAATAGTACATAGATTATCAATCCCACAAGGAAGCAATAGGAATTTAGTCAACTCTCTTAGTATTGCCTAGTTAATTAAAATAAATAGAATTTTTTGAATGAAGAAAAATTAAATCTAAAAGTAAACCTAAAGCTAGGCATAAACTCTAGTAGAGTAAAGAGTAAACAACCACTGAGGATAGAACAAAAAATATAATTAAGTGAAGATAGCATATATAAATGTCATCTAAATAGTAATTCCCCTTATTATCATTTAGATATCATGACTCAATTAATATAAAACAAATTTATCGTCTAAACTGACATAATTTCCTAGACATTATCGTCTAAACTGACATAATTTCCTAGACATTATGTTTGAACTTTCTTGAGCTATAACCACTTACTCTCCAGTTAGTCAACTCGTATCTCTACCAAGTTATCAAACCTTTCAATGCATTAAGATCTATGAAATCCCATCAAATTTTTTACCCTACTACCAAGAAGATCATATATGTCTCCCTTAAGCACCCTATTTAACACTTCTACATAAGACATTGTCCACTCACAAGCAATCTCTCTCGAGTCATTAATAGATGAATTAGGATCATAATTAGATACTAGTAAAAATCAAAATTAAAACCATTTAAAATAGCCCTCATATATAAATCCCATTTATAGATCAAAATAAATCAATCCATATAAGAACAAAAACTAGGTTTCCCTCATATCTAGACATAGGAAGTAATTAACCACTCATCATGTTTAAACCAACAAACATAAGAATGAATAAAAGAATATAAAATATAAAATGTTCTAGATGTAATATAAATATTTTTATGCAAGCTCTAAGCTATATGGATGATTTGGATCTTCTTTTCTCTTAAAAATGGCTATTTAATGCTCCTTTAGGTGTTTGTTTTTTCCACAGGTAGCTCACCTTAGGTTTTGGAATGGAAGAATATTAAAAAAAACCTCCTCTATTAAGGTTTCCTATGTCTATTTATAATATATTCTATAATGAAGATATAGTGTAGGTCATTGCCATAGTATAGACCATAGATATCGAGAGCTAACAAAACTCAAAATATAATAGTTGAAAGTATCTCTCTTAGCTTTACACAACCTCCTGAATCATCTTAACTGAAGTTTGGATGAGAATGTTATGACTAATTTACTAAGCAGTGCTCAAGTTGTCTTCAAAATCTAGAGAGGGATATGGACTGTGGCACACTCGTGCCTTATGTCATGGATCTTCCCATTTCATCTAGGAATAATGCACGATCTCTAGCAATTATATCTCTAAATTGTTGATCTTACTATTTCTCTTATTACTAACATATGGTCTATGGCACAACTATGGCTTAGGTCATGTTTCTCTGTGAATTTTCTTCAACATCACATGATCTCCAGACCTTATTCTAGGTCATGCTTTTCCTTCACTTGCTCTATGATAGGCAGGGGTTGGCATATAGATAGGGATTAGATTGTGTTTAACTAAGGCTTACGAGTTTCTTCATGTTTTTTCTTAGCATTGCCTTCAAACAATACCATTTTAATGTTCAATTTGCATAATTACTTGAAAAGATATAAAAAAAATGAAGTAAACAAGGTAACATAACATTAAATTCAAGAAAAATTCTTAATAAGATATGTGTATAATTCATGGAAATTAGTTTAACACTCTCTTAGGATTAACACTAGGATGTATAATGTTCACTGTTGACTTTGAGATGATATGGTACATGGAATTAATTAGAAATGTCATACGAGTGCATTGGTTGAGATAAAGATAGTAGATATCAGCATAAATGGACCTATGGGAAAAGTTGATGAACTATAAACACCACATGTTGAAGAAGAGAGAGAACCTTAAGTGGAGGCAGATGAGACTAAGAATATCAAACCACCAACTCAGCAGCTTATGTGGAAAAGAATTGATAGGACAATACATCGATTAGAGAGGCAACATATATCCTTATGCAATATGCAGTAGAAGCATTCCCTATAGTTAAATCAAATAGAAGAGAGCCTAATTGCATATTGCCATCATATTAGATTTATACCACAATTGAGGACCTTTACACCATCTTCTTTGCCACATCAACCATTGATAATACCTATTATTGAGAGTGATGATGATGAAGTTACTATAGACTTATCTATGTTTATCATTCTTTCATCCTACATTTTTTTTTGTTTTGTTTCTCTTTATGCTTTTTGAACTAAATTTTTTTATGTTATGTTATTTTAGCTTTTGTGTAGTTTTTATTTTCATTTTATTTTAAATAATTTTTGCATTTTATGTTTTATTTCTTTGTTTGTATTTGTGTAAGGAACTAATAACTTCTAGATATTTATTACATTGATATTAATAGAAGTAACAACAAGCTCTGAGAAGTTCTCTTTCATGTTTACTTTTTTTTTCTCTTTTCCACTTTTATAGTACCTTCTGTTTTACATTTTACTTATCGTTGATCCATTAAAGAAAATTTGCAATTTAAGTGTAAGGAAGGACTAATTTGATTCTATTTTGAGACAATTTCTAAGTATTGATCTAATTGTATTTAGCTTAATAGGTGAAAGTTTAGGGAAATTAACAAACAAAAGAAAGGTGATTAAGAGGAATAATTAAAAGTTGAATTGCATTGTCAATTAACCAGGTTAGATCAACAGATATAAGCATTAATGAGTAATTTGGTTTCGATTTAATTTAATAGCACTAAGACTAATTCTTAATTTGAATAATGAAACCTTACATATGATTTTAATACAAATTGGGTCAAAGTTGTTCTTATTAAGTAGTTTAGTATTCCATTATCACTGAAAAATGTAAGACTAAAGTGAACTTAAATAAATTCATTCCATTAACTTTAGCTTGAGTGAAAAGTTAAAATTAGGAGATGTGCTAATAGCCATTTGAATTGGTGATATAACAGGGTAACAAGAGGTATTCATAACAAAGTCTTTACCTTTGCATCAAAATGTTAGGATGAGTTTTCAAATAAATCTTTAATGCTCCATAAAAACACTAAAAATAAGTGTTTCAATTTGTTTTTTATTTTGGTTATTAAGTGCTCGAGAGTGAGAGGCAATTACTCATTTATGTTCATTTTATCTACAGGGTTCAATTCTTTGAATTTGGTTATCTTTTAAGGATTGCTAATTTTATGTTAAATTAGATTGGAATTCAATGCAAGCATTTAGAGATATAAAAAGTTAATAAAAAATATAACTAGGTGGATGATGAGGACTTTTGGTTATCATAATTAATTTGTTGAACTTGCCCTAGAATTGAAACTTCTTTAATTTAAAAGTGAAGAAGATTGATTTTTCTTAATGACAAGTAAAAGTTTAATTGTGTAGATATTTAATATATGCAAAACATACATATATTTTACTAGTCTTTTACTTTATTTTAATGCTTAAATTACTTTGGTTTACTCAATTTATGTTATGTTTTTAGGTAATTATAAAAATTTTGCCTTGGAATAAGCCTTAGCTGAATTGAAGAAGATTTTAAGCAAAAACGTGAAGAAAACATGGTTCTTGGGTGATCAAATTTGTGTGCCAACTCTTGTCCTTCTTTGACCACTTGAAGATGAAGACACGATTATATATATGGTCTAAAGAAAGATGGTATAATAGAGAGAATTTCTTAAAGGCAATATGGCTTGGGACACGTCGTGTCTGAGCCAAAGTTCTGAATACCGTATCGGACTCAGTACCGTATTGAGTTCTGGAACGGAACTGTACCGGTCGGTACCGGGTACTGGGTACCGTTTCAAGAAAATTTTTAATTTTATGAAATAGTTCCTAAAATTTTTAAAAATTGTAAAATAGTCAATATTGGTATATTATACAGTTGTACTATACACTTTACTAGTTTACTGTTTACATCAACCATACTTTCAAAAATCTTAATAATAAATAATAATGACA
>JAOQMQ010000004.1:17813339-17824807 GCA_027563845.1 Erythroxylum subrotundum
ACTTTCATAATTTTATTTTCATTTCTTTCCATTTACAACAATTCCCAATTCTAACAATCACAAAACAATCATAATTTTATTTACATTTCCTTCTATTTTAAACATTTTTTAATTCCAACAGTCACAAAACATACTTACATACATCAACAATTTTCATTTCCAACAACTTCCAATTACAACAATCTCAAAACATACATCAACAATTTCTATTTTTATCAATTTTCAATAATTTCCAATATCCAACATTCATAAAACATACATCTACAATTTCTATTTCCAAATTCCAATAAAAAAATATTTTACTTTAATATGTCCATATTTCAATGATTTAGTTTATAAATTTGTAATGTACACTCGTAATTGTTATACAAAATTGAAATTCACAACCTAAATATTTTTGGGATTAGGAAACAATCAAACAACACATCTTAAAGATAAAGTAAATAACAAATTTGAAAATGGACACCTTGTATGGTATATTCAAAACTTTGCACCTTATCTCACAACGTAACCGTGATCCCTCTCCCACGATCATCTTGACGTCATCAACCTTCACACAATCATAACCATCTTTTTATACCAATGGAGCATCTAGAAAGTTGTGTGGGTGGATCTAGATCACATTCATAATCGTCTTTACACGATCTGCTTGCTTCTGGGGTACCTAACATTCTCATATGTTTGTTTTCGCCCAATTGCTGCCCTGACAAAGCTTGTAAGAAAAAGATGGGTGTCTTGTCTTTGCCATGATCACCCAAGTTATCTTTAGTCCAATTCAGCTTTCCTTCTTCCTCCATTTCCTCTTCTTAATTTTCCACCAAAAATAAATTTTGTTTTGGTTTCTGAATTTGTGACCTGAAGAAACCTTTTCATCACACCTAAAAAATAGTCCCTTTAATCTTATCTGCAAACTCTTTGTTACTCAATTACCTTTACTATTTTTGCATCGGTTTCATGGTACAATTCTGGCCAATGCACCTGGTGAAAGTAACAATCCAGGAGAAGCAATTGGTTTATTTGAGGAGACTAATGGTTGGATTGGTGAAGTGGCTGAAGTTTGTCTAGGCAAATCATACTTTGTTCTCGGTGTACACAAAGAGAGGCTATTGCTTCTTGTTTCTTAACTAGCGTACACACATGTTGCAGCGTCTAGGGAATCCTAGTTAGGCAACAAGAAGCAATATTACAAATACAGGCGATAAGCTTCTGCATGTTTGTTAGTCAAAGAAACAAAAAGTGAAATGAATAAATTTAACAAAGCATATCCAGCTATTATTTGAAAGATCAAGACTACTGACCTGTTAGCTAAAAGCAATGGCTAAGAAGATTCTCATAAAAGCCAACATAGAAATAACAGTTCCTCCTACAAGACAGAATTGCAAAACTCTCGCCCTCCTCATAGGGCCCAGTGAAGTGAAGTGACAAAGAGCCACCTCTAGAATAGATTCACCATCCAAAAAGTACACCTGAATCAAAGGCTGTATCATTTAACATGAAGAAATGAGGGAAAGAGAAGAAATTAGAGAAGAACGAAAATTACAAGACTTTTGCTTTTTCAAATGACTATTTACACATTTTTAATCCGACCAGTCTTTACAACCACTCCTATTTCCATTTTCCAAAGGTAAATCAAGGCAATATCATGCACTCAACATATCAACCTAGAAGATGTAGCTTGTTTAATATTTCATTAATATCCCAGTATACATGCTAATACTCCATTTAAGACCAAGATCCCAGATATGGGATAAAATGCACATTTATTAGCATAAATTCAAAACAAGAATAGTTGTGTGAAGTGAAAATCCTCAATTGTAAAAGTTAAGCGCATGCACTATATGATGTAGAACAAATACAAATTAGAAATTAGAAATTCAAATGAAGCTAAACAAGCAGAACAAGAAAGAAACTAGGAGAAAACAGAGCAGAACATAACAAAATAAGAGAACAACCAAGAACTTAGAAGAAAACACAAGGCAAGAAACTCAATATTTGTTTGCCAAAATCATTCAATAACAACCTAAAATTGAAACAAACCTCATGCTTATAATAGTTCAAGGCTAATCTTATACAACCTAGAAGAGTAAATCAAGATACACTAAATATAAACTGAATATGACTTGCAATAAAAGTTCAATTCTAAATAAAACTACTAAAATCAATAATATGCTAGTAGAATCAGTGATGAGATGGTCCCGCATTACGCACTATCCTAGACTTTCATCCCTGTTTTCTGGGCCCAAAATGAGCAAAATTTATATTGCATGCCTAGTCAGAGGAATCTCGCAAAAATATATCTCATTAGTTAAGTAATCCAATTTCACAGCCATAGGCCTCTACTCCAAAATCACTTGATTTATCTAGGCCCTCATCAGGCCAGCAAAGTAGCTGTATAACAAAAAGTGAGTTCAATAAATTAGTATGATCTTGTCATCGAGCAAAGTAATTTTATAATCATAAAGGTCAAGTTCATTCACAGCTTCTATGAACACCCGCCCCCATCCCCTTTTTCCAATTATTCTAACAGCAGGTCATTGAAAAATTAGTTTATACCATTGAAAAACCAAAATGATAAAAATACCGGCAAGCTATTGAGGAGAGCCAATGTAAGTGACACATGGAACGTGCACATTAAGCTCTTTTCCATGATGCTAGGAAGATGTGCAATGGAAGCAAATCCTAAACGAGGTTGATACTCTGCCAACCAAACTGAATCTGCCATAGAACCTAAATCACCAACAAATATAAAACTCCCTCCACATTCATCCTCTCTCAATTGTTCAGTTTGGAGCTCTGAAAACACATTTCTTCTGTGCTGCATACACCCAGGGGAATAAGGGCTTGAATAGGTGATCTCCACCCATACTAATCCTGGGTACTGAAGAGGACCTAAGCAGAACTCGTCCTGTGCGCAATGATCACATGGCTTTGATTAATTTGACATTCCATTAGTTTGTTCACTCTAAAAAAAGAAATAAACAAAGGCCAAAACTGTCTAAAAATTTTGCGGGAAGGGCTGTTATAGATTCAAACCCTTGAACCTTTGGTCCATGTCTTAAACTTTTCATCCTGGAAAGAGGAGATGTGCTTAAACAAATGATATAACCAAAATAAAATATATTTTTTAAAAAGAACCAAAATAAAATATTTTTAAAGAAAACAAACATCAGAATTTAGCAATATCCACCAGTGAACATGAATAGCTGCTACTGTTGGTTATTCCAGGCACCAAACGATCACCACATTTGTTTAGTCTGACAACTTCCTTTGCATTCAAACAGTGGCCCCTTATTCGTCTCTTGGAATGACCATCTTCAATTCTGATATCATCTAATCTGTTTGAATCGGAGGAGTAAATGGTAACAAACATTAAGAGATCACCTGGACATGTATACTGATCATCAACCAGATTGAATTTTTTGCTTTCTGCTATCATAGCAGTTGGTACACAATAGCCCTTCCTGTTATTATGAACTGGAGAATCTTCAGGATTCTCTGAATGGTTTGACTTTCCAAGTATCTGTTCATCTATTAGAGTAATCATCTGCATCCATTCTTGTTTAGTATGGATGTTATTGCCATCCATTGAAATAATAACATCACCAGGTAATAAATAGCCTGACAAAGGTGACGTAGAAGATATATCCAAAACCTATTAGAGGAAAATGTCATAAATGTCATACATGATAAGGGAAAGCGAAATCATCTGCACACATATAGATTGTACATGTGTTTGCTCTTGCATATATAAAGAAGAGAAAGGATGATGTACCATAAGGCCATTGCCATATATGAAGAAGGGTGATAAGATCAACGGCAAGAAGAATAATGACAATCCGCAAACTGCAGAACACTAGAGCAAACTTGAGTTAAACATTTTTCAAATAAAATGAAATTTTTGAATGGCAAGTAAGTGGAGAAGATTTTGATAGGAAACCGCACTCTAAATAAGAACTAAGCAATGTAACAAAGAAGAAGAAGACCAGAACTGAGTAGGGTAAGTAAAGTAGATTTTATTGATTATAGGAAGGGTAATACATGACTACTAGAGGACATTAGAGAGATACTCCTTCTCTCCCTGGCACTGAGGTCACTCCCAATTACTATTTACTCACTCAATGATCCCCCATACACCCGTACCCCCTAACTATAAGCAGCTGCTGGTGAAACAACCATGCCCAGTCAGCATTCTAGAACTATGCAAAACGACAACAGACTTCACAACAGTCAGCATCTGCAAAACAACATTCATAACAGAATGATAGTGACATTCCTGGACCAGACTTCAAGGATCGAGAGGTTTTAGTCCCTTCTTCTTTCTGCAGAAATACACATTCCTGACCATTGGGCCTAGGCTTCTATCAGATTTCTCATCCCAGACCAAACAAATTCACCATGCAATCAGTGCAACAAAGGATTTGTGATGTTTGTACTACATCTATTAAGTGGGCTCAATCAAAGTAGATCATAAACGCATGAATTTCTATCCTGTCATGAAAAGTAGAAAGATATTACAATTGATGTATTTTGTAGAGAAGGTCAGTTAGATATATATATACCAATTACTCAACTACTAAATGGGAAAATAACTAAATTGGATCCTTATAATTAAGCCTAGAATCTTGTAACAGTTATACAATTTGTAACACTCCCCCTCAAACCATAACACCTCCCCTCAAGTTAGAGTATAGATATAATTGACTCGATCTTCATTTAGAGCCTTTTTGAGAATATCTCCAAGTTGTTCTCACGTGTTCACATATCCTGTAGAGATCAGGATTGCGACACTGTTTCATGAACGAAATGGCAATCGATTTCAATATGTTTAGTTCATTCATATAATACAAGATTTAGAAGTAATATGCAAAGCAGCTTGGTTATCACACCACAACTTTACTAGTATTGAAGCTTTAAAACCAATTTCACTTAAGAGCTGATATATCTAAATTGTCTCACATTTTGACTGTGTCAAAACTCTATATTCAAATCATGCACTGGACTGGGAGATAACATCTTATTGCTTGGCTTTCTGTAAGATCAAATTTCCTGCTACAAAGACACAATACCTAATAGTTGATTTCCATTCAATCTTAGTAACTACTCAATCTGCATCTGAAGAACACTTGATGTGAGTATAGCCGTTATTTTCATATAGTATCCCTCTTTCAAGAACTCCCTTTAAGTAATATAGGATATGTTCTAGAGCAGCCCAATAATAAATAGTTGGAGAAAACATGAATTGACTTATAATACTGACAAAATATGCAATATCAAGACAAGTTACTATAACATAGTTTAATTTTGCAATCAATCTACTATATTTCTCAAGATCTTTAAATAATTTCCTTCTTTGGTGACTTGAATATTAGGGAATATTGGAGCACTGCATGGATTAAGACCCAATTTTTCGATCTTAGTTAATAGGTCGTCAATTATATATTTCCTCTGAGATACGAAAAATACTTTTCTTGCTTTTTATATATTTCCTCTGAGATAAGAAGATACTTTTCTTGCTTTTTATCAGCTTTAATCCCAAAACAAACTTCAAAGCCTCTAAATCTTTCATGTGAAATTAACTATGAAAAAAAGGACTTCAGAAATGAAACACTCATAGTATCACTTCCAGTAACAACAATAGCATCCACATGCACAACAAGAAGAATGATGCCAAATGCAAAATGTTTATAGAAAATTGAATGGTGAGACTTACTCTTATTTATTCTAAACATTTTAACTAGCTGACTTAATTTTCCAAACCAAGTACAAAGACTATGTTTTAAACCATATAAGGACTTTCGAAGATGACAAACTTTTTATACTACTTGAGCAATAAAACCAAATGGCTGCTCTATATATTATCTTAAAGGTCACCATGTACGAAGGTATTTTTGATGTCTAACCGATATAAGGTCCAGCTATGAGTAGGTGTCATAGAAATGAATAAATGAATAGAGGTTAATTTAGCAAAAGCAGAGAAAGTGTCAAAATAATCTACACGACAATTCTGAGCATAGCTTTTTGCGACTGGTCATTCTTTAAATTGAAACACCAATGCATCCAAATTGATCTTTACTGCAAACACTAATTTACATCCAATATCCTTCTTTCCTACATGCAAGTTCACCAAATCACACATATCATTAGCATCTAAAACATTCATCTCCTCCATCATAGCATCACACCAACTGGGATGGGATAAGGTTTCATGAACAATTTTGCAATAAAAGAACAAGAATAGGAGACAAGTGATTATAAGAAACAAAAGATAAAATAGAATAAGAACTGACGTTTAACTTAACAAAGAATAATTAGGAGATCATAACCATCAATTGTTGGATGTGATGTTAAAGAAGAGATAGGCGCCAAATTTGTATCAAGATGATCTTGTCATCTACATTAGACCACGCGGATAGGTAGTGGTGATGATTGTGTAGAAGTATCAAGTATAGCAGTAACATTAGTAGTTAATTATTTGATCTTATAAAATAAACAAATCATCCTCCTCAAATATTGAAGAAGTAGGAAGAAAGGTATGTGTTCCAAAAAGGTAATATCGGCTAATACAAAATCTTTGTTAAGATTACAACAGTAGCACCAACACCCCTTTTGCATAATAGAGTAACCTAGGAAACTACGTTTTGAAGATTTGGGATCTAACTTAGTTACTTACAGACAACCATTATAGACAAAACAATTGCTACCAAATATTTAGGCGATAATAGGAAACAAGAGTTTAGAAGGAAAAAGAACACTAGATGAAATATCACCATGAAGAACAGTTTAAGGCATGTAGTTAATCAAAAAACAAATTGTAGAAACCACATCAACCTAAAATTGTTTGGGGCGTGCATTTGAAATAAGGGTCCTCTAGCAATTTCAACTTGATGTTGATTTTTCCTTTAAGCCACACTTTTTTGAGGGTGTGTCAATGCATATAATTCTGAATCAAGCAAGCTTGAATTGATGTGAAAAAATATGCTTTGGCAATATAACTCTTAATTGATGTGAAAAAATATGCTTTGGCAATATAACTTCTCAAACTATGAATATAGACATTAAGCTACATTTTTATTTCAGCACATAAAATAGTAAAATCAGAAAGTAATTCAAAATAGTTATTCAAAATAAGGCCAAGTCATATGAGAGCAATCATCAACATAAATAATAAATATCAAAACCCAATTTTAGATACAATAGGACATAGACCCCAAACATCATAAATGAACTTACTCAAAAGGGTAACCAGCTTGTTTAGTGAGTGACCCAAGGTATTGAAGACAAACAACAATGTTTGGTAAACTGTCAGGATTCACAAACTAAGGAAGACACATTATGAAATTAATGACATAACTTCCTTATTAGAGATAAAAAGGGATGTCCTAATGGATAATGAGCTTCAAAAGGAATTGACACCTGAACAAAGAAACGAGTCTTAGCACTTGAGTATTTAGAATGTTAAAGACCTCATAATTCAAGTCATTTACCATCAACTAAATATATTATTTAATTATTTAATATATTAATTATTAATAACAATTACATATTTAATTAATTAAAATTAATTATTAATAAAATTATAAATAATTTAATTTTTGTAATTAAATTAAATTAATTTAATTTAACAATTATTAGTACATATAATTAAATTTAAAATATGTAATTATCATCAGTAATAAAAATATAACTACATTAACATTAGCAATCAAACAAGTTTTTTTTTATTTGAAAGAAAAATAAAAACAAAAACAAAAAACCAAAACCAAAACCGAAACCGAAACCGAAACCAAAACTGAACTAAAAACTAGAACAGAAAAATATAAGTGTAGCCAAACAGCCCTAAAATACAACAATATAGGGAACAAATGATTTTATTCACGTATATTAAATTAAAGAAATTTTTGATAGATTCAACATAGAGGGCAAGGAAAATAATGGAGATATATGTTTATGGAAAATAGAGAAAAGACTAAAATTATCTGTCATATACGTTCATTGTGTTGTATTTTTTTGTTTAGTTGTTTTTCATACGTTGTATGTTTATTTGATTTATTAATTTATTTTACCTTATGTCTCTTATATGTATGCACATCTATGTTTACTGTAAGTTCTTCATGACACATTGCATGTGGGTCTACGGGAAATAGCCTGTCTACTGCGGAGGGGTAAGGCTGCGTACTATTGAATCTCTTCAGACCCGGTGTCTTAGCAGGACTTTAACTGGGTGTTGATGATGATGATGATAATGATAATAATCTCAAGCACCATAATGAATGACTCATTGTGAGAACAAGGAAAGAAGACACATAAATGTTTTACCTAAGTGAATATTAAACTTGATAAGGTGAGATAAAATTTTTAATGCTTCTTGGTATGAAGATAATTTAGAAAATTCATTTACAGAAACTTTAATCGTCTTCTTGGTAGTTGAGTATAGCAACAGTAGTTGCACCATGAGCTGAATGGTACTTCTCAATTTTCCTCCCTACACAAGGTCTTTAATTGACTTTCAGGTTCCAAATATGAGAAAATCACTTATGCTAGTGCTCCTAGGCAAATGCTGAATGATGTAGATGACCAGTCTTTATTAATGTTAGGTGATTGTAAAACAAAAATACCAAACAGTGGATTGAAAACCACACTCCAAAGGTAAAATGGAGGGTAATTTAAGAATAAGATTCCTTGTTAAGGTCTTAAGGAAACCAGACACAACAAGGGTGGTAGGGGAGAAACGATGTCGAAGAAACTGACTGGAGGACGAGGTGTCTTCGGATGCAGTACGATGCACTAATGCATGCGAAAGGATGTAGAACCTTTAGGCGACAGATGAGGCTCACGCAAAGGGCATTCATTGATCGATTTTCAAGGAGAGGCTGGTCAGAGAGCAACAGTCCTAATGATGTCGATAGTGAGAACAAATGATCACTTCAAAAGGATGACCAAAAAATGTCAAAGTTCTTATCACTAGGCCAAAGTGAAGCGAAAAATATTAAAATAGCCAAGATTGGTTCTAGTATTATATAATAAGGAGTAAAAAGTAATTTTTTAAAAACCGAACCAAAAGTTAAATCGTTAAGACAAGAGGTTTAAGGTTTAAAAGATTCAACCGGTATTAGGCTGTCATAAAATTGATGATTAAAGATTGAATAAAATTAAAAATTTTGAAATATTATTTAAAGAAATTTTCCTTATCCATCGATGAATTTGTTTAATTGAAAAACAGATAGTTAAATAAAAATTAATTGATTTATTTTGGTTCGTAAAAACTTATTAATTTAAAAAAATTGACACGATTAATTAATAAACTAATCGATTTTTAATAACAAAAGCTATTAAAATAAATCGAACTAAAAAGTTGACCAGTTCAAGATTTTTATGGTTGAACCGATTAGATTTTTTAATCATTAGTAAAAAAGATGTTTCAATTAATGTAAATTTTTTAAGAGGTAGAGATACATATATATACTAATTACTCAACTACTAATTAGGTAAGTAACTAAATAGGATCCTTATAATTAAGCCTTAAGATCTTGTAACAACTATACGATCTATAACATATCCCAAACATTATAGGTAGAAGAAACAATGTAAAATAAGGCTTACCACAGCATTGTGCCAAACTCCAGCGCAGTACACACGAAGAGTATTAAAGCATTGCAAGGCCTGTAGACTATCATGACTGAAAGCAATCAAAGCACCAGGGAACAAAACTGCAACAAAAAGGGCAATGTATTCCATTTGGACGCCCTCACTGCATTGAAATAAAAGGTGCCTAAGAATATAAATATGAGCATCTGTCTTTCTGCATATTACATTATGGAATTTAATCTTCATAAATTAAAATCCAATTTACTAATGAACCATGAATAAAGCATGGACAATAACCTTATGCAACACCTCTGAGATATGCAAACAAGTAACAATTTATGCAATAAAGTTGACAAAAATTCAACTGCTTCCATATCCCATAATCACATTTGTTACTTTTTCATTCAATATAATCAAAAAATTCTAGTTAAAATATTTAACTTTATGATTAACATTTTCACAACTTTTATGATTTGTGGCTGTAGGATGAAAGAAGATATACATGTATATGTGCCAATAGTCTAAGGTGGGCTCTCTAGTTTGTACTATTGGGTTTATTTAATTGGTTTAAGCAAGGTTCAATATTACTCGTTTCTATAATACATAAGTGTAATCTGAATAGGACATTCAATAAGAAGACTAAAAACTATCATTTTGCATGAGAACTGATTAAAAAAAAGGAAGTGACCTTGCAGCCGCAATGGCGTGCCCAAATTCATGGAAAGAAACAGATATTAAGGTTGAAAGGCCTAAATAAGCCGCATCTACCAGTGATAGTCTCAACTTGGTGACCTACAGCAGCAAATGCATTCAGTGGAAATACAAGTAACCAAATTGGAAATAAACAATAAGTTATTTTTTTGTTTTTCCACAATGAAGGGGAATAAGCAAACTAACCCAAGGCGAAAAACCAAATAACAAGGACCCGGAAAGATCAGATAGCTTGGAGTTTCCACGGAAGACATGGAGAGCGCTGCCCAGTTCCCAACTCAGAATCTGCATGCGAAACCCATCTCAATCAATCAAAGTTTTGATCTGTTTACTTATCAATCTCAAAATGTCCTATAATGCAAAGTAAAGAGCTTTGTGGATTAGTGAATAAAGTAGCGAAAGAATGGAGAAAAAGACAAGGGCTGTACCAAAGTGACTAGGAGCAACGAAGTTAAGGCAAAACCAACTCCAACAGAAAACCAAAGTCTCAAAAACTTGGAATATCTCCGTCCGAAACGGAGAAGATGACCGTTTAAGGCTGATATTCTATAATCGCAATACCAAAGGGAAACGGTGCCGGAGAGCAGCCGCCGTTCCTCTCTTCCTGGACGGTGAAGTGGTAATTGAGTGTGGGATTGTACCCTACCGAACCTTCTCGCTCGTCTCCCTTCCATGGATGGGTTTCTAAATATTAATTATCGTCAACTGTACCTCAGGAAGGAATTTAAATATTTTTTTGAAGAAACTAAAAGAAAGCAATTTTGAGAAGTAAAGCGCCTGAGCCTGATACAATATTTTGGACGCAATTATTTTGGTGGTCTTTCTCGTTAAGTCCTAAAACTTTTTGTTAATCTCACACATCCTACCTGATTATACAGATGAATGATTCTTCGATATAGCTTGGACATCTGTGATCCGACAGACATGCAAAGAAATCCTCATGGTTAAAAGACAAAGTCAGGTTTAAGCACAACGCCGTACTGTTATCATCTATTTTTTATTTTTTATTTTTTATATATTTATTATAATATTTATTTTATTACTTATTTTTATATTTATATTTACCTATTTATTTAATATTATTATTACCTTCTATTTTTATTTTTATCTTTATTATTACTTTCATTAGTGTTATATTTCTTTATTATTGTTTATTTTTATTTTTATTGTAT
>JAOQMQ010000004.1:17863074-17878851 GCA_027563845.1 Erythroxylum subrotundum
AATATTATTTAAAATATATTAAACAATATGCAAAGCACAATATATTAATTATTATATAATTTTAAACCATATAAAATTTAAATAAAAATATATTTAACCAAATATTTTATATGGATTATAATATAAATAAAATTAATATAAAAATAAACACTCAATTTTACAGCCAAACACTCAATTTTTTTGAAAACAACTTTTACGATAAAAAAAGTACTTATTTACCCTTAAAAAATTGGACCAAACAGGCACTTCAAGTCTTCATGTGATTGACAATAGTACGGACTTCCTTCTTTCACTTACTTGTTCTAAAGTTCGCCCTCTTTAATAAAATGACAAAAGATTATTAACACGCATATTATCAACTAATGATGTTTGAAGGGTTACGAAGTTAAAAAAGTTTCTCTGAAAGATGATACATATTTATGTTTAATTAAAATAAGACAGCCATTCAAATTTATGCTTTGACAGGTGAGGCTTAATCCTGCAAGGTTTGGAGCGACTTTGGCTGAAAAGCATCTTAAGGTACCAACTACCAACACACACTTCTTGCTCGGTAGGGTCAAAAATTTCCTGTATATTTTGATTTCTCATTTTTTCCGGTTTGAAGGAACAAAAGAACAAAAAAAAAAAAAAAAAAGAAAGACGAGCATTTTCAGATGAGGTTGTGATACTACAGGGTGTATATACAAGTGAAATCTGTACAAAAATACAATAATTTATGGCCGCTAAAATAGCTGACAGGACGACTTCCAAGCTGCCAGTACAGAGACCAGAAACCATCAATCTAAGACGTCAAGGTCTTCTAATGACTTCATAACAGAAGCAGCTTCAGCAATTCTAAGTGCCATTGTGGCTTTGTATGCTGCCAAATCAGCAGTCTGCATATGCAACTGAGCTCGTCTTCGTTTGCGTGTGGCCAACTCCAGAGACCTCTTTGCTGCAAGCTTAGCTTGTTCAATGTTTAGCAAAGCAGTAGGTTCCTCCAAAGCATCTCGTTCAGTTATCACTGCAGTTGAGGAGTAAATTTCAATTATTTGGAGAAGTCAGTCATACAAACTAAGTTTGACCGAAATCTCTTCCAGGAAACATTTATCGCTAGAAGAAATAAACAAGGAGTAGATGATCCCGAGATTAGTTTACAGAATGATCCACAAGTAAAATGTAATCACCGCGCAGACTAAAACAGAACATCGAAGAGAATTTTACCTTGCAACAAACTCGCTTGTTTGCCCCTTCCAAACTGGCTAGATTGCCGTTTGAACGACCTCCTTTTGCGCATAACAGATCTTTGAATTAGGGGAGCGTTCTCGGAATGTTGGCCCTGATATTGTAATTGTGATGTTGTTATGCTTTAGACAACATATAAAAATCTGTAACGTTTCATTTACAACAAAAATACACACCGACAAAGTTGCTATGCGTTATCAGATGTCTACAACATTGACAGAGCACATACCTGGAAAACCCTGAGCAATGCTCCTCGTTTCTGCTTCCGTCTTTTCAGCCAATATTCGTACACAGCTAGAACAACTTCCCTTTTACCCAAATCCGCACAAAATCTCAAGGCTGCTTCATCATCAGCTAAATCATCTGGACAGCAATACAAAGCCTTCTCAAAAGCATCAATCATCAACTCAAACTTATCCTCTGAAAGACGACCATCTTCGGCTAAAAAATCAATATTGAAATTCTGCAACCACTCCTCATCTTCTGAATCCATGTCATAGTTTGCAGCAATCTTAGACATAGCTCTTGCAACTTCATCCATATTGAGGGAAATATAAATATCTGGTCTTGTAAAAGGAACACCTCTACTTTCTTGGTAATCAAACACTTCACGCACTACTGGCACAGGGATAACTTTTGAACTAGAGGCCAGTACATTGCGATCAAAACACTCCTTATAAAGATCCCTGAAAATGAACCATTCCTGCCGCTTAGAGAACTCTAGTTTCCAATTTTCATCACCAGTCCATATGATGTCATGAGTTATCCGGTTGGCAGATGAAGGCCTCATCATTTTTTGTGCCGAATGGGTGTATCTGGTAGACCCATCTTTCTTCACCACAATAATCCATTCTCCTGAATCCGAGAGCTCTAACATCACACTGGCCCCTTCTATCCTAAAGCATTTATCAGATTCAACAACCAAGACGTCTGCAGAGCAGCAAAACATGTCCACCTGGTCCATCCCTCTAGAAGTCACATTGTTGAGGTTTGAGGCAAAGCTGCCATGCACCGAACTCCTAAACTTATTCCTGGATACTACGGAAGAGAAAGGGATGCCCTTTTTCCGACTGCTTATTAGATCAGAAACTAGAGTTCCATTAGCTTTGCGAACACCAAGAATGGAAGGATTCCTACCTCTCTTCCTCCTGACTGAGCTTCTCCTTTTTTGAACGCCACGCGAACTTAGAACATTTCGGTGTTGATTGGTTCGCCCAGCCAGCTTGGACCTAAACGCTGGGTGCAACAGCGCCTTGTTAGAGAAATTCTCAACTTCATGAACTAGATTTTTAGCCTCAAAGATCTCCGTCCTCAAGGAAATGCATGATTGATCCACTTTGTTTTCAGTCATAAACTTGTGACAAGTGTCCGCGCCCAGTGAGTTATATACAGGGATGCGTAACAAAAGCCTGAAGTTAGAAACCAAGCTAAGGTGCATGTACATGAAACACAAAGGAATTGCTGAGAAGTCCACCGAAAACAACGGCATAAGGTCGCAGGTGCCAAAAAACTTGCAAATTCCGGTTGCGTGCGTAGAAAATTCCTGGAAGAAACTTGTCAGAAAGAGAAGATCAACTTTTTTAGTAAGTATTTAAAAAGATTCAAAACTAAAACCTTTTAAAACTCACACAAACTAGTAACACTCTTTAATAATCAAGTCGTGAATTAACTAAAAGTAGGACTGAGGCCAATTTGCAAAAATTCAACAATTGGTAGGGCGCTTTTCTCTATTCAGAAAACTTATCAAAGAGTGACTTGGAAAAAAGTAAAAAGACAGGGAATTGATTTTAAATCAAGATGCATATCAGAAACCTCGGGGAATAAAAGATAAAGAGTTTTCTACTCATACAAGGCGGAAAAGAAGCAAAATTTATTTCGCAAATCAATTGAAAGTAGTTATCCAAATTCTACCTAAAACAAATAAAAACAGAGCTATCCTCCTAATATAGATGAGGACTATAACTAAAACTAGAATTCATATTAGAAAAATAATCGTTACCCTTAAGAAACGAATGCCAGCTGAAGCAAAAGCGCCGCTAACTGCCTCAGATAATAAGAAACTCGCAAGTTCAGGGACCACGAAGCTCACTCTCCTCATGTACCTCAGAACTGAATTCAAAAAATAAGCCAATTTGCTACCGCTAGAGGCTTCACTAACGGCAAAGAACACCGGAGAAGGGTGCAGAGGAATTAAATCCTTCTCCGACTCTTGCTTCTTTCTTCGCTGCCTACGTGAAAACTGAACGGCGTTCATCTTTTCGTCAAAAGCTTCCTCCTGTACCAAACCCAAGCTCTTCCTTTTTCTACTGTAAACATTACCAAATCTCTTTCTCCCATCATCCAAATGTTCTCTCAAAGTCTCAATCTTTACTTTCTTCTGATCCGGAGCTAATTGCTGATTTATTCTAGAACCACGAGACAACCCATTTTGCATGGATTTGAAAGAGTTGTTGCTATGTTGACTCTTCTTGTTAATGGTGTAGTTGTTGTTGGCTTTCTTGGTAACGTGGTGAAACCAGTCATCGCCGTCACTAAGCCTCCGTCGTTTGTTGTCGCCCGATTCCTGCCTAAGCCTACGGCCGGACCTCAATACCCCAGCACTATCAACACCCTTCACCACCCCGAACACCCTCGTCGTCCGGCGCATACCCCCGGACGGCATTTTCGATGTTCGGTCACGGCTAAAGTTAACCGTCTTGTCGATTTTCTTTAAACGCGACTCACGGGGTCTCCGATTCGACTCGTCGAGTTCGCGTGCTGAACGAATGAATTTCCGAGTAGACTCCGGTTTGGATCCCGACAACGACTGGATTTCTCTGACACACGCTCTTCTCATAACACCATTCCTAGGTGGAATTAAGTTAAAACGACAACACGTCCCTGTGTGCCGTACAAAAATGCCGAAATTATAATCTTACCCAACTAGCTAAACTGAATACTAAAGACTCACAAAAACAACCGATTGGGATTAGAACGAACCTGGAAACCCAAGAAAAAGCCAAATAGGAATTTGACCAAATTAAACAAAATTTTGTTTTTTTTTTTTAAGAAAAAAATCAGGTTCTTTTGAGCTCTTTACGAAGAGAGATAAAGAGAAAGGGGATTACGAAGAGACTAAAAGAGGGGATCGAAAGATTTAAAGTCAGTCAAGTAGACATGAGAGGGGAGAGAGTTATGAGTGTGTCGATGGCGGGAGGCTGTGTTGTTTTGGGCGGTGCTAGGGTTTACGATAAAACCACCTACGAAAAGGTAATAGGGATAGAGGCGGTCGATTTTATGATGAAGGGTCAGGATTGCTTGGGGAGATCCGAAAGGTGGAAAGTGTAAAGGAGAGCGACAGATGGGCTTTAAGGGCAGTGGATATCTTTGGAATTGGAGAAAGATGAAATTACTTAGTTGGGGTTTTAATAAACTACTTGTTCATTGTTAAATGTTTGATGTGGTTTGGACTTCTTCAAAAATTATCCCCATAATTCATTCTTATAAGAAGATAAGATCATTTTGGGAGCTGAATCAATAGGTTTAAGGTTTTAAAAATTTAATTAGCATTAGACTAGTTAAGAATTAAATAAAATTAAAAATTTTAAAATATGAGTAAAAAAGATTGTCCTTTTTTATTAAAAAATTTAAAGTTTAATTAAAAAAATTATTTAAAAAAATTAATTTATTTATTTTAATTAATAAAAATCAACTAATTAGTTAATAAATTGATCGTGTAGAGTTATTAATATAATTCAATTGAAAAATTGAAAATCAAACCTAAAAATTGACCAGTTTAAAATTTTTACGATTAAACAAACAAAATCGATTTAATTTTTTAATTATATTCTGAAGATAAACATAAGTTTTTTTTTTGTTAAATAAAACATAATTTTTTTTTAGTTTACATATTTTGTAAACTCTCACCTAATTTAGTTTCATCACTACACATTTTTAAATTGAATACGATTTGCTCTTTAATTTATGAATAACTATCAAATCTTATATTATTTTTCGTTGTAAGTTTTGGCATGTGGGATTTTCAAATATGCACCTATAATGGAGTATGTTAAAGGCGTATTGATTTCCTTTGTTATAGATTCTAATCATTTGATAATGCTTCAATTTAATTTCACATCTAAGGACCTTAGGTAAGGAGAAATCGAGGATTTCATACCCAAATCCCTATATGAGGGCTTTAAACATTAGAAATGGAGAATGGTATTCAAAAATTAATCAATGTAATAATAAAGAACAACTATGAAAATAGTGGAACTATACCTTAATAATTTTGACCATATATCCCTTCTTGAAGTAAATTTAAGGAGTTGAATATAACGAAGATTTGTATTAAAATTATTTCTTTTTTTATGAAGTTAATACAATATAAGAACACAACAAGAAAATTTAATTTTAGTGACGAAAATTGCCGATGAAAAATACTAATTTTTTGTAGGAAAATAAATTTGGTGCCGGAAATTACAGACCGAAAAAGTCATAAGAGAAACGACCATAGGTAAAATTTCTTGACGGAATTACAATTTTTTTAAGATAATTTTTTTGACAAAATTACAATTTTTGTAGCTAAAATTCCCAACAAATTTAAAATTTCCGTCGCTTAATTTTCCAACGAAATTACAATACCAGTTGCTAAAAATTTCGATAAAATTACAATTTTCGTATTTAATTTTAGTATGTAATTTTAAAGACGGATATTATAATTCCAACGGGAAATTTACCTACGATACTATTTTTTCTGTTCGTAATTTTAGCTACAAAAACTCCATCGGCATATCTCACTACAAATTCCCACCAAAATTTTCTGTTAATAATCTTTTGATTTTTTTCTACATTTAATTTCTCAAAATAATATAATCTTGATTGGTAATATAATATAAAAATTATCCTGAATGATAATATATTATAAAAATTATAATGTACAACAATAAATATCTTGAAAATGTGTGTTATAATTGTAAATTAAGAATTCATTAAAAAAACATAAAATAGCAAAACATTAAATAAAATCCATTTAAGTACCAAAATATTATAAATCTAAACTATGTAGTTGGTGACGGGGAATGATTTGACTGTGGCAATGAGGAGTTGTCTCTCCCTTTCAATTCATCTACCTCATTACGGAGCTGGGCTATGTAATTCACTGACTATCGCAACTAAGTTGCCAGCAGCTCCATTGTGCTCTCAAACTGAACGACTCTCTCATTGGCTGCAGACTACCTACTAAATACAACTGTAATGGATGTGGAGGATTGCGATTAACTTGTGTTTTAAAAAAAAAACTAAGCCAAAAATCTTTCCATGACAGCCCCTACTACTAATTACATCAAGATATGTCTAACTCTTATCAACATTTTCAGAGTTCTAAAATTGTCGTTCAATGTTTTTTTGTATTTGCTCCTATCATTATAATTGTTTATATTAATAAGTGATAATTTTTAACTAATATTATTTATCAAATTAATATTAAAGTATAAATTTTACGTACATTAAGTTATCTGTATCGGGTGTTGACAAAGGCCACACCATCATGCTTATTAGTGTGAATGGGCAAAAAGAGCTGACGTAATGTAAGCTTCGTGCCCATATACTTTTTCTGCATCAGAATAAAGTGTTATAAGTGAACTACAATTTACAATAATTTCAGCAGAGTTTCGTCTATTTTTATGATATTTATCCCCTGTTAAACAAAAAACTTTTCTTAACAATACAGTCATTCATGGCAACAAACATTTATAAAATCATCATTCTCTATAATACACATATATTTTATTCTAAATTTCATACATTAAATTACATTGAAATCTAATTGATAGTAATTAGTACCAAAATTAGAATATAAATGTAAAGTTTAGTAGGGATGTCAATTTTGGCCCGGCCTGCTCGGCCCCGGTTGACCAGGCCACGAGCCAAAAGTGGTCTGCCTGACTGGGCCATAGGTAAAGCACAGGCCTGTTCGGCTCAACCTATAGCCTGACCGTTATTTCAAAAATGACATCATTTTTGACATTTTAAAAAATATATATAAGATAGGTCGGGTTAGCTCGGTCCACTAGTGACCCGTCAGGCCATGAGCCAGCCATGGGCTCACTATCCCAGCCCATTGGGCCACAGGTAGAGCCACGAGCCACCCTAGCCCTCCTGGCCTGACCCATTAACATTCATAAAGTTTAGATACTTAAAAGTTTCTCTGCATGCTTCTGATAGGTCATAGATCATCCAGTGTGTATGGGTAGGCTCTCTCCCTCAGGTCCTCCCTGTTTGTTTGTAGAATTGCGCTTTAAAATGGAGATTGCCTCGGGTGTTGCCCAGTACTGCTGCCAACGACTTCATATTTCTTCAGATATATAAGAAGGTCGTACACTATTCTTGTGTAAAAAACCAACAAATTCTCTATTACGTGCATAGGGGCACGATTCTTCCATACATCATAAATGACAACATCAAATTTTTAATCCCAAAAAAGTTATTTCTAAAAAAATAAAAAATAAAAACATACTATAAGTACTTGTAAACTACAATATTTATCTAATTAATGTATAAAATTAGATAAAATAAAAAAAGGTTAAAGATTTCGTTTTGTACCTCAAACTCCTGATAATAAAAATCATTTATCCTTTGAGAGATATTCTTCCATAAATAACCCTCAAGTTCTATCTTCTCCTTGAACTTGAATGGGATATTTCTGGAGCAAGTTTCAGACGGAACCAACCTAATATATAAGTTATTTTAGATCATTTTCAAATTAAAACCTATAACTTCAGTATAAACCTATGGTGTTATCATGTATTACAAAATTTTTGAAATTTCACTCACAGATCGTTGACAATTGTAATGTTAATTCTTCCATCAACTCCCTTAACTCTAGGCTAGAGGTCGCCTCCTTTATTCGTAGCGTTTACCCCTGATATCTCTGTCAATATGGATTCAAATTTTGGTCTAGGAGTAGATGTTGCATCGATAATATCTGATGGCCTGGATGTAGTAGGGGTGCTGGATGGTGTAGCAGTAAGTAGGGAATGTGACTCTACAGGGACTGTAGTGTAGGAAAATCCTAGTGCGTGCATCATATACACGCAGTTTGGAAAAGAAAAAAATTGTTTCGGAACTTTTCCGAAATCCAAGATCTATGTGTCTATACAAGAAAATATCATTAAACCTAGCTGAAAATTCTCAATTCACATACATGTATATATATATAGGAATTCATGGCATTTACACAAATCAATCATTCATATAATAACCATGTACATTGTTTGTAGTCTCCTTCATTCTTCGATCTTCTACTTGTTGGGTTGTCACAAACCACAACGATCAAAACAGAAAATCTCTAACAATATCCACACAGAGATCGAAGAAACTAACTGAATCAAACTCTTTAATCCAGAAATGACTAGAACAAAGACAAGAGTGCTAGCTCTCTTTTTTATTATATGGAGAGCAAAACTGTGAAAGAGAATGAAGAGGAAGAAGACGAGAATGAAGAGGAGAATGACTTGAAAAGTTGAGAAACTAACCGAATCAAACTCTTTGATCCGAAAATGGCTAGAACAAAGACAAGAGTGCTATCTCTCTTCTTTATTCTATGGAGAGCAAAACCGTGAAAGAGAATGAAGAGGAGAAAGATGAGGAGAATGGCTTGAAAAGTTGTTTTCTAAACTTGTTAAAACCATTTTTCTCACGATCATCCTTCCTTTCTAGCTTTTTGTTTTTGTCTTTTAGTATTTTTGTCTTTTATCATTTAAAGACAATAAATGCATCACCTTTAAAGAAACCTCTCTCATCTTCCATGTTGCACATATCTATATATATATATATGCTAAGGTGGTCCAATCACACTAGGGTCAGTCTTATCGGGTTCTAGGTGTGGAAAAAATTCCAGAGACCAATTTCAACAATATTGATGTCGCGATCTCATCGGGACATATCCCGATCTCATCAGGATCCATTTGGTTCTATTGCTTTCCATATAATGGATCTCTACCCAAAACCATTTTATGAATCCTCTAAGTCACTCTTATGTGAGTGACCCATTAGGTTCTCGGTTATGTTGGCTACTTGGAATAACACTTAATACAAGCAAGTCATGAGCGGCGTCTAACAACACATCATGACCCTTAATTGAATGGAAAGTAAGTGGTTTAATGAACGAACATATGCTCGTCACGAACCATCTCACCAGACTTAAGTAATTTGATTCCACCCTACCTTCAACTCGAGTTTTGGGTAGCAAAGTGGTATAACAGCTCAGGTATGGGTCTGAGACTTAGCCCTACGTCGTGAGTTCGAATCACATCGCAACAAACTGGGAATGGAACGATGGTGAATCTGTTATCACGATACGGAGGAGCACCGTGCTCAAGTGGATGCATGGTGGACTTAATTAATTTGGTTTCGCCCTACCTTCAACTCGAGTTTTGGGTAGCAAAGACCTCCCATAGATAATTGTTGTGCAATTCGTCCTTTCACCATGCTATACCCCACTTGGTTATGAGTATGGGCAAAGTGAAAACAGTAATGAACTTTTTTATCCAAACTGCCTCTTTTGCTACATCTGAAGCCGTAATGTACTCTGTCTCAGTTGTTGAATAGATAGTCGTCTCTTGTTTGAAACTCTTCCAACTGACCGTACGCCGTTTAGTGTGAATATATAACCTGATTGAGATTTCGAATCATTCGATTGGTATTTGCTCATAACACTTTAAGCATATGATACATCGGGTCTCGTACATAGCATAACGTACATGATAGATCCTACTGCAGATGCATACGGGATCATATTCATGTGTGTCCTCTCATCTTGTGTCTTAGGACATATAGATTTTGAGAGTGTTATCCTATGAGTCATGGGAAGATACCCTCTCTTAGGCTGCTTCATGTTAAACCTCTTTAGCATCTTGTCTATGTACATTGATTGTGAAAGACCAATCAAACTTTTCGATCTATCTCTATAGATCTTTATCCTGAGAATGTAAGTTGCTTCACCGAGATCTTTTATGGCAAATTGTTTAGACAACCGAATCTTCACAGATTATAGCATAGAGACATCGTTTCCTACTAATAATATGTCATATGTATATAGCACAAGGAATACGATTGCACTCCTACTAACCTTTTTATACACACAGGTTCTTACAGATTTTGAGAGAAACCAAATTCTTTGATTATCTCATCAAAGCGAATATTCCAACTCTTGGATGCTTGTTTCATTCCATAGATGGATTTCTGAAACTTGCATACCTTTTTGCCATCATAGGAGATGAAGCCCTCTGGTTGTGTCATATACACATCCTCGACTAGATTCCCATTTAGGAAAGTTATCTTCACATCCATTTTCCATATCTCATAATCATAATGAGCGGCAATGGCTAGGAGTATCCTAATGGATTTAAACATTGTTACTGGGTTGAAGATTTCGTCGTAGTTAATTCCTTGTCTTTGACAGAAACCTTTAGCCACAAGCCTTGCTTTATAGGTAATCACATTACCATCCATGTCGGTTTTCTTTTTGAAAACCTATTTACACCCTATTGGTTTTATTCCATTGGGTATCCTAACCAATGTCCATACTTGGTTTTCATACATGGAATCCATTTATACTTTTATGGCGCTAAGCCATTTCTCAGGCTCTGAACTCTTCAGAACCTCTTCATAGGTAGTAGGCTCATTACCTTCTATAAGCAATACATTATTCTGTTTAATAATGAGAAATCCATATCTCTTGGGAACATAGCGTATCCTACGTGACTTACGAACTTCCTGTATTGAAGAAGGTTGAACTGTTACTTTATCTATATGATTCACAGTCTCAGGCTTATGCAGTTGATCCATATCTATTCGAGCATCTTGAACTTCTTCAAGTTTAATTTTGCTCACATTGTCTTCTTTTAAAAGAAACTCTTTCTCTAAAAAGACAACATGCTTTGAAACAAACACTTTTTGTTCCTCAGCAAGGTAAAATTGATATCCCATTGTTTCTTTAAGATATCCTATAATCAAACACTTGTCAGACTTCACATCAAGCTTATCTGACTGTATTCGCTTCACATAAGTCGGACAGCTCCAAACTTTCAAATGAGAAAGATAGTATTTTTTGTTAGTCCAAATCTCATATGGACTAACATCAATTTTTTTTTATGGAATTCTGTTTAGCAAATAAACAGCTATCTCGAGTGCATACCCCTAAAAGGATTTTGGTAAATTTGTAAAGCCCATTATCAATCGTACCATATCCAATAAGGTTCGGTTTCTCCTTTCAGCCACACCATTGTGTTTGTGGTATATAAGGTGGAGTCCATTGAGATAAAATTCCATTATCTCTGAGATAATCTAAAAATTCTTGGTCTAAGTATTTCCCACATCGATCGGATCGTAGTGTCTTGATACCTTTCCTAAGTTGGTTTTCTACTTCATTTTTGAATTGTTTGAACTTTTCAAATGCATTAGATTTGTATCTCATCAGATATAGATACCCATATCAAGAATATTCATCGATAAAGATAATGAAGTAAAGAAAACCACTTCTGGCATAGATGGACATCGGACCACGTACACCTGAATGTATTAGGTCTAATACTCCAATCGCTTGTTCACCCTTTCCCTTAAAGGGTAACTTAGTTATCTTGCCTAATAAACAAGATTCACACGTGTCATATAATTTATAATCAAATGACATTAAACTACCACTCTTGTGGAGCTTAGCTATACGTCTCTCATTTATATGGCCAAGGCAACAATGCCATAAGTAAGTTGATTTTAAATTATCTCGTTTATGTCTTTTCGTGTCATTGACATTCATAATTGGATGCGACATATCTAATATGTAAATTTCATTGCATAATATACTAGTACCATAAAGCATTCAGTTCAAACTAATAGAACCATTGCTATTGAAATTCAAATGGAAACTAGCTTTATTTAAACAAGAAACAGACAATATGTTCTTTGTTAAAATAGGTACAAAATAACAATAATCCAGTTTAATTACAAGCCCACTAGGGAGTGACAAAAAATAAGTGCCTACAGCTAATGCATTAACTCTTGCTCCATTGCCCACGCGCAGGTCCAGTTCTCTGTTTATGAGTTATCTACTGTCCCTGAGGCCCTGCATATCATTACATATGTGTGATCCATAACCAGTATCTAATACCCATATGTTATGATCAAAAATAGTATTAACCCCAATGACAAACATACTTGAAGGAGCAGGGGCATCTGATGCCTGCTTCTTCTTCAAGGACTCCAGATAGACTTTACAGTTTTGCTTCCAGTGGCCAATCTTGCCACAATGGAAGCAAGTTCCTTTCGGTGCAGTCTCTTTGAGTTTCTTTTTTGCTGCATTTCCTTTTGGTTTCTTAAACCTTTTCTTCTTTAGGTTCTTTTTTTTGAACTAGAAGAAGAAGAGTCCACCACTAACACTGGCTTGCTATCCTTCTTGATAGCTTGCTCTGCTGTCTTGAGCAAATTGATTAACTCAGGGATTGTCGTGGAGATTTGATTCATCCGATAGTTCAACACAAACTGTGAATAACTATCAGACAATCCAACCAAAATTAAGTCAACACTTAATTCATAGTCCATAACAAAATCCAAGGTGGTCAACCTCTCAATATAACCATTCATCTTCAGTGCATACTGCACTGCAGATGTCTTCAGAGTCATCTTAGTCGAGAAGAGGAGCCTCGAGGTCTTGAACCTTTCAGACTGAGCTTGCTCATCAAAAAGCTCTCTAAGATGAAACACTATGGTATTAGCATCCATAGACTCATGCTGCTTCTGCAGCTCTGGTGACATAGAGGCTAGCATAATGCAGGTAGCTAAGTCACTATCTTTGAGATGCTTACGATATGCTCTATGATCCTCATCAGAAACATCAGCAATAGGGGGATCAGAAAGTGGAACGTCTAGGACATAGCTTAGCTTATCAGATCTGAGAACAATTCTCATATTTCTCAACCAATCAAGAAAATTGGATTTGGTTAATTTACTAGAATCCATAAGTAAGCACAAATTCACACTGGAAGACATCTTCAGTCAACTTAAATGTGAAGAGAGAAAGTATGTTAGAATATAAATACATGCATGATCATAAAGAATCCATAGCCCTCATTATGAATCCAAGAAAAAATTATAATAAAGTGTCCTAGTGGGTCGATATCTAACATTACTAAGAATGACCTTGGGTTTATCCAACAAGCCACCTTAGGTCAATCGGTAGGTATCAGTCATATCAATTGCATCATAGATGCAACTATCATCTAGTGCTATTAACTCGTGATGTATGCACACACATTGGGTTATCAACTTTTGATGTGTGTACATCTGATGTACGCTACCCAATTGCACCTTTGTCTACATTAACTTTGAGTTTACTCAACAAATCAACACTTCTAGTGAAAACCGACTCATTAATTCGAAAATCTTATTTTTATGGTTTGACCATATCCGTATAGAGTAGGCTTGGGTTTACCCAATAACCCTAACTCTAAAAAAATTCTGATTCTCCCTATATTAATGGAAGGCGTTAGTTTTCATATTATGTTTGAGGGATTTCATACTCTAGTCTCATCTAAGTTGTAGGATTATAGTCACAATGACTATATGATATGATTTAGGACGTTCATCAATCACATTGAATCTATATCCATAACCATCCATCATCCCACCTAACCAGCTCTAGCATGCATTCTTTAATGCAACCATCTCACAAGGTTTTCTTCTATAGGTTGTGACGTGTTATACATCTAAAGATTTGACGTTCGAACTGAATTGCTTTCTAATGTTAGCATCGGCTAATTTCTCAATCTGTATGTTTTCAATTCCAATTCAAAATACCAATATACCAAGTGTAATACCCTCTATTCTGATGTACCAATTAAACACTTTAATTGTATCATGCTTGCCATATCTAGTCATACTAGACATGAAATACTCGAAATAGATTAATACAATATTAATTTCTTAGAATTCTAAATAATTTGAGAACATCAAACCATCACCCTAAGTATCTCTAGGTAGTCTTCACTTCATCAAGACTACTTCGGCACTTGTCACATAACTTGTGACCGCCAAAATAATCAAGACAACTAAATATACGAACGAGACGCTAATATGACATATTTGACATCCAATTTTTTTTTTTTGAAAATCCAATTTCAAGCAAATCAGTTTGGCATGTATAAAACATCAAAGTAAAATATTTCTGATCACATAAAAAATGATTCGAGACATTGAAACCAAAAAACAGACAATCACCACTTCAAATAAACCAGGTCCAGCCGTTTTTTCAAAAATTTTCAACTTTGTCTTTTTCTTGAAAAAATCATTGAAACAATTTCAATAAATGCTGAGAAAATTACAGAGGCTATAACATGTTCCATGAATTTTTTAAGATTTTATTTCCAAGAAAAACTCAACCAACCTCAGCAACCAAGCCAATCCAGAATCTATGTTCCTCAACACAATCATTCCCAACATCCAGAAATATTTGAATTCAACAATAATTAAGTTCACAAAATAGTTCAAGAACAATCCATAATAGGGATCTAGAAACCAAAACATGACATCAAATAAATCGAATTACACATCAAGGATAACAAAAAAAATAAAAGGAAAAGAGAAAAAACTATTTAATGCCTTGATCTGGAATGCTGGAATTTCTTGGTGTTGTTCTTGATCTCTCCACTTTAATTCACTTTTGATTGTGGCTACTAAACTTTTTCATGTGTTTCACGTCCTTAAATAGTGTATTAGGGTCTTGGAGGTGTAACAGCGACTTTTCCACTTTGATCCTTGAGGCACGATCTTGACACCTTCAAACTCCCTCCATCTTCTTCATTCTTCAATTTCCTAATTTCCAACACTCACAAACACATCAAACATTTCTTAAAATATAAATTTAAGATTCAATTTTTGCTTTAAATCAAACAATTACTTAGAATACATACAAATACTAACAATAACATAGTTATAAGCTTATACACATGATAATAATCTAAGAATACTTGAAAACACACTTAAACATCTAGCAAAATATAGGATAATCTACACCTATCAATTATATAAGGAATCTTTTGGTCTGTGGGAGGCCTACCTATAGTTGAGAAAAATGGGGCTTTTGGTCTGTGAGAGTACAAGGTATTTGGTAATGTTGGGTATATAGGTAGTAAACATGGTAGGTTGGAAAAGGATGGAGAATGATGGTAAAATAAAGGAGTTAATCATGATATTCAAATATAAACGATGATCATAAATAATATTGGTAAGATAAAATTGGTCTTAGAGTTGTTTTTTTGGTAAAGTTAAAGAGGAAACACTTGTTAATGATGTAATTTGGACTATTAGAGTGCTATATGAATACGATATTATGTTACTAGCTAGAATAGGATAAAAGGATCAGGTTGAAATAGGCATGATCATTAGTTATGGGGTAAAAGACATAAATCTTTTATGTAGTTTAAGAAATCTTTAAAAAAATCATGTTCTTTAAAATTTTCGAAAAACTCCTAGTTTTTAATTTTCTAGAAAAATCTCTTTTCCTAGACTTTGGTTGAAAAA
>JAOQMQ010000004.1:17889085-17899103 GCA_027563845.1 Erythroxylum subrotundum
ATATTCATTTTTTAGCTCTTCTACAGCTCTACTCCGTTTAAAGGGATCAATCACAAGCTAACCATAGGGAACATAGCTGCTTGAGCCCTAGAGTGTCCTAAAGAACAGTCAATTCCGAGCTGGGCAAAGGATTTGATCACACAGCTTTTGGTGAAAGATCCAGCAAAAAGAACGGATCCGACAATGGGAGCAACCGCTATTAAGCACCATCCGTTTTTCAATGGTGTCAACTGGGCATTGTTGAGATGTAGGTCGCCGCCGTATAAACCCCGGACGGTCACTAGCCGAAACTATGTCGCCTCCGAAAATGCCAAAAATCCAGTATTTCTAGGTTCAAAAAATTGTGTAACAAGGTTTATTCCTATAGATATTCAATTATCATACACTAGGGAATTAATTAATAGGAGGTGAAGGAATTGATTGAAAGGCAAACGACGGAACTCATACAGGAATTCGTTCTTTAAAATTTTATTTATTTAAGATCATGTTGTATAAAATTCAGCCACATCCAAAACTGGTGGTGTGAATCGTTTGGGAGGTTCTTTATTTTTTGGCATTGAAGGAAGCTAGTCAAAAGTGGGGAAACTTGGCTAGACCAGCATTTTACATGTACAAACTAACAGCAATGTGAAACTTTGGAAAGGCACGTTTAAAACAAGAGTTAATCAATACTACGTAGAGACTGTTTAAACAGATCCAAGCAATTTGATCTATATCCATTGAATCCAGAACATTACCTAGTACTTAGTTAAACTATGACCACAGAAGTAAGCCATGACCTTGATTAACTTGGGACAACAAATGGGTAGGCCACAATAAAGTTTTCTATTTAATACTGGTAAAAGACGGCTGTGGAGAATAATACAAAGCGGGAATTATTGCAGGTTACATTCCACACAGGTGAATCCGCAAATACTCACCCACGTTACAATATAGTTCTAATTTTGCAAATCATAACCCATTATGAGCTCCCTGGAACATAATAGAGTTATCCATACTAAGTAACAGTCACGGTCTCAGAAGCAGGCTTGGCTTCGGGCTCAGAAGCAGGCTTGGCTTCAGGCTCAGCAGGTGCTTCTGCTTCCCAGAAGGCAGTCTTCTTCCCAGTCTTTGAAACAGTTTGAAGTACAGCATCCGGCTGCACATTCCCTTTCACGGTCACCTTCTGCTCCTTCAAATCAATGTCAAATGATTCAACACCTGAAGACAATTGGAGAGGTCTATCATTCCATTACAATCTATAACTTGATCATATGCACGAGAGCACTTTGAAAGAAGATATCAGAAGAGAATTTGCAAACAGTCAGTCCCAGATGATAAATATATCCATGTGAGTAAAGGAAAGTACCTTTCTCCCTTCCGTGTATTCTATTTTAATTTAAAAGGTCAATATATTCCCGTTCAGATATGTAGACATCAAATTACCATGTACATTGCTAAACATAAGCTCGTGTTTGCTCCCAACTACAGAGTAAATGAATTTCACCAGATCAAACTACTCTTAATGCCTAAAGATGTTAATTAGATATTTTAGCTTGTCTCAATATGGACACCATTTGGTTTTCCCACATCTAATTGAGACTACAAAACTACTGATAAATGAAGTTTAAATAACAGAAGCGAAAGGCATGCTTCTAAATAGAATATAGAAACTCAGTAGGGGAAACGTTTGACCCTTGCACTGTTGTACAAGAGAAGAACATGTGAGTGGTGGACCAAAGGACCCATAATGTAAACCAATTACTAGCAAAAGTAATGGAACAGATCAACTAAACAGTAAGAAAAAGAAGGCTGATTTCTGGGATGCATTGCAACAAACCTTCCATTTTCCCTAATACCCTTTTCACAGCACCAACACAACCTTCACATGACATACCAACCTTGAGGACAACAGTCTGCAATCAGAGAAAAGATGGCCCATCAAAAGAGAGATGACAAAACAATAGAACACAAAAAATGAATAACGCAAGTTTACGTTTCACAACTACCAAAAAGAAGAATTGCCCATCAAAAGAGAGATGACAAGACAACAGAACACAACAAGGGTAAACGCAAGTTTAAGTTACACAACCACCAAAACAAAGAATGGCCATAAAAGAAAGGACATACAGCACGGCCATATTTAAGCTGCCATTCTACGATCTATTAAAGAAGATTATGTGTGCAGTTTATACAAAGTACAGATAAGCATCCCCGAACTTGACGTAACACATAACAGGTTTGAGATACATTAAACTACATTGCTTATTTTCAATTTATTCCAGGATTCTCCTTAGAAGCAACTTCCTGTCACCTTAGCGGCCGTTATTCTTCAATGCATATGCTAAATGGACTTACAACTAGATACATTGAAAGGAATTACAAAGATTAGTATGTGCAAACAATGGAAAAGGAAGAATCAGTTAAGGCCCACAATTATGAGTCATTTACAGAAGCAACTAAGCACTTAAAATAGACGCAATAGCTAAGTAACCATCTTTATATCAATTTGCAGTCATCTCGCGGTGTTTAAAATCAGAAAAGGTCATTTCCTGTTTCAATGTTCTCTTCATCGCTGCCTTGAACCAAAACATATCGAAACTCAAATTAGAGCTTGAATCCGATTCTCAGAAGAAAAACAACAAATGTGTTATTTTTATCATTCAAACGAGCTTTGACGAAAAGCTCACAATTAAAAGTACATGACTAACAAATGAAATTGAGAAGAGATGAGGCAATCCCGGCACCAAAATCATCTTAAGAAATCGAAATCAGCCTTTGATATGCAATGAATCCAAAATAGATAATTCAGAAAACCATAAATCAAAGCCAAAAACAGAAATTGCAATGAACTTTGAGCAACTAAAGAAGAAGAAATAAGAAGCCCCAAAACTGAAAACAAAATCATCAAAGAACAAAAGAAGAGGAAATCGGAACAGAAGGAAGAGTTATACCTGAGACATGGTTACGAATTTGGATGGATGGAAAGGTTTCTTCTGTTGAAGAGTTTGGATATTGACTTGTATTGATGACGTTTAATTGTGAAGAGCATCGAGGTTGGACCATTTATAGAGAACTTGAGCTCCATCGCATCCAAAAGATAACATATTTTTTTTCCATCTTTTTCTTTTTTTTCTTCTTAATTCTTTTTATGTAATAAGAATAAATTTATAGTTGTATCTAAGTCAACTACTGGGCTCCACATGTGTGCCAACCTAACGCAATAGATTACCTAACGTAAAAGTTAACCAAAAGCAGCCGAATTAAAAAAGAGTTTTGCAATAGCATTTGGTGCGTCCAAACTCGCCGGATTCTTTTCCAACCAAGTTAGTTATCAACTCGTACCACCGCTTCAAAAGATTTTAGTACTGCATATCATGTAGCTGCAGTACGTAGTAGTACTAGTACTCCCCGTAGCATATTCTTGGTTCAGTTAATCCATTCTTATTTTGTTTTATTAAATCCCACTTTCTTATATAAATATATAATTAAAAATAACTGGCACATAATAAGAGCACAAAAAATGACATAGAGGATCTGATGTTGTACTACACAGTCATCTCTAGTTTTTCTATTCTTTTAAAGGGATTAAAATTTTATTATAATTAATTTTTATATAAAATTTTATTTTTATTTCTTCATCTCATTTTTATACTTAATTTGCCTTCTTTTACTTACTTTATGTTATGTGTTTAAGTAACTGTGAACATTTTTTTTATAAATTAGCTTTATCAATAATTAAACATATTTCAAATAAAAATGAAAAAAAAACATAATTTTTAATTCAACATGGTATAGTGCAGTGTTTAGAATACAGTTCCATACCGGCTAAAAAACGAAACAGTATATGAGATTTTGGTACCAATAGTCGTTACCGGCTAGTACCGGGTGTTTTCATTTGGTACCGGTTGGTACCGTAACTTTTAGAAAACTAAAGGAGTATTTAGCAAAAACCTAAACTTTTTTACCCAAACACCCCCCCCCCCCCCACCTGCAAACTCTCCTCTGTTACTTTGATTTTTCTCTCTCTCTCACAGACTGACCTCCATTATCTCTTTATCTCACACTCTCGTCTCGTCTCATCTCCATTCTCTCTCTATCATTCTCCTCTCCATCTCCAGCAACAAGACAACCACGAACCACCGCACCACACAACTGTCAGATTCCTTCACCACACAAACCCATCACCTCCGAGCCTCATCCGAACCTCCATCAGGTTTCAACCCTCCTCCACGAGGACCACCATCGCACCACACCACCATCGACCGCTCTCTTATCCTCCAAGCATCCATAGCTGCCAAATCTGAAATAATACCAGATCTAAACCCAGCCTAACCCAACTCGAAAACCGATTGTGAATTTGTTTAGGTATGTTTTCACTTTTCAATTGATTTTTTTAATGATTAATTGCATTTGTGATTGTAAATGGGTTGGAAGTTGGAATGAAATTGTGATTTGTCGTTGGTTGGATAATGGATTGGAGTTTAATGAAATGAGTTTGGTTTATTGTTGTGGTTTAGTTGATTTATCTTAAATTTTTTATCATTGAAAATTTGAAATGCACGGCATGCATGATTTAAAATTTAGAAAGTTTGAACTTAAATTAAAACCTTAAAATTGAGAACGTAAAGAATTTAAATTAAATAATTAATTGTCATATTCTTAAAATTATTGAAATGATATTTGGATATTGGGTAAAAAATTAATTAAGTATAATAATAATTCGATTGTGGTCTTATGGAAGAGCTGAAGAGCAGGTTTTGTAATTATAATTATTGTATAGAAAATTAGCAAAAAAGGTAAAAACTATATCTCTAAGTTGTCTTTAATCTTTAAGGCTCTTGCATATTCACCTTTATCTATCCCAAAATTAGCCCATCCTATAGCCTTTGCATATTCACAATCTTATTTTCTTATTATTCCATTTTTTTCTCATTTATAGTCCCTTAGCATTATATCTTCGAATAAGTGTGAAAGTTTCTTAGTTCATCTTAATGAAAAAAATTACTCAGCTTGTGCATTCTATTTTAAGATATTTATTAAAGGCAAAGATTTATAAAGAAATGTTGATGACAATAATCATATTCTTGAAAAAACAAGAATAAAGATGAACATGCTAAGTGAAATTAAGGATGTTTAAGTCATGACTTAAAATTTTGGATTCGTTGAGCCATCATTTTAAATCTTTGAATCTTCAAGACTATAAAGCATAAAACTGTACTTTGATTTTAAATTTAGCATGAATTTACTACTCTCCAATAGGAAATTCTATCTATTTTTTAATTTTAATCTAGTTTCATGTATCTTTACTTCTTTAGGCTTAATATAAAGAGTTAAAGACATTATTTATGTTGCATTGCCTCATAAAGGACTTAACACTGCTAATTTTGTTAATGAAACTACTAAAGGATTAATTTCTTACAAAACTAATATTTTCATTTATTATTATAGATACATGCAAGGAAGTTCAAGTACTCTTGATCAAACTGCTTTAGGAAGATTTACTGATCCAGCTTAGGCTCATGTTACATTGGTCTCAAGTATGAAGAATTATACAATTTTCTTGTTTTGTAATAAGCATTTGAAAGGTGGAGGAATCACCTAATTGAAGAAGTATTTAGCTGGGATTAAAGGAGATGTAGAACTCTATAAAAAAATAAGTCATGATATGAAGTAGCAAATGAAAACATTGCTTGAAAAATATCAATATGAGAAAGATAGAAGGGAAAGGCTGAATTTTGAAATTGGTAGTAGAAGTTTATTTGTTGGTTTTCGTGGTGATTGTGAAAATGTTGAAGGTGGTAGTGGTACTGGTAGTGTTCCATCCTAGGCCCAAGAAGAAGTAAATGTTACACATGGACCTGATGTGAGGAAAAGAAGAAGGCAGATGACTAGTTTTTTTGCACCACGAATAACTTTTGGAGCCCAATCTTCAATTCATAATTCAATGCAATCAAGAGAGGCGGCTCATAATGTCGATATGACAGTAGCTAGATGGTGTTATAATACAGGTTCATCATTCAATACTTCTCAGTCTTAGTATTATCAACCTATGTTGGATGCAATAGCCTCTTACGTTTTGGGATACAAAGCTCCTTCAATTGATGACTTAAGAGGTAAACTTTTGAGTTGTTCAGTTTCTGAAATTAGAAATTGTTTGGCAAAAAGAAGAGTGAATTGAGATACTTTTAGGTGTTCAATCATATGTGATGGTTAGACAAATAGGAGACAAGCACCTATTATTAATTTTTTGGTTTATTTTGCAAATGACTCAATATTTTTGAAGTCTATTGATGCATCTGGCCTGATTAGAACTATTGATAGTTTGTTTGAGATATTTGATGAAGTTGTGAATGAAGTAGGGCTAAAAAATATTGTTCAGTTCATCACTAACAATGATACTGCTTATAAAGCAATAGAAAGAAGGTTACAGAATAAGTAAAATTCTTTTTTTGGATTCCTTGTGCTGCATATTGCATTGGCATAATGTTAGAGAATATAGGGGATCCTAGGTATTTTCCTATTATTGATGAAACTATGCAGAAAGCTAAAAAGGTGACCAAGTTCATCTATAATCGTGCATAGGTGTTAAATTTAATAAGAAAGGAATTTACCAATGGTAGGAATTTATGTTGTCCTGCTATGACGAGATTTGCAACAAATTTCTTATTACTTCAGTCTTTTGTTACGATGAAGAAAGAGTTAAGACAAATGTTTACAAGTGATAAGTGGGTTGTACCTTAGCATGCCAGGTCTAATGCTGGAGTGGGGGTTTCTAAAATTATACTAGAAGATAGAGAATTTTGATCTCAATGCCAATTTGTTATCTGTGTTTGTAAGCCTTTGGTGAGGTTGCTTTGCCTAGCTGATAGTGAAGCAAAGGCAACAATAGGATTTTTTTATGATGCTATGGAAAAGGCCAAGGAAGCAATCAAGACCAATATGAAACATAGGTCTTCTTTGTACACACCGTATCTTGCAATCATCAATAAGAGATGGGAAAGACAAACTTTCTCCTCCGTTGTTTACAGCTAGGGCATTTTTGAATCCTATTGTATATTTCAGACCAGATTTTACAAAGAAAGCTTAAGGTAGTAGAGGAATGTTATTCACTGTTACAATAATTGTTGGCCATGAAATGATGCAAGATCTTTTAAACTTACAAATAGAGCTTTATATGCTGTCTTTTGGGGTTTTTGGATTCCCGATTGCTATTTGACAAAGAGCAAAACTTTCTCCAGGTATTAGTTGTTTCCTTTTTCTTATTTGTTAAAAATGAATTGTCACTTTATTTTATTTGTAACACTACTTTTGTTATCTTACAACATACAGTTTCTTTGGTGGGATTAATTCAGAAGTGGTGTTCCAGAATTGCAAAAGTTTGCAATTTAGATTTTAAGTCAATGTATGAATATATCAGGTTGTGAATAGAACTGGAGCACGTTTGAATTCATCTATTCCAAGAAAAGGAATAGGCTGGAGCACAAGAAATTGAATGACTTGGTATTCATTCGTTACAGTTTCAAGCTTCGGGAAAAATATGTTATTATCATTATTAATTGCGATATAATTGCTTATAATTTTCTAATAATTAAAATTTATTGTTTACTAGGAGTCTTAATAGTACAAGTAGTTCAACAAATCCAATTTTTATTGATAATATCAATTTTTTGGCAGATTAGGCTTTTAAGGAACTAGATTTGATAGATGTGAATGACTTGGAAGATAATCTTGGTTAAGAAAGCATTGACATGTCATTTGGTGCATTGAATTTGAATGATGATGATGATGAGGCTTCTCTCAATGATGAGGATTTTGTACTAAATGATAACTGGAGTCAATGTAGTTATAGTAGGTACCCTCTCGTAGATGATTGAATGAAGTTTCAAGTTTTTGTTTTTCCTCTTCTTTAAATTTTAATTATATTTGATGTATATGTTAAATTCTATATATGTAATGTAATTGTAAATATTTTTGCTACATGTTTCACTTCTAGTTGGTTGGTTCCTCATCAAAAACTCTTGTCATAAATTGTAATAGTTTAATAGTTAAGGATATTTATTATTCTTTTTATTGGATATTTTGATGTAATTATTATTTATTATATGATGAAATTATAATTTTTTAAATACTTTGTGTTGTTCATAATTGTATATTTGTATGATGATAAATGTCTTTTTTTTCATATTAATTGTGGTTATTGTTTATTATTATGATTTTTGGAAACATGGTTGATGTAAACTTATAAAGTATACAGTACAACAGTACAATATGAGATGAACTATTTTGCAATTTCTAAAAAAATTATGGACTATTTCATAAATTTAAAAAATTACCTGAAAAGGTACCTAATATTGACCAGTATTGGTACAGTATCGTATCAGAACTCAATCCGGTACAATATTTGCAATATTGGTATAGTGTATTAGAGTGTTGATCGTGTCCCTCACCAACAATATATAAATGAAGATATAACCCAGAAGATAACTTAGAAAGAGACAGTATAGTAGTGAAAATTTCTAAAGAGTAACACCGCCTGGTAGATACTCCATACCTAAAAAAGTTACAATAAAAATATACGGTTTAGGGTCATAATCTACAGTCTAAGACAATGGTATGCTAAAGCCTGGAGAGATATAAAAGGATTCCCGGTCTAGAATATCATTCTTTAATAAAAAAAATTAGGTTAGTTGTTTTTAATTGAGAAATAAAATGTAATATCATATAAATGCATCAGACTCTTTTGAATACATAGACTTTTTTTTTTAAAAAAATCCAAATTCTTTCTATCATGATTTATTTTATTTTATTAATTACTTCTATTGGTGCAAATATAATTTGTGGCTAAATGTTTTATATGTAAGGATAGGAAAAATCCTAGTTATTGTCTTTATATAGATTGATTAGATTTTATGGTTAAAGATATGAAGCTCCCCAATTGTATAAGAAACTTAAAAAAAGTTTTAATCTTTAAAATTCTAAAAGTAAACTCCTTGCAATTTTTATGTTTAAAAAAAAAAACTTCTTTTAGAGTTTGATTAAAATATAACGACAAAATACACGTGACATGGATATTACATGTGGATCAGACAAATGGTGTTGACATGACGATTCCACCTAATACTTAAACTCGAATCAAACTAATTAAATATAATCTAAATTGATAATTTATTATAATTAACTTAAATTATTAATTTAAGTCGAGTTCAATTTATTTAAGTCGAGTACCATGTCATTGACATTTAATTAGTTCATATATGAAGTTCATTTTGCAGGTGTTTTGTCATTATTTTTTGATTGAAATCTTAAAAGAGTTTCTTTTGAAAAATTAAAAACTATAAATAGCTTTTTAAAGAATTTTGAAGATTAAGAAATTTTTGTAAAGCTTTTTAAATTGTAGGAGAGATCTATGTCTTTTGTTCTAATTTTATTTATAAAGTGGATTTATATTTTCAAAATATCTTTGAATTATTTTAATGCGGATTTAATTATGTCGATGATTATATCTTATCTTAATTCCACTTGTCGATAATTAAGACCACGACTTAGTTATTAGAAATTAAATAAGATGCCATAGATAGACCTATATGAATAATCTGGTGAAATCTTTCATATAAGTTAATAAAATATAATGGATTTTTCGAGTTTCAACTTGGTAGAGATTCAAGTTAATTAACTTAAGAATAAGTGTTGAAACTCGAGAGAGTAAAATTTCATATTTAAAAAATTATGTCGGCTCAAATGATAAATACCTCATAAGTTTATTAAATCCTAAATGTAAAGGAGATACTACAAGAGGTACTTAATCTAAGTATTTATCGTAATTGAATTTTATATGTAAGTACTTACTTTGTTTTAATTCTCTTAGCTATTACTTTGTTTAGGTTTTATTTTATATTTGATTATCTAATTACATCAAACAATCATCTTGATTAATTATTTTGACTAGTTAGCAATAGGAGAGTTTACTAGATCCATCTAACTTTCTTATGAGGTCAATACTCTATACATCATTATATTGCTCATCAACAATAGATAC
>JAOQMQ010000004.1:17917787-17936108 GCA_027563845.1 Erythroxylum subrotundum
TGGAGGATTACAAAATATCAAAATCAAAATGACAGCACATGCATCAAAAATACATCATTACAGCAGATTTCTCAGCAGAAACAATTTGATAATATGAAGCCTCAAGGCCTTATAGCCGAGAACTTGATAATATGAAGCCTCAAGGCCTTAGGACAAATGCTATAGACTCGTCATGATCCTACTTTATCCCATATATGACAAAGAAACCCACATTTAACAGTTCAACCCAATAAACACACAGTTCTTCAGTCTTTGTATAAACTTCGTCTTCATTGTGTGTGAGGCCATGCCTCCTTCCAATGGATCAGGGCCAGTGCAAAAGGATTCCCATCTCAGAATGCACAGTCTCATTTACAAAAGTATTAAATAGGCGTTCCTGCAAGATTGGCATAAATTGAACATTTTACGAACTGTTCCTCTAGCTTACTTCTCAAGAGATAATGTACATAGTATCCAACTAGAAGTGCATGGCCATGATGGCTTTTTTGCAGGTTTCAATGAAGAAGCTATTTTTGACACTAAGTGGATAAATTCTAATGGAACATGGTGAAAATAATTTGCATCTGAATCTGCTCTGACCTGATAAAAGTACCCATAATTAGCATTAGAATATCTCCATGTCCATCGAGTGTGCTAGTACTCCGTCATCTTCCCACTCCACATTCTTGGCTTTTGGATCTTTTCCAATTAATTTCAATGGCACTTCCAGTGGTGGTGGTTTCTGCGTATATCAGACGTGAACTGCTGCTTATGAAATCATTATTTTTGACCTTAACATCGTCTGCTAGAATCCAAATTATCATCTAGAAGATAAAAGAAATCCAATTCATTAGACGAAGATGAAAGTACCATGCAGCGAATGAGAGGCCACCTAATTCCACGGAAGAAAGGGTGTTGCTTGATTTCACTGGCACCTGAATGCGATCCTAAACGCATGGCAGGATCTCTGATCAACAGTGCATTAATCAATTGCCTGGCACTGAGACTAACCTGAATTGTGAAGTCAGCAATATCAGCCACCAAATAGTAGAAGGCTTAGAAGCTTAACAGATTACGACGGTATAAAATGCATGAAGTCTTGAGGCTAGGCATGCGTATAAAAGATTGGGATCAGCATTAAAGTTTGTTTGGGTTGTATGTATGATGCTTTAAAAGAAAAGCCAAGTAATATCGTATTTAAATCCATTGGCATTTATGGTTTCTATACATGTGAAAAATAGAACCATAAGAACCTTAGTTGCATCAACAATGATGAAAATTAATTCTAGTTGCAATAGAAATAACTTGGTAAGTACTATTCTCTAGCGGGAGATAAGAGTGAAAAGAGAAGGGTTGGTAGAATGGCTTAACCATAATTAGGATTCAGGTCCACTTGGGACAATGATTTAACACAGGCACTTGTTAGTTTCTAGCACAGGACAAATAAAAGACATAGTATCTAACAATTCATTGACGCAGACTGACTAAAATCTTATTATCTATAATTTCTTTTGACGAGTTACTGTAATTGTTCTTTTCTACGTGTACAGTAAAAATATATTCTTCAATTCATGTGGTAGGCAACACAAACGAAGAACGTTCTAAATGAAACAGCTAAAAGCTAGAGGTAACGAAAATAAAGTCTAGCAGAAAAGGATGGAAATTAAATAACTTACTGGTATGCTACTCGGAAAGGTAAGATCTTTATGCAAAATGTTGGAGAAGGTCTTTTGCCTGTTCTTTCCTCTGAAAGGTGTACGACCATATAGCATCTCATACAACAGTATACCTGAATTGGAATATATAAACAAGTCAACGGTTAACCTTATCTTGGGAAGTTAATGCAATCTATAGGAACAATTTCCGCAGAAAATACACCTTATATGCCAAGAAAAAGAAAAAGAAAAACTGCAAAAGGATTAGATGTATTGTCCAGCCAAGGACGGGACGACCATTTGCTAGGCAACTGGAACAAGAAAGGCAGACATCATATTTTTTCAGAAGCCACGTCCCCCATATTTCCACCCTACTCGATGAGAATGTGAAGCCTCATGGAAATAAACTAAGTGTATCATGTGCTGCATCGTATAAGTTAAGAAGTTCCGTTAAAGGAATAGCTATCACCAAATTTAACTGCGCTTTGAATCGAATTCCCCTGAATATTCAATAGTGTGAAACCAAGTATGATACCATGTGAAATAAGAGAAAGATCTATATATAGTAGGTCTAACGCGGTTCAGTTATAAAGTAAATGGATGTATTACTAATTATATTGGTTCACATAATTTTTCAGGTTTAGAGGCGTCGTACTCTAGACCAAAACCAGAAAGAAAAAAAAGAAAAGAAAAGAACGGCTGATGTTATTAAGGAAAATATGATTCTAAGTGTTAGTCAGTTGATAGTTGTGGCATGCCAGAATGCACTTACCAAGAGCCCACCAGTCGATAGCACTACTATGACCTGAGCCTGTTATTATTTCCTGAAACCAAAGAAACCAAACTATTATGTGAACCAAATTATACTACCATGATTAAAGTGCTTTTGTTTTTTTTATTATTAGAAGAGACATATATTAAACTTCTTGAGCAGCTTGCAAGGAGACATTATTAACAGTGAATTATTTTAACTATTATATTACAATTAATTATTATATATAGAAATAACCAGAATATAGATATATATAAATTCATAGTCAAAAGAAACTTGATGATAAAGAAATCAATGTCAGCAACAATATTCTGATCTTCAACCATTGTATTCTTATCCAGGAGTTGTATGTAATGCATGCTTGCTTCAATAAACCAGAATTAGCAGTCAACATACTCGAGTTCAAGAAAAGCAAGTACAATTCTCGTAGTTTAACACTTCCAAAGAATTGGTATAACGGTACCTTCATAAATTATACACTCTGAATGTAATAAAGAGAATCAAAACAAAATATATAATCAACAATCCATTTATTGTGTTAGAAATTTAAACTTCCATGGTACGAGGTTTCATATACCGGAGCAATGTATTCTTCAGTTCCAACAAAAGAATTCGATTGTGCTATTGGTTCTGCAACAAAAATTGCTGGTGGCTGGCTTCTGGATCTTCTTCTCCTATCAGATGGCGGATTCACAACAATCTGCAGCACATACAAAAAGTTTAGATAACGTCCAAATGAAGTCACAGAAACTTACTGTAAGATGGAATGTTGAAAATATCTCCTATCGCATATCAATCAAGAGCCTACCATTAAACGTGTCATGCTGAAATAAAGCAAATCTAAAATCTTGCTACATTAAATCAAAACTAACAAAAATTCTTGAGAAATTTTGGGTGAAGGAAACTCCACAATTTTGAAGAAACTAAAATGGGAGGGTAACAACCCGTCTTTGTATGATGTACACCTATAGAATGTGCTGTGGATCACCTGAAATTTCCCTTCAGGCACTAGATAGAATATGATGCCGTAATTAAAATCCTCAAGATATGGAAAATCAAAGTTAAAATGCATGCATGCTTATATAATTACATACTTGTGGGTTACAGGACGTCATAAATGATAAATCAAAGTCGGTTAAAACAATATGACCATTCTTCTGGAGCAAAATATTTTCTGGCTTTAGATCCCTGTAAATTATCCCTGAGATGAAGTCATTAGAAAATGTCAAATCAGTTGAAAGAAACAAGGAAGGACAAAATTTACTACAAAGAAGCATTATAAGGAACATTTTGTGCTACATATATAACAACCAAATAAAAGACTAACCATCTATGGTTGTAGAAACTCATTCAACACTCGTCTAGTAGGATTAATTGTTGAAATAAACCAAAAAAGAGTTAAATATTTCTTGTCATTAATTCAAAAAAAAAGAAGAAGCAAGAATTCCTGTGTTTAGCCATTGCCAAATAAAAATCAGTTTACACATTAGGCCGCCGTACAGTTCTGTAAGTTCCTAATTCATTTAAGAAGAAACTAAATAGTGATATGTCCACACATCATCGCCACATTGGCAAAACGTGATCACTTTTCCATCCCGACAATAAGACATCGTTATCAAATGCATAAAAATAAATGTGTTTGCATAACCTTGAGTTGTATATCCTACCCATTACTGACAATCATTTTTCCTTTCTGTATCATTTTTATGTTACCCATCATGAAAAGCTATATAAGCTACACTTACGTCCCTTCAACTTACCATGAACATTTACTCATCAGGGAAGCACTTATATGTCAAGTACCCATCTTTTCTCCAATTTATATAGTATATGAAGAAAAAGTAAGCATAACTGGTATCGTCAGTACAGCATACAATACAGACTGAGTTGATAGAAGTACCTAAACAGTGAAGATATTCCAAGCCAATTACGACCTCGGCTGCATAGAACCTGCAGATGTAAAAGGAAAGAAAAAGAAAACATATATAATATTGGTATACAATATCTTATTTGAGGTACATGATTTGAAATCAACACACCAATAAAATGTCTGAGGATTATTCAAATTGTTTTAGATCCCGCTGTAAGTTATTTGGAGCAGGGATTGTCAGGATGGAAACAGTTACTCATCTATTTCACTATAGTACGAGTAGATAAACATAAATCTTTCCCATCACTTCTATGTCCTCTCACTCTGCCTATATTCAATTCCTGAATAGATACTCTCATTGCACCACATTTTCTTTACTTTAATCCTTTAAAAATTTCCGCCAAAGACATGGACTATGCTATAACTCAAATCAGTTCCTCAGCCCATGGGAACAGAAGTAAAGGCCCTTAAAATTCAAAAGACCATCAATTTTTCCTTCTAATTTCAATAGCTATATTCAAATAGAATTTTTTGGTGAACTGTTAAGTAAACAAAAGGATTTACAACAAACAATTGTTAATTTGCAAAATTAGAGTACCTTGCAGATTCCTCCTTAAACGATTTCATTGGTTGCTTGTCAAGTAATGCAAATAACTCTCCACCAGGGCAAAAGTCTGTTATCAGACAAACGTGTGTAGAAGTCTGAGAAGACAGAAAAGCATCAGAATATTTTGATATTTCTGATAATCAGCCAATCTTGCATTAAGAGAAATTCTTATTGATGGAAGAAAACAATAACAATATTGTGGGAGCAGTTTAACCATTATCGAATATCAAGAAGCAGGATAGGAAAAAGGAAAATTTCTGCAGTCAATCATGCCTGTAGTATTTGTACCAAAATTAGATCTTCAAATCTTGATGCTACAACAGCATTTTTCCCACTAATTTTAGTTTCAACATATAGAACGTTTTATCAACTACTTACAAAGAAACTGATTTATAGGATGTCATATAGCAAATAATTTTTTTGGAAATTTGAAGATTGAAAATATAGGAAACAAAACTAATACACTACAGTTAATAAGCAGACCTGAAATGAAGTGTACAGTGAGGGAAGAAAAGGATGATCTAGAAGACAAATAATTTCCCTTTCAACACAAGCACGATGAACCTGTAGACATTAACAAGAAAAGAAGATAATTGGCCACTGTGTTGCAATTCATGAGTGATAACATCATACGTTCACTATTCAGCTCCTATTTTGATATACTTAAATTACTGTTAAATTTGCAATGGGCCTACGGGCTCACATGAGTATGAAAGTTAGACCGTACATAAGCCCAAGTAAATTGCCACACTAAAACCAATTGGCCATAAGTGAAATAGCCCACTAGGCTTATATGTTAGTCTTCTTTCTCCTCTTTTTTTGATGTGAGGCACTCACATTTAGGTATTCTCAACACTCCCCCTCATATGAGTCTCTTTTTTCTTTTCCAAATTTGAAATGAACCTACGGGCCCATATGAGGAGAAAAGTTAGACCACGCACAAGCCCAAGTGAGGTTCTTTCCTAAAACCAAATTGGTCAAGATCTTCATTGACTCTGATATCATATTAGAATTTTTAATATGGAAAGAGTGTAGAGCCCATTAACAAGAATTAAAATGACTAGAGCTAGTCATTTGGTTAGTTGGCCCTTACCATTTATTAACTCTTTTAATATTTTCATTTTTAATCAATGAGAGATACTCTAATACTCCCCTTTAAGTGCAACTGGGATTGCACATCTAGTTATTACTTGAAATAAATGCAGCGGTAATCAGATCGAGCCGCTGGTACTAGACATTCAAACAGACAACTGAGAAATTAAGAATCAGAATTAGACCTACTCTGATATCATGTTAAATTTGCAATGGGCCTACGAGCCTACACGAGGAGGAAAGTTAGACCATATACAAGCCTAAGTAAGATTCCATCTTAAAATTAATTGGCCATAGGTGGAGTAGCCTATTAGGCTTATATGTTAGTCTTCTTTCCCCTCTTTCTTTGATGTAGGAAACATATATGTGGGTATTCTCAACACTTCCTTTCACATGTGAATCTCTTTTTGCTTGGGCAATCTAGAGAGGTATGTAAACAATCCTCTCAGGGCTGGACTTTGGATTGAGGTCAAATAGGTCCCCTCTTGGGGCAAACAATACTGCTAGGCCATTTGCTCCATGTAAACTTCAAATCCTTCTCTAGTTACTTAAATGATGGGCCCCCTTTTGGGGCAAACAGTAGGCTAAGATCACTGGCTCTAATATCATATTAAATTTGCAATGGACCTATAGCCCATAGGAGGAGGAAAGTTAGACCACACATAAGCCCAAGTAAGATTCCATCCTAAAACCAATTGCCAATAGGTGTAGTAGCACATTAGACTTATATGTTAGACTTCTTTTCCCTCTTTCTTTGACGTGGAACACTCACATGTGGGTATTCTTAACAATTAATAATCATATTCTAGGTTTTCTTAACTTTTTCAAACTTTAGGCTTGTTTCCTATAATCATGTTCCATCATCTAGTTAGTAGTTCTTAACCAAGTGAAAAAAGGAGGATTTTAAAGAGAAAAATGTCTACTAAAGCTTGGAACATATCTTCAGGAGTGACAGTCATTCATATTGTAGAGACGTAGTGAAATTCAGCTTCCAGTTTGTCCAATGTTTGATATATGCATAATTGTTTTAGTAAAACCATTTACATTCTACATGCAAAATAAATTTTCATTTTTTCTGCAATAAATATCTATGGACGTAAATGTAGAGCAAGTCTAGTCAGTAATAGAGTATCAGTTGTATTTTGCATAGTACCTGAGGAGAAAATAGAAATGCCAAAGGAATTTATTGACACTAAAATATCACAACACTTATCAGTCAAAAACATGTTGCATATTGAATGGAGTTTAAATCATTTACAGTCAACAGCAACAATGCAAGTTATTCATCTATGGCATTTCAAATGGAAAGAAATAATCTAGTAAAGGACTTTCTTCTAGACATATAAGTAATTTGTCTATCCACACCTTGTTTCGATTTAACATCGCAGATTTCTCCATTGCTTTCATGGCATATAGTTCATTAGTGCCTTGTAATTCCACTAAATGAACGCTGAAACATATGAGAAAAGTGTCCAATTACAAAACAAAGCATCAGGATATAAAATACGAACAATGTGGTAGCTTCAGTTAAACAATATCTTATTTGACCAATAATAGTTTTTGCAGATTCACTGTTGAAAACATCAATTTACTACAAAAAGAAAGAAACAATAAACAGGGGCACAAGAAAATGAATTGTCAATGGAGTGGTCTCAAATAAAGAAATATTAGTAGTAATATTACAGATATTAAAAGAATAGCTACTTTTTAATTAGAAAAGCTTGCAACAGACCATAGAATTATGCAGTTCTAGATATTTCACAAATTAAAACACAGCCTAGGCAGAGTGGAGACTTAAAGTTTCAGGAATTGGCATCACAAGTTGAAAATATTAGATTTGGTATGAAGCTATCCAAGTTTAATTACCCAAATTCTCAAATCTAGCCTTACTAACATATATATGCATCAATGAGGCTTTCATGAGTCAGGAGGTATTCATACTAAATCTTCCACATTTCCTAAATAACTTGAAAAATCACATGTGTTTGCTAGAATGAATATGATTATAGCAACGCCACTATCTTAAATCCTGGAAAAGAAAGAAGGATACAAAGACTCCTTTGAATTATAGTAGCCAGCAACTCCAATAGGAAATAGAGGAGTAAACGAGCAGTACCTGCCCGTATCCCCACAACCTAAAGGTTTTATTGGCTTGAAATGACGCAGCCCAATCTTTTCACCTCGTGAAGTGATCTGGGAAGATAGAAAGAGTGAATTTTAACAGGAAAATAGATAGGAGATAAAGAACAGGGACATTATGAGCTATAATGAAAAACAGCAAAGAGAATAGTATAAAATTGGTGAAGGAAGAACTTCCTATTAACCATGCCTCTTCAAAAGCCTAAAACCTAACAGTTTATCTGATGAATACTATTTATCTTCGAGAAGCAAATACTGCTCATTACATACTAGCATTATAAGGAACTACTGCTCATTACATATTAGTATTGTTCTTTTTGTTTTGGTAACATCAGCATAAGTTTTAGTCCAGGATCATGATTGAGTCAATTCAAGATCCAAGGTGCTTCTATCTTGAACATCTTCCAATAGGTGTTTTTTAATAGCATCTACTAATCCTAAGAGAAATCATAACAGAACTCCCTCACATGTAGAGCCACTGAGAGAAAGTTAGTTGTCACTTTGAGCAGGTGAAAAAATTAAAGAATGTGGATTTGTCATTGTGATGAAAATTCAGTTCCCTCTTATTTTGCTAGGAGCCTCATCTGACAATGAAATGCTAGTCAGGGAACAATGTGGCAGTATATTGTTTATCAAATAAAAAACTAATTTGAATAGCAAAATAATTGTTGATGTCTTTAAAAACTAAAACTGAGTAGGCAGCAGGGTGATGAAAAAGAAACAGTTTTGAAAAAATAAAATTGGAGAAAAGAATTAGAATATAACACTATATCTTCTTATAATGCTTCCAATTTTGACATTCATGTAGTTTTATAGAAGGGATAATAATTCTAAAGTGCTCAACCTTTTCAGATTTTTTCAATTCAGTCCCCAAACTTATAAATTTTTTAATTGAGTGACCAACCTTTAAAACTTTAACAATTAAGTTCAAAATTTTAGTTTTGCTGATATGGTAATAGATGGACATCCATGTGGCATTTAGTAGACATGTCATTTCATCAAAAATAACCTTTTGAAATGAATTGTTAAAGTTTTAAAAGATTGATCATTCATTTGAAAATTTTAAAAACTTAGGCATTGAATTAAAAAATCTTAAAAAGAAACACTTTTGAATATGTTATCCCTTTCTTAGAAATATGTACTTGTCTATCATACCAAGAAACAACAGAACCTAAACACGCTCCTTTCTTGGTTGTATATATTACAAAATGTGTATGTATTCTTACAAAGTTGTGATACTATTCAAAATGAGGTCCATTAAAAAATTATCATACCTTCTGTATAGCTTTCCAAGAGGCACTATCCTTTTTGTGAGGCCGTGGAAAGACAGGTTGAGAATGAATAGCCCAAAGATCTTCTGGTCTCTAGAAAAAAATAAAGAATACCGCATGAAGCATGAGTTGTGACACAAGAATAATATTCCCAGCCACAACTACTTTGATCATCCCAATGTCAAGGCATAATCAAATAGCCAGATCATTTGTTAAAGCTCTTACATATTCAATTTTGATTAGATGTTAGGTAGGAGGAGTTAAAAGATGAACTAAGCTTGTCCTCACAAGTCACAACATAGGCATGGAACTAATAATTAAAAACTTTGCTGTAGTGAGAAGTTTGAGAATGCGAAACTAAAGTACAAGAACTTATCCAAGTTGATAAATAAAGTTTATACATTTTTCAACTTCTTAAAACTTGTAAACGATGATCCTTTTCTCTTCCAGAGAAATATATTTTTAGTCCTTAAACTTAAAGCTATTCTCTAATTTTGTCCTCCAACAACTAAATTTTCTAACTCCTTAAACTCTTCTAGTCATCCTCCCTTAGGACTTCTGTTAATTTCCTTAACAGAAATCCTATATGACATCAGTTGAATCCAAGCTGCACATACAACTGGAAATGACATGCGCTTCTAACTTGAATGCCATGTAGGATTTCTAATAAGGATATTAACCGTGGTCCTAAAACAGAGTGACTAAAAAAATTTAGACACTAATAGAAAGTGTAATAGTTGGACTGAAGATGTTCAAAGAAGCGTAGGAATTTCCATAAGCAAATATTCAGTGACCAAGCAAAATGATCAGGTTCACGAATGGTAAAACTGAAATAGCAAATAGTTTAAGAAATTTGTAATACTACTGGAAAAGACATTTAGAACTGTTCACTAGCCCAAATACAAAGTGAAAGGAGTACCTTACCAAGTTGGCATCAGGAAGATCTCGAACAGCTTCATCAACATTCTCTGCAGTAGCTTTGACCTTATAATGAAACAAATGTCAGGATGATAGAAACAAAAAGAAAACACAATACTCTGAAGCTGAGATAAATTGTTTGACAAGTTAGAGTATTTATCTGATAAGTAAAAATCACTAACTGTGATGAATAATACACATAGATATTTGTACACAAGCTTAGAAGTTGAGGTGTTCCGCTGTTATTAACCAATTCTTTTGCAATTTGCTAAATGGGACTACTACAGTGTGCATGTTCATGAAACAGCACATCTTTCCATCATGATAAAGAATGTCAATGGTGTTTGGAATATTCTCTAAGGGCATCAGAAGGAGTTAGCAGGAAATGTCTGATTAAGAAAATGAAATATATTATTCCAACAAGTGCAGAACATAATCTTAATTAATTTCCTTAATTAGGCCAACAAGTAACATATAGGTAGATCATCTTCTTATTAATTTCAGTCAATTTATGCATGAACATAGAAGAGGAATCCTCTCCACCTGTTTATCACCAAAAAGTTTCAGCCAATGCGCTAACCCTGGTATTGTAGGAACAAAGGAAATCTTAATAGAAGAAACAATGAAAAAAAACCACATACCAACTTAGTACTTTTATGCTCTGTTCTCTCTGAGAGGCGGTTTCGTAGAGGTTCTATATGATCACTCCCGTCCAGTTGAACACCAATAAAATATTGAAGCTCACCCTGCACAGAGACAATGGAATTTCTGAATTGGTCAGAAAATTCAGAATTGCTTATAGGAAATGATAATTATGGGCTTGGAAGAATAGGAATCTGATACTTGCCTTTTGATCACGCATAGGTTGCAAGTGGAATAAGTTCCAAAATTTCTTACCTGCCGAAATCATAAGATTCGAAAATAGTAAAAAGTCAAATCATAACTTCCATAAGGATAATAGATAGCTTCCAACAGCTATATAATATGATAACTTTCAACTTAAAATTTTCTTTTTCTCTTCCAACTAAAACGAGTCAAATCTGTACTGTGCTCAAGAACTATATTATGGATGCTCTCTTCATAAAGCTTACCACTCTTGGTGTAGTTGATCAACTGAACAGTGATTTCCGTTTGTTCTCTTATAGCATCTCTGATCTTTGAGACAGTTGACTGGTCTGTTTCAGGTCCTTGAAGAAATCTGCATAATAGATGAAAAAGGTGACTTTCATCTATGATACGATTACGGGCATAATAAAACTGAAAAGTGTTAATATTCATCGTCTTTAGACGATTCATCACTAGAAAGCTCTTGGCAAGATAGATTACAATATTGTCAGCACAAAATATGACGACAAAAGAGTCATTCGCTTTAGATGATTCCTATGATAAGATCACCATTGTAAACTTTATGGCAATATAGATGACTATAAAGTTTGTACAAAATATGAAGAAACTCGAGGCAGCATCATCAGCTCGATCGGCATAATAATCATCAATCAAACAAGTCATCCCATCAATGGAAGTTATCATGATACTAAGCGTTCTACAGCTTTCTAATTAATTGTGTGAGCAGTACTCTTCTGCCCACCTATTCCAGAGTTTATACCTTCGCCATATGCATTATTGAAGTAAGGCTTAAAATTACAGTCCCAAATGGGCTTTCATGAATACAAGAATTCATAGGTTCCAGATATGGTGCAATGTAAAATGAATGCACGGATACTAAGGGTGAATGAATTAGTACTATGCAGGAGAATCACAGTACAAGTGGAGAACTGGCAGTAAATTGAAAAATCAGACATATATATAAAATCAACACAATCTGCAAAATGCAGTTGATTTATACCGACAGTTCCGTCCTAGGATTTCTTCACGTGTGTATTCTGTGAGTTCAAGAAAGCTATCCGATGCAAATATCTGAAAACGAAGGTAAAGGATATTATCTGTTTAATGGTAAAGTCCAAATTATATTTTTGAGCAAGTATTTTAGCGATCTCCTGACGGCAAAATAGAATAAAGTACAAACATGTACATAGAATCCCAGAGTTGGTAACTGGCCAAATCAATTATAGCTTGTAGAAACCTTTTATACTCTAAGATCATACAAGATATGAAAAAAATTTAAGCAAGTATGAACAAATTGACGCCAAGGCTATCAGAAAGAGTCAGTTAGGCAGTAGTAAATCATAGAAAGACTCTGGTTATGTTAATCACCATGTAGTACCTCGCAGAAGTGGTGAAGTCTTCACTGACATTTTTTCTTTCAGTTAACACATCAAAAGAAATTCATAGCAATGATGTGTGCCTTACGATTGGGTTATCAGGAAGTCTAGGATCTGTAATCACGAAATTCTTTTCAATGCGCTCCAATGTAGTTGCCAAATCAATTCCTTGGCGTATATCCCTTTCTCTTATAGAGTGATCCCAGCTATCAGTCCGCTCTATGTCTTTAGTCATCAGAACCTCAGGTACCAAAGTTGGTGATTGTTCATCTTTTCCTATATAACTTAAAGATCTTGCTTTTTTGAACCTGCAAGAGCAAGTAATTCATTTTTATATGCAATTCAACATCTATTAGTAGTTATAAGGTCTGTCAGAAAAATGAATTCAAATGGACATTGAAGAACAGGATTAAATAACTAAAAGATCAGTCAAGGATAAAAAAGAGAATCCCTGTAATTAGGTGGAGAAATTTTCCATGTTACAAAAAGGAGTCAATTTTTGCTCTCTCTCTCTTGCTAGAAACAACACACTTCCATAATGCTATGGTACATTTTTAGCAGCACAAGGGAGGATAGTATGCGCAAAGAACAGGGATCTGATAAAATCCAGGAATCATTTAGAAGGAAAAACGGAAAAGAATACTAACCTCATCAAGGAAATGCGGCTTGACCTCCTGGATTTCTTGTCAGCGTCTTGAGTAATACTGTTCCTGGATTCCAGCTGAGGAGAATGCCTTCCAGGGGTACTGATGGAATCAAAGCCAACAGATTTAGGCAAAACATAGTCAAGGTTGTCTGAAGTGTCATGACTCATAGTTCGAATGTGAGATTTTGGAAGTCTCAGGGTTTGGACAACCTCCTCGATGGAATTTAAAGCCTCATCTTTTTGACGAGCTGAGAAAAGAAATTGAACGATGAATGAGTTCAATGCCGTCAGGCACATGTAATCAGAAAAGAAAACCAAAATTCCATGATCTTACCATCATAACGGATTAAAGACTTGGGCAATCCATTTGGGCGAAGAGCTTTTTCGTTACTACCTTCTGTATATTTGCTGACTTCCACCTGCATTCTGCAAGAGCAAAATTCACTATCAGTTTTTGAACCTCAAATGACACAAAATAGTTACCAATGGCTATTTTCTTAACACGGGAATGCCATCTGAAAGATGGAATACGAAAAGGTACAAACCCAATGAATTTAATAGCATTTCCAAGCTCATCTTTGATAGGTGTGATAGTAAGGAGATTCCAGAAAGGAGTGCCATCCTTCTTGTAGTTGAGGAGCCTTCCACAATAGCTCTTTCCACTCTTTACGGCATCCCGTATCTTTGCTACTTCATTCTGGTCAGTCTCTGGTCCCTGAAGAAACCGACTGCAAATACAATATAAACACGCTCAAATGTTGGTTTCTCTTTTAACTTTTTTTTTGTCTACTCGAACATATATTTTTGTCTAATGTGAATACATTCCACAGGTTGAAACTAATCTACCTGAACTGAATAACCTGAACTATCAACCTTTGAAATCCATTTATCTAAGTTCTCCGACAGTGGTCTACTCTGAATTCCAGCTTTTCCATGATTATAGGAAGGAAATGTTCATATCGACCATTTAAAAGAAGATTTCTCATCTCAATAATGACTGCGAAAATATTAAACCTTTTACGGTTACACAAAGTAAAGGAAGTTTATTGAAATGATACCCAAATATCCACATTCGTATGAACTAAAAGGCGAGCCTTACGGTGCGAAACAGTACAGGTTAATAAAGGACAAATATTTTATGCATATTTTTAAAGGTCATTCTGTTAGTAGATTTCCTAAACTAGTTTGAATCTGTTTGATGCATGTTGAATACAAGCGAGTTGACAAAAATGCTCTTGCGAATAATGCATACAAGCTCAGAAAGTGAAGAAGAATAGCATGTTTACCAGTTCCTCCCAATAACTTCTTTTGAGGTATAACCAGTCATGGTAAAAAACCCACTACTGGCATACATTATAGGGCAGTCTGGTTTAGAAGTATCTGACACAACAAATGTTTGTTGCAAAGTTGATAGCGCATCCTTCAACTCTTGTGATACTCGTGGAAAAGCTGCTGATTCAGATTCCTCCGACGCCCTTGTTGAATTCACCACAAACCTCTCTGATGAGCTTCTGTTTCTATCTCTATCTCCAGAGGATCTCGTTAGGGCCTTGAAACTACCTTCCCCCGTATCAGACTTCACCACAAGTCCCCATTCTGCAGTTCTTTCTGCTATACTAGCTTCAGTAAGTATTTTATTGAGAGAACCTTGTCCACTGGAATTATTGGTCCTTTTCTGTTCTGTTATTGCATCACCATAAGGGGTCTTGGACTGGCTATTCCCTTCTTTTTCAAATGCCATCCACTTGTGCACAGGGTCTCTAATGATACAAGAATCAGATGACTGTGACTGTACGAGTCCCTCCCTTTTAGCTATATCACTCCGTGAACTTGGACTTGGACTAGTTTCGGCAGCATAATGACTTGCTGCTGGCTCAAAGATTTTGATTGATCTCTGTTCTTCTCTACTAGTGGACTGATAGCTTGCATTTTCTTTCTCTCTGTCCATCTTCGCTATTTATCTGCATCCAAAAGGGTAGATCACCTATGACAACGGCCTGAAACTTACACAAGCCAGAAGATTTATGTTACTGCACAAGAACAGACGTTTATCTCATAAACGTCCCTATTTATTTCTGCAATCAGAATTTTTGAAGCTTTCAAAGAGAAAGGAAATATCTGGTCAGAAATACTGCTTAGGGAAAAAAAACTGTTGGTTTACAAAATTATTGAATTCCCCCCTCATTAAGAGTGGATCCTATTGTAAAGTTTCTCGACTGTTACTTGCAATAAGGGAAAGATTGATAAAAATGCCTTTTCAACTAGAACTAGTGGAACAATGCGACATACCGAAATGTACTGCCGCCAAGCTGGTATCGCTTGCTATCAAACATCAAAATAACATTCAAAGTCAGCAACACCACTAATTGATCTTAATCACTTGACACGACTGTATCTTCCCAAACCTCACAAAGCAAGACGATCGTACGCACTGGCTTTTTGTTCATTTTCAATCTTCCCCTCGTATTGAAGTTGACAAACAATTCAAATTTTAGCCTTCATAGCATCTCCGTTTTAGCATTCGTTTCATAAGTAAACCCAAATTATCAGTTTAACCTTAAGGGCGTAGCTACTCAATTTGGAGTCTTCAATTATCTTCTCCAATTTAGCAAGTAGCCATCTATGAGTAATGCAACAAAAGTATTCAACTAATACAAAAGAAGCAAGCAGCAAATAATAACAATAACAAGGAGATATCCAGCAGTACGAAGAGAATCATAAAAGAAACAAAAGACTGACAGAGAAATGTGAGAGCGTCAACCCAGGAAGAAAGAAGAGAAGACACTAGCGGGGATATTATTCAGCCGCCGGTAGAGGCACTGCCGGAGAGAGAGAGGGTGTGTGTTGGAGCAATGTTGAACCATATGTTCTTAAACGATAAGTTGATACGGACTGATGTGGATTGAAGAGCTCTGCAGCATGGAACGAGCGGTTATTACAGAAGTGTGAGACGAAATTGATGTTGACTCCGGCATCATGCATGGCCAGCCACGTCACTTTGGTCAGGTAAACTACTACTTAAATAGTATCACCAGAAAATCAGTCGTTGGTGGTTAATTTTCAATTTTAACCACTGTGCGGTTAAAATCATATCATATCTTGTGCTGAATGGACAGTTGATGTCCCCGTTTGTGACTTAGTCTCTCACATATTATTGGTTAGTACTTATATATCCTTGAAAGCAGCGATGTTCCTGGACTGCAAACAGTGTCTGAATTAACAGAACAGAAACAAGCACTGACTTGGCCGCAAACATAACTCAAAGTACATGCTAATTAATTTGGATGCCATGTCACTCGTAGGGAACAAAAGAATTTAGTTTGTCAAAGACTGGCTCATCCCTGTACAAGAATAACCGTTTGTGATAATTAACTTATTCATTTTTTACAGTTAATAATTTTAAAAAATAAAGATAAAACAATGAAAAAAATTAAATGTTTTCTAAATTGTAACAATAAAACATAAATCATAAGTGATTTATTCTTGTTAACAATGTAAGAATTACATACCATACTACACAACTCTATTTACAAAATTCATACATTGTTGTTAGTATCGGATCTATTTAATTTGCATTATGGTTGATGCTTATCAAAAGAAATTCATACTTTTGAGATACGAATATTTGATATATCTAATATTTTCATTTTGAAAAAACCTCTCAAGGAGAGCCAAGGTTAAAGCCAAAATGAGAAATCACAAGTAGATTCTACTTGTGTCGAATAACAAGAGAAACATTGGCACTGAAGAACTAAGACCAAAGTCAAAACAAGAAACCTTAGGACTGTACGACAGATTCTAATCAATCACCAACACCGAAAATGGAACTAAAGCCCTAACAGGCATTGCAAGACTTTTAAAAGAGCATCATGTATGAGGTTGAATGAGATTCACATTAGCCAACGTATTGCTCTAACTTGGAGACTAATTTAGTATCCTAGTAGTACCTAATGCACCGAATAGAAGAACAGGTTCTTTGTATAATTACCAGATAATTAATAGTTGTTATATGCACTGGCTAATGTGAATCTCATTCAACCTCATCTATGTTGCATCACGTATCCACGCTATGTTCCCCTAGCTTAATACCTCTAAATATGCTACGATTTCTTCCAATCTAGATCACATAAATCAATTAAGCAACTAAAGACCATTCTAAGTATGATAAGATCCTTCTTCTACTAGTTTCGTGACTTCCTTGTCTATTGCACAATATCATTCCAATGATCCTAGTTACAATATAAGTTGAAAAGGCTAAGAAGTATATGCCAAGTAACATCAGTGAATGAATGCTTGAAGAACATATGCTTGATGCACTACAAGAAAACTGACGTTCTCCGACGGATTATTCCGTCGGCGAAACAAACATTTCCGTCGGCAATTCTGTTTGCCGACGGAAAACAACGAAAGAAGAAACCGTCGTCAGTAAGGCTGTAGGTATTAAATACCGACGGTCATAGTCCGTCGGCATTTTATCAATGGAACACCGACGGACTATTGTCCGTTGTTTTTTTGTTGCGACGGACGTGGATTGAAAATATCGTCGGTGAAATGTCCGTCGTTATAATTAAGGGACGGAACTACCGTCGGTACGTCCCGCAGTGAAAACGGAAGTTAGTGTCACGTTAACGACGGAACTATATTCCGTCATAATGTTTATTGAGTTACCGACGGTAATTGGTACGTCGGTAATCTTAGTTCATGTTTTCTTACCGACGGAATTGTCAAGTCCGTCGGTAAAAGTTAATAAATACCGACGGATTCCGTCGGTGTTATGCCTACTAACATACCATATCTTGAATGAAATGCATATTCTGAAGAGTTCCCTTACCTGTGCATACGAAGTTAATTTGTATATTTGTAGATATTTGTGTAATAAGAAAATTCGATGAGAAGTTAAAAGAATGTCAATTGCCATAAAATTGGTAATAAACACATAAAAGTGTACTTAAATTGGTATGTTTGTACTTAAAAAAAATGAGTTCAATTCGACTATCTAAGGTTGTGGTGACCGCGGGTGGTCCTCAGTAGAACTTCCCTTCGACTGGTCCAACGGTGGTCTCAACTGAGTCATCTGCATAATCTCTTCTCTCATCCTTGCTATCTGCTCTGTCATCCGTAGCTCCATCTGCTCCCTGATCCGTTGCTCC
>JAOQMQ010000004.1:17963804-17976589 GCA_027563845.1 Erythroxylum subrotundum
GCTTCCTGGCACGATTCCAAGTAAACAAGCCAAACTTTGTTCTCGGCTTGGCTTGTTTACTTTCACCTTTTCCCTCTCAAGCCGCAAACGTGCTTTTAGAATTTTAAGAGAAAACGACGTCGTCTTACTTTTGGACAGAGGAAATCTTAGACAGATGATCTGCTCTTCTATTTTTGTAAGATAACGACAGCATTTTTTCCCTCGACAGAGTTAAACAGAGTAGCAGTCGACAGAGGATCCGGGCTCCGAATGGAGTAGTGTTTGAACAAGATCAAGAGGAAATAAAATGGTTACATCGATTTTGGTACTAAGTAACAGTGAACTAAACCCTCCACGGCCTAAAATCTAATCCAAAGTTGACGAAGAACTACCTTCCTAAGAGCAGCAATACAGGCTTTAAAGAACAAGCACATCAATGCCTTGGATCGCTTATTGATGTACGCATGGTCATAATACATATACTTATTTGAAAGGATCCATATATTTAATCGGGTAACAAATAATAGGGTGAAGCATTTCTGCTGCAAATCCTGGCCCTTGGCTCAAATCAACCTTCTTCCCTTCCTTAAACTTCCAATCAAAGCATTGTACCAATGCACCGACCGCGGGGTGCATCATCATCATTGCCAGTGAAGCTCCGGGACATCCTCTCCGACCGCTTCCAAATGGTAGGTACCGGAAATTCTGACCCTTGTATTCCATTTGGTGTTCGCCGATTTTCTCATCGGAGCTCTCCAAGAATCTATCCGGAATGAACTCATCAGGAACATTCCATATATCGGGATCCCTCATGATTGCATACACATTGACCAGAACTCTCGTCTTAGCTTTCACAAAGGAGCCATTGACGTCGCAGTCTTCGCAACATTCCCTGATGATCAATGGTGCTGACGGGTGGAGCCTTAGTGTTTCACGTATTACCGCTCGAAGGTAGGGTAAATTGGGGACATCTGATTCCTTAACTAGCCTGTTGGGTCCTACGACTTTGTTGATCTCGTCTCTCAGCCTCTGGAATGTCTCTGGCTTGTTGATGAGTTCTGCCATAGCCCATTGCATGGCTGCAGATGATGTGTCTGTACCGGCAAAGAACAGGTCCTACACTCATGGTATAGAAATCATCAACATACAATATGTCGGTGAAGATCAGTAAAATGTATGCAAACGCACTTAAAAACTTTTTAAAGGATGGCATTCATGTGTGGAAAGATGCAGAGTTAGTATATTATAGCAACTGACTACAACGATGGTGTTCAATATTCATCACAGCGACCACTGATGTCAGGATATTACGGCAGCCATGCTTTTAAAACTTGATCTGAAAAGTGGAAGGGATCAACGGATCTCTTACAAGCAAGAAAGACTTGATGTCTTTTTCAGATAACCTGATTTCTGCTGTGGGATCGTCGTATATCTCCAACAATATGTCCATTAAATCCTTCGTCTTCATGTCAGAAACTTCCAATGCCTTCTCTTTGTGCTCCTTTAGTATCTTCTCCACCAACCGATCATACTTTGTTAATGCACCAACTAGCTTCTTCCCGGTCCCTGAAAAGTCAAATATCTTAAACGGTCCTAAAACATCCCCTAAGCTCAGCTTTCCGGCAAGGTCTAAACAAGTCTTAACCAATCCTTTAATCTCCTCAGCGTCATTATCCGTACCGGAACACCTTGTGCTCATTGCCATCCTACAAATGGTGTTGTTTGTCAAGGTTGTGAACTCGCCGCTCAAATCACACAATTTTCCTTCTCTAGCGCACCTCGTTACTGACTCCACGAGCCTCACTTTCTCCTCATCACGTATATCCATGAACTTATCTAGCTGACGAACTGCAAGTAGTCTTGTCATGCATAGCTTCTTCATAAAACGCCAGTAGTCACCATACTGAGCAGTCACAAACCTTGACCCTCTATAAATGAAGTACTCAGATGAGCCGAACTCGGGTCTGGAGGAGAAATTAAGGTCTTGATACTTAAAGATTTCTTTCGCGACCGAAGCGTTCGAGGCAATACAACATGTTGCCGCGCCTAGACGTATCTCCATGAGCGGACCATATTTTCTGGCTAGAGTTTGGAGGGATTTGGGCAGGACGGAGCCTAGGAGATGGAGGTGGCCGATGATCGGTAGAGCAGGTGGACTCGGAGGTCCGTTGAGTTGGGTACCGGACTTTAGGAATGTTTTGAAGAAGTAGTGGATCAACAATGCGGTGATGAACCAGATAAGCAAGTTAAGGCAATAGAACATGTAAGTTGTGGCCATGCCGAGTTGAACGCAGGGCGACTTTACGGGTTTTGTTCTTTCGTACGAAGCAGATTATTTGACGTCAATATATAGATTAGTGAGGTGAAGTGGTTGTTTGGATATTTGGATTACATCTCCAAGAAATCGACATTATATATAATAAGTTAGCATTCATATAAAAACCATTATTAGTTTGGTACTAAAACTGTAGTATTGATTAAATTAGATTCACGGGTAGGACCACAATCAATGGTCCCATAGTACCAACTGCGGTGGTCCTTGTGCATTATTTAGGATGGGATACAAATGCCATATCTTTATTGATGAAATGGCGATCTAATCCATTAGATAACATATAATAGTACAATTATAGAGTTTGGATGATAATTATTACATTATTGGACATATCACATAATGTAACTATTGAATTGGTCTCCATAAATCATAATCTATAAAAGTACGACTCATTTCTATATGTACAAATCACAAATAATTGCAATGCTCATGAGATCATTGACAAATAAGTCGCTGCTTTAGATATTATATTAATTTCAATCATGTGTGTAGAACCTCAAATTAGTATAGGATATATTAAACTTTTCTTAAATAAAACCTGAAAGATCAAAACTTTCTTAATCTAATTCACAATAAGAGCTTCTCTCCAAGTCAATCACTTGCAAAAATCACATGACATCTAAAAGAACTCTATATATTAAGGCATTACCCTGAAACCACACCTTGTCAAAAGCAATCTCGAGCTGACAACTATGGAGGAAACGGAGCAATGTATCTTTCTACTCGGTTTTCTAGCTTCCATAATCTTCTTCAGTACCCTTTTAGCTAAACCTCGCTCCAAGTCACGTCTTCCTCCCACGCCCAGAGCCTTGCCGATCATCGGCCACATGCATCTCCTTGGTCCTCTTCCTCACCAAGCATTCCACAAACTTGCCACTCGGTATGGACCTCTTGTTTATTTCTACATCGGCTCAAAACCCTGTGTTCTCGCTTCCACCCCAGAGCTTGCAAAAGAAATCCTCAAAACCCAAGAAGCCAATTTCTTGAACCGCCCTAAAGTTGCCAACCTTGATTATCTTACCTATGGCTCATCCGATTTTGCCACCATACGTTATGGGCCATACTGGAAGTTCATGAAGAAACTATGCATGAATGAGCTCCTAGGAACGCGAACCCTGGACCGATTCCTCCCGATCAGAAACGAAGAAATAAAACGGTTCTTGAAGCATGTACTGAAGAAAGCTGAGGTTAATGAGGAGGTAAATGTTGGAGGAGAGCTGAAGAGGTTGACAAACAACATAATTTCAAGAATGATGTTGAGAACAAGGTGTTCGGACGATGAACACGAGGCTGACGAGGTGAGGAAGTTGGTGAAAGAGTTGAATGAACTGGGATCACAATTCAATCTCTCGGACACCATATGGTTCTGCAAGTACTTGGATCTGCAAGGAAACAAGAAAAGGCTTAAAGATGCTCGAGACAGGTACGATGCTTTGATGGAAAAGATCATGAAGGAGCATGAAAATGCGAGGAAAAAGAGGATGGAGATTGGCGATAAAGGTGATGGAGTTAAGGACATCCTCGATATCTTGCTTGATATATACGAGGATGAGAATGCAGAGATGAGACTAACCAGAGAAAATATTAAGGCTTTCATCATGGTAATACCCACTACTCTCTACACAATAATATAAGCACACACACTTGATAAATTTCTTTGGTACTAGGAAAAACACAGAAACAAGCAGGTGCATCCTCCATAGAATTCCCATAACCCATTTCATTCATTCACTTAGGCTTCTGATTAGTTAAGCTGATACATTAGAGCTTAAAATCCATAAATCCTTGCCGTTTTAAACCAATGTGACTCCACCTGAAAACTTTATTGAGTGGTTCATATAGTTTAATGATTAAACCTCCCATCCCAACAAATTTATAGATTGTTGAGATAAGCGGCCAAGTGGTTCTGGGCGCCAGTTTAGGGTGAGCAGTTAAGTTGAAAGATAATACATAACAAAGGGAAGTATAATATTGCCCATCTGCAAATTGCGAACGTATGGTTACAAACAAGCATTCAAGGATCATATACTGGAAAAAAAGGGCAACTATATGTAAAGCTTTGCTCCAGTTTAAATCCTTTAAATTTTTCAAGCAAATATGTCCATTATTACACAAGAGCTCTCCAGATATACTATCAAAAACCAATTATAATTATCCTCCACTATTCTTGGGCACCTACAGAACATTTTTGGAGCTGGTACAGACACATCTTCCATTACAGTAGAATGGGGATTGGCAGAGCTGATTAACCACCCAAATGTGATGGAGAAGTTAAGGCAAGAGATTGATTCTGTGGTGGGAACTAACAGGCTAGTCCAAGAATCAGATATACCCAACCTTTCCTATCTCCAAGCTGTTGTAAAAGAAATACTCAGACTTCATCCTGCAGGACCATTAATAGTCAGAGAATCAATCGAAGACTGCACCATTGCTGGCTACGATATTCCATCCAAGACACAATTGTTTGTCAACGTGTGGTCACTGGGCAGAGACCCAAATTCCTGGAAAAACCCGCTAGAATTCAGGCCTGAAAGATTTACAATTGAACAAGAGTGGAATGTGAAGAGTAACATGCTTGATGTGAGAGGACAGCATGATCAAATGTTGCCATTTGGGAGTGGAAGAAGAAGCTGTCCTGGTGCTTCATTGGCGTTACAATTTGTTCCAACAACTCTCGCTGCTTTGGTGCAGTGCTTTGAATGGAAGATAAGTGTTGGAGAAAGTAGTGTTATTGTAGACATGGAAGAGGGACCTGGACTAGCGCTTCCTAGGGCTCAGCCTCTGGTTTGTGTCCCCAGGACTAGAATTACTGGGATTTTGTCATATATTATTCAGAGTCTTTAAATAGACAAGTTTGGTTGCCGTAGAAATAAAATCTGACGTCAATGTGTATAAATGTTTGTTCATTGCTATATAAAGCAAAAATTGTATGATTTATCTTCCACTTCTACTGTCGTTTATTTGAAGGAGAGGAAGGCAGTGAAGCAATATTTAGATGCTTTAAATATTCAAGGCCCTTGCCCTGTTAGCACCGACTTTAACAATGTGCTACATATTGAAGATCATATTAATGGTATCCCTGTTTTAGAGTCTGAGACTAGACCTCTGAGACTTTTTATGCAATTTGTTTTGCTTACGGAGTTAAGTACTGTGGGTTCTTACCACACTTGGACAAACAAACAATAGGTAGAGAATAGGAGTTTTAGCAAAATCAATAGAATAATGGCAAATGGAGAGTGGATGTCTTCTTATGGTGACCTTTATGCAGAAATCATGGTTACCAATTACTCTGATCACTCTCCTATTTCTCTACACTGGGTTGATGGTGTGGATACTCCAAGATCTCCATTTAGGATTCTCAATTTTATGGCTGACCATCCAGACTTCATGCATATTGTGGAGGGCCTAGAAGGAGGATTTTGTAGGGAATAAATGGTATCATATTTCGATGAAGCTTAAAATGATCAAATTGATCTTGAAACAACTTAATAGCAACGAATTTGATTCTATGATGCAGAAGGCCAACTTAGCTAGGAGGAAGATTGATGAGGTGTAGACAGCTCTATGAAGTGATATATATGACCAAAATTTCTAACAATAGGAAAGAATTTTAATATAAGAACCTCATAAATGGAACTATATTGAAAAAAGCACCTTTGGACAGAAAAACAGTCAAGGAAAAAAATAGCTGCTTTGTTCTATGACAATGGGGTAAAGAGGAAAGGTAAAACTATTGTGTAAGAAGATATTCTATCTTCAAAAGAACTATTGGGTTCTTCTACTTCTCAATTGCCTATAGTGGGTGTAACTGTACTACAATGTGGGCCAAAGCTCACACACATACAGCTCCTGACTTTGTATTGACCTATGACTAAAGAAGAGATCTTTAAATCTTTGAATTCCATTAAAGACTCTAAAGATCTAGGTACAAATGGATTTAATGCCATGTTTTATTAAAGAAAAAAAAAGGCATGGCCTATTATTAAGAACGATCTACTTGTGCTATTATGGACTTCTTTGATAGTGGGTGTCTACTGAAACAAGTTAATTTGCACGACAAACGCCCTTATGCCTAAGGTACCTCAACCCTCTTCTCTTCTGTTAGAGATTTTAGGCCTATTTCATATTGCATTAGTGCTTTATAAGGTCATCACTAAAATCATCACTCATAGATTGCCAAAAGTTATTGATTACTTGATTGGTGAATCTCAATCAGCTTTTATACCTATGAATTTTATCGCGGATAATGTACTATTAAGCCATGAAATATGCAAAGGGTATACTAGAAAATAATTATTTTGAGATTTCGAGTATGAGTGAGAATCCCACGTTGAAAAAAGATGAAATTAGTAAGGAACATATAAGTAGAAATGATTTATAAACTTAATGCCTTAAAGTTTTAGATTGAAGTGTGGTGTCAAAGCCTATGGTTTATTCCATCACTAGGCTCATGATGAAGATATCTCATGTAAATAGACTTCCTAGCACTAATAAGTGGTATCAGAAACGATGCCTAGTCAAGGGATGAGTATGGAGACAGTAGTCAGATCCTATGATTGCCTCTCCAAGTGGAAAAGCAAGGAGACTCCTGGTGGACCCAGACCAGCGGAGTAGAAGAGCTTTTGGTGACGCCGTAAACTTGAGCTTCTAAGACAAAGACAGAAAAAGGCTTTCGCTCAAGGGAGAGTCCAAGCTCAATGTGAAAGTTCATACTTAAGGAAGGGACTGTTGAGATTTCAAGTGTAAGTGGGAATTTAACATTGAAAAGAGATGAAATTAATGAGGAACATATAAGTAGAGAGGACTCATAAACCTAATGTCATAAAGTTTTGAGTTGAAGTTTGGTGTCAAAGCCTACGAGTATGTTCCCTTATTAAGCCTATAATGAAGATCTCCCACGAAAGTGGACTCTTTAGAACCAACACTAGATGCATTATCAAAATAGATTTACTAAAAACTTATGATTCGATATAGAGGCTATTCATCAAGCAAGTTATGGAGTTTCTCAGTTTTACCAATCACTTTGTTAATTGGATCATGAGCACTACAATTTCTTATTATATTATGAGTCATTATTACACCTTTGAAAAGTATAATAGTCATTATACTGTTGAAATAACTACAAAGAGTAGTTATATGAAGAACGCAACGTTATATATATGCATCTGTGTGTTGGTTGTCTCTTCTTCTTCATCAGTAAAAGAGTATAGAAAAACAAAAGAAGAATTCTGCAGTTAAAGTTGGTGATAAAGTTCTTTAACCGGTGGTACTACAACAATAAACCAAGTATGTATTTTTGTTTATAATATAAATATGTAAAGATCCTGTTGAACATAATCTTTGTGATTGAGTTTTATCTTGAGTAATCTAACATTAGTATCAGAGCAAGGTTGTGTTTTTTGTTTATATGCATGCTAACGAATCTGTGTTAAACTTTGGCTATTGATTGATTATGTGTGAATAATTATATGAATTTGTCATCAAGTTTTTCTGTGTTATTGGAACTGAATTTGTCTTCTACGATTGGTTTTTGGGAAAAAAAATTAAATAAATTTTTTGTTTTGTTTTTCTTTCCTCTCGTCACTTCTCTCTCTAAACATTATCCACCAACATGACTTTTGAGTGTTTTTCAAATGGCCACCGTCATTGTTAGAGAATGCATAAAAAAGTGAAAAATGCTTATACTGGATGCGTTGGTAACATTTCATGCATCTGGAAATCGTTTGGTGATATCCAAAAACTTGTCTGCAAAGGTGTTTTTTGGATTTTTTTTATCTGGATTCAAAATTTTTTCTGTGTTATGGTTGTTTACACTGTTACCTAAACAAGAATCCACCAGTAACGAGAGCAGGAAGAAAAAAAAAAGAACAGATACGCAGAGAAGAGGAAGAAGACATGTATTTCTTCTTCTTGAAAATTACAAAGACACGTGAATTTTTTTGTTTGTTTTGTTTGTTTTTTATAATTTTTTGGAAGAGATATATATTATAATAATAATAAACGGGTCATGTCCAAGATACTTATGGGTTTTTGACTTGGACCACAAAATATATATCTTTCTTCCATTAGGATTGAAGACTTAGGCCTAAATATCCACATTAAGGTTGGAATATACTTTAATATCTATATTAATATTTAAATTAAATGTAAATTAGAAATTAGTTTTCTAATTTACCCAAACTAATTAATTTTGTTAAATTAGTTTTGAATTAAAATAAAACAAACTAATTTGTTTAGTTAAAATAAACTTAGAAATAAGTTTATTTTCGTTGAATTAAAGTTAGGCGTTTCATTAGAAATAAGTTTCTAATTAAACCAAGATAAATTGATTAGTTCAATTATAATTTAAATTAGAAATAAGTTTCTAATACAATTTGAATTATTCATATGTGAATATGATTAGATTAGAAATAAGTTTCTAATTGATTAAAAATTAATAGCATAATTTGATTATTTCAATAAATTGTTAATAAAAAAATTAAACAAAAAATTAAATTATTTACATATATGAGCAAGAGTTCGCTATATGTTAGACAAAATAATTTGTTTATTTTGTACACTCTTCTGATTCCTGAAAATTTGTTTTTCAGGAAAATGCCTATTATTAAGCGAACGCCTAAGCTTATTCGATGTGAGGCACAGAAGAAACGTATTGGCAATATGTATGTAAAATTAGTCAACATGCGTTTAATTCCTGGAGACGATCTAACACAACATGTTATTTCAGTTAATAACATGATGGAAGAATTATACTTTGGAGGTTGTCGAGCTTATACGAATGTTGAAGTAAAGTACATGACTTTGCTTGCAACGTTACCTCAACCTCAAGGCGAATTGTTACAAATGCTCTAGAATAATATGCCTAACGAGAAGACTTATAGTTTGTTAGTGATGACATTTATTAAAGAAATACATAGAAGGGAGTTGATTAGGACTTTGTATCCTATAGGTCTTCTAATGGAAATAGTAAGAGCTATTGTAAATCGAGCTTCGTGAACTGTGTCACGTCGAACTTGTGAACTCATTTCTGCGTAGGGTTTGTTACCTATAGACTGTTCGTAGGTTGTAGCACAATTAATACAATATGTTGTTTTATAAGAACAATGTCTTAATATTTATGCAATATGTTTACATGAATTTTATATAGGAATTCGTCTAAAGTAAAGTAATTAGGATTCGATTGTTGTATGAATGATGATTGAACACATTTGTGGACTTTTGATTTCATAAGCAATTGTGATCGAATTATTTACTCTATGAACGATTAATGTGACATTAACGTGCATATATATTTCTTTCTTATTATAGAAACTTAGTGTTTCAAAATGACTACTGCTTCGAAGAATATTGTTGCTGAACTCAATAGGGGTGAGAAACTCAATGGTGACAATTATGAAATCTAGAGTATGAAAATCCAATATGTATTGGAAGAGCAAGAGGCTCTTGAGCCATTAAACCTAATCATAGAAGTTCCTGAGGAGGGCACTACAGCCCAACATAGGAGGGACCGTGATGCATATGAATTATGGAAAAAGAAGAACTCTTTAGCTCGCATCACATTGCTAAGTAGCATAGATAATGATATCATGCGTGAGTTCCGTAAATTTGAAACTGCAAAGGACATGTGGTCCGTATTAGCTGCTCGTTTTGGAGGTGCTTCAGTGACCAAAGTGAGGTCACTTACTATTAAGTTTGATACTTAGAAGAAGCGCCCAGATGATACAATGCAAAAACATCTGAGGAAAATGTCCAACATGGTAAGTGAGTTACGTGATGTTGGTCATAAGCTTTCTGATGAACAACAAGTGCAAGCTTTGATTCATTCACTGCCTTAGAGTTGAGAGCATATGAAGATGCACCTAACTCATAATGAGAACATCAAGACAATGGAAGATGCTACAAGGCATCTCATCTTGGAGGAAGAGCGTCTTAAAGTCTCAAAGATATCTTCTGAGGCGTATGCAGTTAGTTCTAGCTCACATGGAGCTATGAACAAGAAACGCAAGCATCATGGTGGATATAAGTGGAAGAAGAATAAGAAATTCAACCACTCTCCTCAGGAATCCAAGAAGGCAAAATGGAACCAACATGGAAAGGGAAAACGTGCCTTCAAAAAGAAGAACATGAAACATGTGAAGTGTTATAATTGTGGTAATAAGGGCCACTTTGCTCGAGATTGTACCGAGCCTAAGAAGACTCAGGAGCAACCAACCATGTAGTGAAGGACAGGGATGCCTTCGTTGAGTTTCGCAAACTCCCACATGGTAGTCGATGGCTTTATGTAGGTGACAATTCTAGAGTTGCTGTACAAGGAATTGGCACATGTAAATTGGAAATGCGTGGAGGACGACCTCTCATCCTACATGAAGTATTATTTGCTCCACAGATTCATAGGAATCTCTTCTCTGTGTTAATATTGGTTAGGTGGAAATGGATTTGTATCTTGGATCTATTAATTATGGTTATGGTTTTTTATTGGACGGTTTTATTGTACTGGATGTGTTAAAGGAAAATAATAATATTAGTTATTCATTATTTACATCTAGTAATTCCAGTAATGATGCAACTTTTTGGCATGCTAGACTATGTCATATTGGTCAAAATCGAATTAGTCGATTAGCTAAAAAAGGGCTTTTAGGTAATCTAAGTCAAGTAGATCTACCTACATGTGAGCATTATTTAGCTGGTAAAATGGCAAGAAAGCCATTTGGAAAGGGAACACGAGCTTTATATCCATTGCAATTAATTCATTCTAGCATCTGTGGTCCAATTCTGACATCAGTGGTTCAATGAATGTAAGGGCTAGATGTGGGGCAGTTTATTTCATTACATTCGTAGATGACTATACTCAATATGGTCATGTCTATTTGATTTCTCATAAATCGAAAGCATTCAATTGTTTCATAAAATACATGAACTTGGTTGAGAATCAATTAGATAAGAAAATAAAAGCATTATAAACTGATCGTGGACAAGAATACTTTTCAGAAAAGTTCAAGGGTTTATGTGATGAGAAAGGAATAGAAAGGCAATTAACAATTCCTAAAACCCTACAACAAAATGGCGTCGCTGAAAGACGAAATAGGACGTTATTAGAAATGATTAGGTCCATGATGGCCCAAGCAAATTTACCAATCACTTTTTGGGGTGATGCGTTGCTAGCAGCCACCTATGTACTTAATCGTGTGCCCATGAAATCAGTTACTAGCATACCATATGAGTTGTGGACTGGTAGGAGATCTGATGAGTCAAGTCTCAGACCTTGGGGGTGTGCAGCCTATGTTCATGATCTCTCTCATAAACATGGAAAATTAGGCCCAAGAGAGAGAAATTTTATTTTTATTAGATACTCGGAACACTCAAAAGGATACCTGTTCATTAGTGAACAAGGTCATGGAGGTGTAACTAAATTTGAATCACGAGATGTAACATTCTTAGAGAATGATTTTCCCAAGCAAGGCGAAATAGGTAAAGACCTATTATTATATGAGTCGCTTGGTCAGAATGATTCTGTTATGAAGAATCAAAGTGAGGAACTTCAACTAAGTGGGAGCAATTCCACATAAAGGTTCTTTATGATGACTGATACAAGTGGGAGCAATCAGATCAATCATGAATTTGTTTATGCTGAACCTTGGTTAAGACGAAGTAATCGAGGAATAATTCCCTGATATCATTTTGAGATTGAAGGAGAAATTAATATGATTGTTCTGCAAGAGGAAGAAAAGCCAAGGAATGTAAATGAGGCTCTTACTGGCATTACTAAAGAAGAATGGTTGAAAGCAATGAAAGAAGAAATGGCTTCTTTAAGCTCCAATCAAGTATGGGACTTGGTTGACCTCCCCGAAGGGCGTAAACCAATTGGGACCAAGTGGGTTCTCAAAATAAAGTGAAAAGCTGATGGTAGTATCGAAAGATATAAGGCATGCCTTGTAGCAAAAGGATATAGGAGGGAATTGATTACAAGGAAATTTTTTCACCTGTTGTGAAGTTTGCTTCGATCCGTCTTATTCTGGCTATAATAGCCAGTATAGATCTTGAATTACATCAAATGGATGTAAAAACTGCTTTTTCTCAATGGAGAATTAGATGAACAAATCTATATGGAACAACCTGAAGGTTTCATCAAAGCAGGTCAAGAAAATAAAGTATGTCGGTTATTAAAATCAATTTGTGGCCTGAAGCAGTCTTCAAGACAATGGTACATTCGTTTTCATAAGATAATCATTTCGTATGATTTTCAAATGATCGATGAAGACCATTGTGTGTATGTTAAGAGATCCAAAGATCAATTCGCGATTTTATCTTTATACGTGGATGATATATTGATTGCTTGTAACGGCTGTGTGTTTCTTACGCAAATCAAAGATTGGTTATGTTGGATTCGTGTTTTGCGTACCGGGGCGAACTGGGCCCAGCATACCCCAAGTGACCACGCGATCCACACTAATCGGAATTGTCCTCTTTGGTA
>JAOQMQ010000004.1:18006197-18017464 GCA_027563845.1 Erythroxylum subrotundum
GGAACTTGTCCAGACTCACGGAAGTCCATCACTGGATACTGTATTTTCCTCGGCTCCTCCTTGATCTCTTGGAAATCAAAGAAGCAACCAACGGTCTCCAAAAGTTCTTCGGAAGCAGAATATAGGGCTCTCGCTACCACCACTTGCGAGCTCCAGTGGCTGTTCTATCTCCTTTAAGACATCGGGATCAACCATCTCTAACCGGCGAACCTCTATTGCGACAACCTTTCGGCCATACACATAGCAGAAAATCTGATCTTTCACGAACGAACAAAGCACATCGAGATCGATTGCCATGTTGTTCGTGAAAAGCTCCAAAAGGGTATCATCCATCTCCTTCCCGTCTCCAGTAGCAAACAACTCGCGGACATCTTCACAAAGGCTCTATCAACGTCTTCTTTCCGCAAGCTCGGCGTCAACAACATCTATCGCCCAGCTTACGGCGGCGTGACAACTGACTTCAAGCTTGCGGCGGCGTGTGAAGACAACTGACGAAGTAATCTCAAAGTGATCTAAACCTAGACAGAAACACACGATGGTCAAAGGGTTATTGATGGGTCAAAGAGCTTGGGCTACTATTTTGGGCTTGCGAGAAAGGGTCTGGACAAATAGTCCAGCCCACTCTCTTCAGTCTTCAGACCAAGTTCTTTTTGCTTTTATTTTTCCTTTTCCTTCAGATTTGTCCAAATCTTTCTGTTATAGTTCTGTTAGAACAACCTACTCTATATATAGAGTAGCAAATCATGGAATAAAATTTGAGCCAGTTTTTATCCTATTACATATTTTGTCATAGCCCATCCTAGAGTCAAAGTATTGTCTCAATTTCTACAACAAAACTCATATTTAGTTTGTGCAGGAAAACTCAAATCATTTTTGTCATTCATGTCAATTAGGCAAACATGTTAGACTACCTTTTTTAGATTCCAATCATGTCACTACTTTTCCTTTTGAATTCTGATGTTTGGACTTCTCCTATTATTTCTTTCTCTGGTTTCAAATGCTATGTCTTATTTCTTGATGACTTTAGCAAATTTTGTTGGGTTTTATCCAATGAAATTTAAATCTGAAGTTTTTCCCAAAATTTTGCAATTCAAAATTATGATTGAAAATCAAATTCCTTACAAAATCAATCAATTTTAGTGTGATAGTGGGGGTGAATTCCAAAATCATGAATTTCAAAAAAAAAATTAGGAGCATGGGATTATTGCTTGTTTTTCATGTCCTCAAACTCCTCAACAAAATGGCTAATCTGAGCGCATGCATCACACTTTACTTAATGCAGTTCAAGCAATGCTAATTCATGTAGTTCGATCATTAGCTGCTCACTACAAGAAAAATCATGTGTACCGACGGAATATTTCGTCGGACAACTTGATCTTTCTGTCGGAAACTATAAATACTGACGGAACACGACGACAGACAAAACCGTTGTTAACAAGGCTATCGCTATTATTTGCCGACGGAACAACTTCCGTCGGTATATTATCAGTGGCCAACCGACGGAAAAATATTCGTTGTTATTATGTACCGACGGACATTGATTAAAGTTTCCGTCGGTGGATTGTAAAAATCATCGACGGATGACGTCCGTCGGTATACTTTACGGACGGAACAACCATAGGTACGTCTAGATCGATGGCAATAGTAAGTTGTAAAAGGTACCAACGGAAATATTAATCCGTTGGTAATTGCATTGTGTTACTGACGGGGAAGTGGACGTGGGCAAATGTAAATCAGTTTTTATTACCGACGGTATGATAATTTTCGTCGGTAAAACTTTCCCGTTACCGACGGTATTGGAAAATTCGTCAGTAATAAGTTTTATCAAACCACACCCACTTCATCATCTTTTGATGAAATGCATATTTTCAAGAGTTCACTTACATGTGCATACTAACTTAATTTGTATATATATATATATATATATATATGTGTAATCAGAAAATTAGATGATAATATAGAGTTAAAAGAATGTAAATTGGTTGAAATTGGTAATGAACACATTAAAGTGTACATAAATTCTTATGTTTCTAATTGAAACATAAAGGAAGTTCAAACAGGAAGTTCATACACGCAACATTTAAACCAAGAGCAAAAAAACAAAGTAAAAAACATAATCACTTACCTCAACTGAAGGGAAGAACGATCTTCTTTCAGTACCTCAACGTAGATGCTGATGACGGATCTAAAACTGAAGAAAATGCAGTTTAAATTGTGGTTCAATGAATTGTTGACATTGTCTCTCCATATACATACATGAATGTCATTTGAATACCTGCGAAGGCTTCTTTTCAATTTCCTCCAAAGAATAAATACTGGGGACAAAAGAGTTCCTACAATCAATAACAAAAATGGTTCACAGTTTAGAAAGCAAGATACATTACAACATTTGCCATGAATTTGGGATACTTAATGAAGGTCATTAACTATACTCAAATAAATCATAATTAAGTGTTATCCTCAATAAATTGGCTACTAATAAGATCATACGTTAATACTAAGGAGTTTTTGTTGTAATGACAAAACGAATGTCACATTTTACGAGGATCCTATTGAAAATTCGGCAGAATTTTCCCTATAAAGTGAGCATCCCCCTTTTGAAATAAGGGTCCCCCTGCATGTCAAAATACACTTCTATATCGACCAGTAAAGACAACTCAAAACTGATCTCCAAACTACATGTCCATACTTTGCATTGTCAAATCATAGGGACAGTAAACATGGGCTATTAATCGAACAAATAAAGCTTAAAAAATAGCTGAAGAAATCTTTCTACATTGATGTTTTTTATACTTTTGTTTGATAGCATAAATAAGAGTTTTGGATATTTTTTATATATGTTTAGATAGAAAATACCTTAGTATTGAATTTGTTTAGGATTGATTCAATATTATTCATAAAGTGAGATTTATTTTTGTAACATAACTTAAATGTTTTTAATGATGATTTAATTAAGTTGGTGATTAGCTCCTAATTTGCATGTGGACTATTTCACATAACCTATATATGACTAGACTAAAAATTAGATATTACAATTTGCACAGAGTACTAGAGATAGGCTTATATAAATCCTCTAGTATTAGTATCAAACCTTTCATGGAGATTCTACAAATATAATGCAATATTGGAAGTTTTAATTAGATAAAGATATCGATTAATCAATTTAAGAATAGGCGGTTGTGACTTGCCAAAGAGTAATTTCATAGCCTAAGAATTTTTACTAATCACCATCCAAGTTTACTAAATCATAAATGCAAATATAATGCAAGGAAAAATCTTATTTATACATTACTCCTATTTGACTTCTCTATTTGATTATTTTCTTTATTTTGTTCTTAATGGTTTATTATTTTAATTATATTCAACTTTGTTTTATTAATCAACTTCATCAATAATCAATCCATTTTGATTCTTGAACTACTTAGTGGTACGGGGAATGTTCTAAATCATTCCATCTTCCTCTTCAGATCGACAATTTATCATTACTATATTACTTATCGATGATAGATGCACTTACCTTAAGTTGTCAGTAACTATTTTATGATAGAGAAAACTTTAGTATTAGGAACAACATAATACTTATATATAATGGTAAGTAATGGTAAGTATGGATAATGTTTCATTTTTTGTAATTTCAATGATGTTGTAGTTCCATTCCTCCTTTATAACTTTTAATCTTTGCATACATTTGACCAATTCATAGCCTTTTGTATTGAATCTCAGACCTCTTAAGACAACCTTTTTAAAGCGTAGACCTCAACAAGATAATTGTTGAATTTGAAATGAGGTTTCCTCCTAATAGGATATACATTTGGGTAAGTTTTAATAGGGATATCATTTGAGCATATAAGGTTATTCAAGTAAGCATAGCCATTACTAAAAGTTAACAGGCAACAAGACTTCAGTACAGCTCTATCAATCTTTCTCCTTAGAAACTAGTTCCTATTTTATTTGTTTTTGTAAATAAAGAAGTTGTTATTATACAAATTCCCACTTAGGCAATATTTACGTGTTAAAATTTAGTTTTTTTTTCAATATTAGTAATATTATGAATATTTTTATGAAATTGTTGTAATTCCGGGAAACAGTCTCTCTACTATGTAGGGATAAGGCTGCGTACTATCAGACCTCCCTAGACCCTGCCTCAATGCGGGACTTCAAACTAGGTGGATGATGATGATGTTGTAATTAGGACTAGGTATGAGAATTTTTCAATATTAAAATTTTCTATTTTTTAAAATTCTCGTTCCAATTTGAAATTTTTAGTTTAGTCATAGTATGAAAATATGGGACTTTTTCAAAATCATTGGTTTTGATCAAATTGGATCTATTTACCTATATATTTATGAAATTAAATTGATCAATTGATCTTTTATATGATTAAGTTCATTTTATTTTACCTAATTATGTATCAATTTGATCAATTTTGAATTTTTATTCCACTTTGCATATTTCATTTCATTTTGAACATCTTTTGAACATTTACAGATAAATTATAATTTTAATAATTTTTTAGGTTTATTTTATTTGGAGTTGGTAAAGTTGGTCTTTTAAAAAGTTATTGAAGTGCTTTATTTTTTAGGCTATAATTGGCTATCATTTTGATCCATATTCTTACTCTTAGAGTCTTTAGGGTCCTTCTTTCTTTAAGAACAAAGGGTAATTATCTTACTCCTAATATAAGAGCTTCGGGGAGGTTTAGGCTTATAATTTATATGATTGAGAATTATTGATGTCATAGGGAGAGGTCCTTTACTCCTTCTCCTCCTTCACCTCACATTAGACATTATCCTTATTATAGTAGCTAGTCACTAGAGTTTAGGGATTACAAGTCTAAATCTCTTCAAATCAAGAAGGTTTTGCATTTAGATTCCTCATAGTGTTTCATATAGTTTGACTTAGGTATGTACTTCTTTAATAAGGGTTAGGAACCTAATATATATAGGACATATAGGGTTAGTTCTACTAATATCTGTTTAGTTTATTTCAATATGATATATGAAAATGATGCATACATAATTAATTTATCCAAAATACCATAAGTAATTATAACATTATAATCAAAACATGCACTTTAATGTTACCTCTCAAATTCTAAATTCTTTTAACACCAATATCGAAAACCTAAGTAGAGATGTTAGAGATGGTACAAGGTTTGGACCCATTTGCCTCAAATAAATTACATTTTAAGTTAAATTAAATCCAAAGATGTGTAATTGAAAGCATGCAAGTGTACATCCCATATAGGCATTTTATCAAACACCTTATGTTCATCACATTATCATCCCATTATACCAACCAAATTCACATTTTTCCCCTTCTATCACATACATATCACCATATAACATTGTTATCCATTCACAAAACACCAAAATATTGCAAAAAAAATGAAGACAAAAACACAACACCCACGGTCTATTGTTGTACCTCAGCGAAAAGCACGTTACTCTGTCGGAGAAGACGACCGGAAGCTGGACGTCGTGACCGGAAGCAGGACGGACGGCAAAGAGCTTTGCGACGGAGGAGAAAAATCGCCGGGGTGTTGGGGATGAAGAGAAGATAGCTGGAGAGGAGAGGAGCAACGTCAGGGAGATGAGGAAGGGGGTTCAATTTCGACGTTTTAACCTAAAACAAAACGACGTCGTTTTGTTTTAGTGAATTAGAGGGTATTTCGATGGTCAGTTCCGTCCCTAATAACCGTCGGTGAAGTTTCCATCAGCCTAATTCTCCGACGGAATACCTTCCGTCGCAAAATTCAAATTTAAACTCCTAGGTTCTCCGACGGACATATGTTTCCGTCGCAACACATTAGTAATTCACGACAATTTCACCGACCGACAACACATTTCCGTAGCAGTATACCGACGTATCCTATTACGTCGGTACTATTCTGTCCCTAATATTTGTCGGGATATTTTCCTCTAAATTTGGCAACGGATATTTCCACCGTTGCTATATTATGCCCAAATACCGACGGAATGAAATAACCTGTCGCAAATTACATACGGCAAATAGTCAGTCGGGCAATATTCTGTCGCCACCTGACAATTTTCTTGTAGTAAACATAGCTAATAACATTTAGCTACGAAAACTAAGCATACCAAAATATCATGGGCGATGATTTGTCATATCGTCGCATATCTCTTATTGCTATATATTCAAATCGTAGCAAAAATTAATTCGTGACGATTTGGTAAAAACTTCGCGTATGGTATTTTCCTACTGAAATTCTAGATCGATTTAATAACATTGCTAAATATTATCAGCGACAAATAAATAGGAACTTTTAATGACGAAAATTTTCATCGCTAAAGGTCACTTCGGATGTAGTGTAATAATATAATTGAAATTCTTGTCGGCGCAACATTTGACGTTCCTTGTTTACAAACAATCAGCCAGTATTGTTGCTCAGCTTAATCACATATTGCCAATAGATTTCCTACACTAAGAGCCAAAGGAAATTTGAACACTTTACTCAGTCAGTCGTTTCAGAATCTCCTTAGCTCTACAAGGGTCCAATAAAGTAGATCGGATTTCCGATCTTACAAAATGCATGGTTATAGGAGATTTGATTTTAGTTTTACCAGGTCCAACTTGGCCTGCAATGGAATTGACTTAACTTAACGTGAAAATTGGGAAGTTTCTGACAGTTCTTAAGGGGTGTTATATTATCTCATTCACATCAAAGAATATGATTTTAGGAAAGATCCGAGAGAAAATTGATTTGGCCGGCCATCTAAGCAAAAAAGAAAAGAAAGAAAACACAATGTATACTACACGCCACAATGATACTAAAATCCACTATACTTCAAAATTTTAAAAAACAGATTCTAGTTCTCTGCATCATTTCCTTTCTTAGAAAAAGATATATGAAATTAATTATTAACCTTGCAAGCTCAGTTCTCAAGAGACCTTCTTAAAAGCCACTGTTTTTCTCTTGTCGATCCAGTACAGAGGACAAAATTTTGAAGAAGTAACGCATGTACCGAGAACCTTTTGTATAGAAACTGCAAGGTGTGCCGTCTCTGGAAATGCAATCTCCTTTACATAAAGAAAGTTGATGCGATCGTAAACTTCGATTTTGTAACATCTACTCTAAAACGATCCAAACATGGCGGATTTCCAAGCTTACTTCACAATATTAGTTATATGGGTTGTTTCTACGATTTTAGTCAGATCCATACTATCCAAAAATCGGCACAGAGGTCGTCTTCCACCTAGCCCTTTTGCATTACCAATCATTGGACACCTCCATCTTTTGGCTCCCATACCGCACCAAGCTCTTCACAAACTCTCAACCCGCTATGGACCCTTAATTCATATCTTCCTAGGCTCTGTTCCCTGCCTTGTCGCTTCCTCTCCGGACACGGCAAGAGAGTTCCTGAAAACCCATGAAGGCTCTTTCTCTGATCGACCCAAAATAGCCGCCGTTGACTACCTTACATATGGATCGGCGGATTTCTCCTTTGCACCATATGGACCTTATTGGAAGTTCATGAAAAAGCTTTGTATGTCTGAGCTTCTTGGTGGTCGAACACTTGACCAGCTCCTCCCAGTTAGGCGGGAAGAGATGCGAAGTTTTTTACAGTTTGTTCTAAAGAAAGCCAACGCAAATGAGGCAGTTGACGTTGGAGGAGAGCTTATAAGAGTGACCAACAACGTGATATCGAGAATGATAATGAGTGAGAGGTGTTCAGAGGAGGAACATGAAGCTGACAAGGTCAGGAAATTGGTGCATGAGATTGCTGTGTTGACTGGGAAATTTAATTTGGCTGACTTCATCTGGTTCTGTAAGAAATTGGATTTGCAAGGATTTAATGGGAGGCTTAAAGAAGTTAAGGATAAGTACGATAAGCTTACAGAAAGGATCATAAAAGAGCATGAAGAAGAGAGGAAGAGGAACAATAGAATTGGTGAGGGTGATAATTCAGTGAAGGACTTGCTTCATATTTTGCTTGATATAGCTGAAGATGAGAAGTCAGATATGAAGTTGACCAGAGACAATATAAAGGCCTTCATTCTGGTAAATTAACAATCTTGCATTAAGATCAATACCTCTAGATGACATCTAAGCGTTATTTATGCTTTTATACGTGGATTCAAAAATTAAGTAAATGCTAAAGGAAATCTGTTCGTTTTTATTATCCTAATTATAAGTATTTGATATTTGTCCGAAAGGAGCAAAGGCACCTACTTAAATTCCGTTTCTTTTTTTGGTTGGGACTATTGAGACACAGTCACTTACACAATCATGTATGTGACCGTGTACGATACAGAAAAACCTATTTCGTGATATAGAAGAGAAAAATAATAGGTTTTACACATGAGTGCTGCTATAACGTCCAAAAGTAAGGAAAAACAAGGGAGGGCAAATAGTTTAGTAGTCTCATCCTTTTAATTGTTTTTAGGATTAGTTTAAGTGCTTGTTGATTGTTACGTTAATTTTAGTTTCAATCCTGAAACTTTGTGAGACAATTTATTGTTGTGGGGTAAGACGTTAAACTTTGTAAATTCTTATTTGAGTTTAGTGGAATTGCTTGCCAGTTTGGCTTATAGTTTTTCCCTCTATACAAGAGGGTTTTTCACGTAAATCATAGTGTTTGTTTCATTATTAAGTCTCTTATTCTCATACTGATTTCTTGGTTGAAGTTGAAAAGTATTTTAGTTTTTGATATTTGGTTGATATTTTAAAGAGTTGCATTATTGTCTCCTAAAAAGTGGTATCAAAGCCATCGTGATGGATGGTGGAAATAGTTCTATAGTCTTGATGTCAACAAATTACTCTATTTGGAGGCACATGATAGAGGATCTTTTGTACTGTAAAGATCTTTTTCATCCTATTGATGTAGACAAAGGTGTGAAGGAAGATGTTCCTTCAAAACCTAAAAAGATGTCAGAAAGATAATGGGGGAAAGATGAGACGATAAACTTTTGGCACTATTATATAATGAATTGATATCAACATATTTAACCATATGTTTTAAGAAATGAATCCTTTTAAGTCGTGGAAAAAGTTAGAAGGACTCTACGAAAGGAAGAATACCCATAACAAGGCCTCTCTAATTAAAAGGCTTATGAACTTAAAGCTGAAAATGAAGAAATATGTATTAGAGCATCTGAGTAATTTTTATGATATAATCAACAAGCTTACTATAATGAAGATCATTCTTGATGATGAGCTTTAAGCCTTATTCCTATTAAGTTTGTTACTTGATAGCTAGGAAACGCTCATGGTGATGATTAGTAACGGAGCTCCTAAAGGTGTCCTTTCTTTAGATGTAATCAAAGAGAGTATATTCAATGAAGAAATTAGAAGAAAAGAGATGGGAGTTGACAACATGCAGGCTCTCTTGGCAAAAAGCAAGGGAAGGAACAAAAGCAAGGGTCCCAAAATGCATAGCAAGTCTAATAACCAATCAAAGTCCAGACGTGACAAATAAATGAAGGCATGACACTATTGCAACAGGCCAGGACACATTAAAAGATTCTACTATAAGTAGAAGATGGATCATAAAAAGCAAGATTATCATAACGATGGAGATGATAAACATACAACTACAATAGCTTCAAGCATGGATAATGAGGTTTCCTTAGTTTATGCAATACATGAATGGTTCCATATGAGTAATTTGGGTTCTGAGTGGTTAATTGACATAGCAGCTTTTTATCATTATGTTCCAAAGGTGAAGTACTTCTCAAACAATAATAGTGGAGAATTTGGGAGCTTAAAGGTTGGAGATTAAAGTTCTGCCAAGATTGTTAGTATAGGTGATATCTGACTTTAAACAAATGTCATATACTCATTGCCCTTGAGATATTTATGACACATCCCTAATTTAAAACTAAATATGTTATCGAATAATATGTTGGATCAAGAAGGATTTCAGCATACTTTCAAGGATAGGAAATAGAAACTATCGAAAGGAGCAATGACTGTTACTGAAGGAGAGTTATGTTGCTCATTGTACAAGACGCACTTAAAAGTGTATGGTGGTGGAGAGTATCCATAGATGAAGAGGAAACTTATCCAAATATATAGCATCGACAATTGGGACACATAAGTGAGAAAGGATTAAATATACTGGCTAGTAAAGCCTTTATCTTAGTTAAGAACACACTACCAATTAATCCATGTGATCATTATTTGGCTGTAAAGTAGCATAGAGTCCCTTTTAAAAGAAGATCCACAAAGAAGTAGGAGATACTGGAATTGGTGCATTTTAATGTCTATGGCCCTATTAAGGAGGAGTCACTAGGAGGTAACAAATATTTTGTTACATTTATTGATGATTCTTCCATAAAGAATTAGGCATATATGTTAAACTAAAAGAGTCAAGTATTTGAAACTTTTTAGAAGTTTCATGTCATGGTATAAAAGAAAGATGAAAGGAAGATGCCTACGAACAAATAACGGAGGTGAGTATACTTCCAAGATGTTTTAAGATTATTATATAACGTATGGCCTTAGACATGAAAAGACAAAACCAGGCACTTTACAACATAATGGTGTTATTGACAGGAAGAATAGAACAATTATAGAGAAGATTCATTGTATGCTTAGAATGTCTATGTTGTTAAAGACATTTTGGGGTGAAGTAGTCTGAATTGGGGGTGAAGTAGTCTAAATTGCAGTCTACATGATTAATAAAGCTCCCTAAGTTCTGTTGGATTTTGAGATTTCTGAGAGAGTGTGGACTGGTCAGGCCCTCACATATTATCATGTGTATGGACGGAGCTCACTTGCCCCCATTGCATCTAAAATTTTTTAATTTAAAATTATTATTTTAAAATTTTAATTTCATAAAAAAATGAAAATTTTGCTCCCATTAATTTAATTGGTGACAAATAATAATAATAATAATTATAGATATATTAAGATATCAAATAAAAAATAAAACCTGAGTCTATCTATTTTTATTAAGATTACTATTATTTGAGCTCATGACTTTTTTAAATGAAAGCTTACAAATAGAGAGATAAAAATTACATGCTTAATTGACTTTTTTTTTACTCAGATTTTTCTATCCTTTTGGCTTCTTCGTCACACTACTTTTTGGCTTTTTGGCTTTTCTTCCTCTAACTCCACAAGGGCTACCACACCCAAAGCAAAAAACAATAATCTATATTGAACGCAATTGTGGAAAGGATTCCCCCATCCTATCCCGTTCTAGTGCTGATAGGTAAATTCCCACTTCTTTTCTTTGGAAGAATGTGTAGTACGTATAATTTAGAGATGGGTTCTTGTAAGTTGTAATAGAGTTGGTACA
>JAOQMQ010000004.1:18033051-18043715 GCA_027563845.1 Erythroxylum subrotundum
ACCTCATCATCTATGAACTCATATTGCTATGGATAATTTAAATCTTTTGTTGTAATTGTTGTATTTTTATGTAGTGTTTTGAACTTGCCAAGATAATTGTCAACTTGATTAGAGAGACTATCTTAGCTAACATGAAACAGGACCTCATCATCTATGAACTCATATTGCTATGGATAATTTAAATCTTTTGTTGTAATTGTTGTATTTTTATGTAGTGTAGAGTAGTTTTTGACTGTAGGATCCTTGGTGAGGATCGTGTACAAGTTTCTACCTTGTTAATTTTTTTTTAATTTCCAAAAAAAATTGTAAGGTGTATTACATGACATGAAAAAATTTCTCTCTAAGAGTTTTTAAATTAAAGATATGGGTGATATGTTTTATGTCATTGTCATTAAGATCCATTGAGACAGATTCCATGGTATTTTGGATTTATCTTAAGAAACCCATATTAATAAAGTCTTAGAGAGATTTTAGATGAAAGATTATTCACCAAGTGTAGCTCCCATTATGAAAGGAGATAGGTTCAATTGTACCAATGCCCAAAAATTGATTTTGAAAGGGAACAATTGAAAAACATTCCATTACTTCTACACTTAGAAGCTTGATGTATGCTCAGGTTTGTATAAGACCTAACATTGAATTTGATGTTGGAATGTTAGGCAGATATCAGAGTGACTCAGGATTAGATCATTTAGAAGCTATAAAGAAAGTGTTGAGGTACTTTCAAAGGAACAAAGATTATATGCTTACAAATTTAAAGGTAACAGGGTACTCAAATTCAGATTTTGCTGGGTGTGATGATTCAAAAAAAATCAACATCAGGTTATATCTTCATGTTTGTCTATGGAGCCATATTTTGGAGGGGTGACAGCCAGTCTTTGACTACTACTTTCATCAATAAGACTAAGTCTGTTTCTTTTCTTTTAGGCTAGATGACATGGTGTACGACTAAAGAGGTTTATATCTGGGCTTAGACTCGTGGATTCAATTTATAGACCATTGAGAATGTATTATGACAATTCAATTGTTATTTTTCTGGCTAAAAATAACAAGAGTAGTAGTCAGAGTAAACACATCAAAATTAAGTTTTTATCCATACGTGAGCGTGTCAAGGAAAAGAAAGTGGTCATTCAACACGTTGGCACTTAATTGATGACAGTTGATCTTTTGACAAAAGGCATGCCACTAATAAAGTTCAAGGATCATATCGTTAGAATAGGATTGGGTTCCATTATATAGTTTTCATTGTATGGATAACATTGTTTCCGTGAAACTCTTATAATATTTTCTCATATTATGGTGCACATTAGTGAAATTTGAGAAAAATGATTATTTTGGAACTAGAATAAACATATGATTTATTTATTAAGTAATGCTATCACCTTTGGGTTTAACTTGTAATACAAGGAAGATAATACTCGACTACTTTAGGACCTATCGCTACGACTCAGATACGATATGTAGATCGAGTTAGGATTTGATACCAAGTTAAATGTATAAACCAAGTGGCAGCACGTGAGATATTTTTGGTCCAACATTTAGCAATATTGGATAATAATTTCCTATTTTGTGGTAACTACCAATGTGTTTAATGTGAGCACATTGATATTTTTTGCACTTACAGAGTTTTGAGTCCCTAAGTTCCTTTACCCTGTTAAAAATACACGATCAATTTGGGATCGAAAGCTTAGAAAAACTTTAGAAAAAACACAAAACTTTCCAAACAAGAACATCAATGGAAGGAGGTACATCTATTCTTCTGCATTTAGTTTATTTATGATTATAATATGTATTACTGTTGAATATATATTGAATTGGCTTACACGTAGTAGTTATATTGAGTTGAAAATTTTCAATATCATCATATGAAATCGACTAAGACTTGTCATAACTAAATAATATCAATCTTTTAATTTTATTACTTTATGTTTACACAAAGATTTATAGTGTATTAAGATTAAAAATACATTTAAATCTAAAGAATTTAAAGCAAATATAACATTTAAATCTATACAATCTTAAACTTCTTCATATTATTGAGTAATATCAATTTAATTGATCCGCGATTTGTCTTTGGGTTATTCCCTTGGAAACCGAATCAAGAATTTAATTCCAAGGATTGCAATATAGAGTGCAACCTAGGGTCGTCTCACTTAATTGAAACTTAGTGCAATGGATTTAAGCTAGCCTAATTATCGTGAAATGCAAACTAAATTAGTTAGGAGCGGGTTTTGAATCTTTGAGAAAACTAACTAAGTTGAGCTAATTGAAAGAAAAGTATATAAAACGGTATTTTTGGATTTTTGGGAAAAGAAATTAAAAACTCAAACGATGATCGAATATGACAAAATCCTCTTGAAAAACGAGCTTTGGCTATCATGGTTCAAAACAAATCTTTTTGGGAGCAAAAATCACTAAGTTTTCAAATGATAAACCTTAATGAACTCTTTAAGTCCAAGGTTTTAATTAATGAACTCCATTTCTTAAAACTTTGTTGAATGCATCTTAGTGTGTGTAATTGGTAAGTTAATGCAAGTGGTCAACTAGGATCAAGCATCATCTCAATATCAAACATAACTAGGCATATAAAAGAGAATTAACATAATCACCAAAAAGACATATATAAGACTTCATATATTTAAGCTCCAAGTTCTACATCAACAAATCCCATAACATAATACATTGTTCAACACTTGATTAAACTATAATCAAGAAAATCCAACTACAAAGCATAAATCCTAACTAAGGAGTTCATAACAATGTAGTTAAACACAACAATGTAGTTAAACATGAATAAACTACTCCCCTTTGAAGTCCATTGAACTCAAGCCATTGCTACATCTTCAAGAAAAAATGGTGCTTAGCCAAGCATCACTTTGGAAGCACTCACAACTGTAAACCCACCGATAGCATCCATGGCAGCAGCAGCAAATGATGAAGGCGACGATGAAAAATGGAAGGAAAATGATGGATGAAGGTCGAGTTTCATGAGAGAGGTGAGAGTGTGTATATGTTGTTCTGTAGTCGGCTCTCCTCTCCCTCTAATGTGTCGCTGTCCTTCTGTAACCTAATTTAGTAGGTTTTTAAATGTAGGGTCGGTGGGTTGGGTCAAACAGTGAGTGATTTTTTTTAAATATGGTTCAAGATTTCGACGGTTTGCCGCGGCGACAGATAAGTTCGCCACGGAGTACTTTTCCCAAAAGTTTTTAATCTAGTGTATTAAGATTAAAAATAAATTTAAATCTAAAGAATTTAAAGCAAATATAACATTTAAATGTAGACAATCTTAAACTTCATATTATTGAGTAATATCAATCTAATATTACAATTTTCTTCTTTTTATATTTGTTTTTATTTTTGTTATTCTTTAATGTTGAATTGCTCCTAAAAATTATCTCTTCCCACAATCTTTTGACAAAATGCATGCCACCAATAAAATTCAAGGATCATGTTATTAGAACAGGATTGGGTTCCATTATATAGTTTTCATTGTATGGATAACATTGTTTCCGTGAAACTCTCATAATATTTTCTCATATTATGGTGGACATTAGTGAATTTTGAGAAAGTTGATTATTTTGGAATTAGAATAAACATATGATTTATTTATTAAGTAATGCTATCACATTTGGGTTTAAATTGTAATACATGGAAGATAATACTCGACTACTTTAGGACTTATCACTATGATTCATATACTATATGTAGATCGGGTTAGGATTTGATACCAAGTTAAATGTATAAATCAAGTGGGAGCACATGAGATATTTTTGGTCCAACATTTAGCAATAGTGGATAATAATTTCTTATTTTGTGGTAACTACCAATATGTTTGATGGGAGTACATGGATATATTTTTGCACTTACAGAGTTTTGAGTCCCTAAGTTCCTTTACCCTGTTAAAAATACACCATCAATTTGAGACTGAAAGCTTAGAAGAACTTCAGAAAAACATAAAACTTTCCGAACAAGAACGTCAATAGCATGAGGTACATCTATTCTTCTGCATTCAGTTTATTTATGATTATAATATGTATTACTGTTGAATATATTATTGAATTGGCTTACACATACTAGTTATTTTGAGTTGAAAATTTTCAATATCATCATATGAAATCGACTAAGACTTGTCATAACTAAGTGATATCAATCTTTTAATTTTATTACTTTATGTTTACACAAAGATTTATAGTGTATTAAGATTAAAAATAAATTTAAATCTAAAAAATTTAAAGCAAATATAACATTTAAATGTAGACAATCTTAAACTTCTTCATATTATTGAGTAATATCAATCTAATATTACAATTTTCTCCTTTTTTATATTTGTTTTATATTTGTTATTCTTTAATGTTGAATTGTTCCTAAAAATTATCTCTTAATCAATTTGTATCTACACTCATCTTATTTTCTTGACATTTCTTTGTTTCTTCTATTTTTCCGTTGCTTATTTAATTCTCACTTCTCTCTCGTTTTCCTTTTGGAAAAAGAAATTAAACAAAAATCTCTTCTTCTTTTTCTTCTTTTTATTTTTTTTGTCTACATTTTTTCTATCTAAAGTCTCATTTATGTTGTTTGAGTCCACATTCCAGTTAGTTTTCTGTGGAAACCGGTTATCCAGAACTCGAGTTTGGGTCTTAAAGATATACTTCCCACGATAATTTGTATATTCAATTATTTGAATGGTGTCCATTAGGTGCTTTGTACAGACGTGGAATTTGTTAGGAAAAAAATAAATATGCATCATATAAGAAAACAATAGTTAATTATCTCAATTAGTTTAAGATTTTAAAACTTTTTTTCACAATTTCAAAATCATAAATTTTGAATCCATGATTACTTTTTATAAAATCATCATATGATTCCGTAACTTTCTTGAAAATTTATTTAAGCTTGAAGGAATTAAATAACATGCTTATAAAAGTATGCAGCGTATTACATTCTAAATGGTATTAAATTCATAACAGGTTCAGAATTAATAGTTGACAATTCAACAGTTGCATAGTAATTTTTTATATGTATGTTCCAGTTGATTGGATCTTATTTGTTGAAGTGAAAATGGATCATACACAGGTGAAATTCCGTAAAAAGTATAATACCAATTTTAACTTAAAATTTTAAATATTGGCCATTTTTTATATATAACTTACTTTAGTACTTCGTCCTCATCATCAAATATAGCTGGGACAAGCTAATTTGCAAAATTTCAAATTATAATGGAATCCATGTTTCTTTCGAACATATTTGAGCACACTATTATGTAAAATACTTGAGAGTCTTGACTCGATCTTTCTTCAATTAATTTAATTTTTCGTTCTTCAAATGAATCCGAACATAGGTATAATGGGGCAAAGATAATTTTTAAATGCTTTATCTTTGATTTTAAGCGTAAAGAAAAATTTTCTAATATTATAATAAGTTATAATTGTGACTTTTGTATTTTAAAATAAGTTTTCCTCTTTTCTCTCATAGCCTTAAGTATGGGAAAGTATCGTGAGTGGTAGAGGTCTTCCCTATTAAACCCTTATAGGGTCTCTACAGCCTCCTTAAGACTATTATATCCCTTCATAAGAAAAAATGGATTCAGGTTCAAACAGGGAATTATCTCAATTGAAATCTTGAGATGTAGAATTATAATTTATTTTCTTATCAATATGTATAAATTAAGATAATTTTTCTATTCTCATATGGATAATTCAACTTGTAAATTTTACTTTAATTTCATGGTCAAAAATTTTTAGTCACAATAGCTAAAGACCTAAATTTTAAAACAAAAGAGTTAAGAAATTAAACAAGAAACTTTTTTTTATTAATAAATTTCATGTATCATATGTTCTTTATGGTAATCAATATATTTTATCGAGAATATGTACAAATTCACCTCTTTTATTTTTTAAAGTAAAATTCAAAAATATTAATGAGAAATTTGAGTTGTAGCAGTCTGACTCTGACATCAAAAGTATTCAGTACTTTGTGGTCACAACAAAAAGAATGTAAGAAAAAATAGATGTATTCTTCTACCTGGTTTGAATATTGGTAAATCCTTTTATTTCAATAATTAAGAAAAAGAGAGAGAAGAAGCACTTTAGAGTAGTGTCAGGAGACAAGAAATTTTGTTCAATTCCAAATAAGTCTCTTCCTTGAATGCTCTGCCCTCTCTCCTCAGCCTTTTTCCCACCTACTTTCTCTTTTACCTTTTTACCCCTACTTTACCTTTGCTTTCCTTTGGTTTTGGCCGACACCCAGGGCAACGCCGACTTTTCCAGTGTCCTTCTCAGGACCGTCGACGTTCACCCTCGCCATGGGTGAGCCGTCTTCATCGTTGGCCCCTTTCCCTCCTCTGTCGTCGAAGGCGGTTCCTAGCAGTCCTCCGGAGTCGATAGGTCGGGTCGATGACGGCAAGAGTGAGCAGCGTCTGAGTGGGGGAGGAGCTTGGCGTGACAAGGTTGGACCGCCAAAACGTTCAGGTAAACTCCAGTACTACCCGAACGTTCTCCAGGATGGCGTTGTGTCCCCTCCGGTGGAGTTGTTGCAGGCGGGAGCTCGCGCCTAGCCGCACGCATTGGTGGGTTTTGTTTTGGTCCAAAAGAGTTGCGTTTCCGGTAGTGAATGCTTGGGCAAAGGGTAAGTGGGGCAATCGTGGATTTGAGAAAGCAATGCTCATGGATGATGGATCCGTTTTGTTCAAGTTTTCTGCTTCTGCTAACATTGGGGAGATCTTAGAGTTGGGACCGTGGCACGTTGGTGACCAGCCTTTGTTTCTTCGACAGTGGAGGCTAGGTTTGGGTTTGGACAGGGGCTCTACTGAAGTCCTACTGTTTTGGGTTCAGTTTCATAGTTTACCTATGGAGTACTGAACGGTGGAAGGTTTGAGTCATCTTGCTAGTGGTCTAAGTAAACCTTTATGTATGGATGCTCAGACTGCTGCTATGGATAGGATTGGTTATGCAAAGATCTGTATTGAGGTTCCAAAGAATGCTGCATTGCCGGACAAATTGTCTATTAAGAGACTTGGCGAAAATGGTGAGCTTTTGTCTGATTGTATTGCTGTGTCGTATCTATGGAAGCCTAATGTGGTAAGTAAGAAGTAGGTGGCTACGGGCAGACGATTTCAGTCTGGTTGGTCTGAGGAGTTGGTAATTGACAATGGTGAAAGTCAAGGCCAGGGCCTGATGGTATTACAGGGGAACATTGAACAAGAAAGGGGTTCAGAGGAGAGGGTTCCTCTGGAGAGAGAGGCAACTAGTCTCGAACAGATTTGAGAGGCAGTGATGGCCGGAGTGGCTGTTTTGGAGCAGCTAATGTCATCACCTAGGCAAAGCCTCGTTGACGCTGAAGCTGTCACTCATCAGGCAGGAGCAGATGGGAGCGGTAGGGATGTGGGGGTCAATCAGTCCCTAGGTGAGACACCTCCTATTTTAGTAGATTCCAACTTGAGTATTGAGAAGGAGAATGGATCAGCCACCGAGGCTAGGGAGATATCTTAGGATTCGGGTGGGACTGTTAAGAAGACAACGGTTAAGAAGAAAGCAAAGAAGAAAAAGCACAAAGGGGTGATGTCCCCGGAGTGTCTTTTTTAATATGTTTTTTCTCGTTTGGAATACTAGGGGTTTGAATGACCCCTCAAAGAAGCTGATGGTTAAACAGCTTGTAGTGGATTCTCAAACTATTTTGGTAGGACTTCTAGAGACTAAGATTAAAGCTACTGTCGATCGTAAAGAGTTGGATTTTTTGGGGCCACAATGGAGTTTCATTTCCAATCATGCTTTCCATTATAATGGGAGAGTGCTATGCTGGTACAATGTGAACAAAGTAGATGTGCAGATTATTAAAATGGGGGATCAGTTCATTCATTTGCAATACAGGATTCACAGTCAGGGTATTGTTATGGTCACCTTGGTGTACGCCTCCAATTTTGCCTTTCAAAGAGCCTCCTTATGGCGAGAGTTGCAGGAAATTCAGGTTGGGGTCCAAGGATCGTGGTTGGTGGCAGGAGATTTCAATTGTTGTCATAATTCGACGGAGGTTGAGGGCGGGGTGAACTTTTATAGAGGAGCAGGAGAGGAGCTTCAAAACCTTTTCCGGCATACTAACCTTGTTGATCTCAGAGGCAGTGGACCTTGGTTCACTTGGGAGAATAAACAAAAAGGCAACTTGTACATTCGGAAAAAGATAGATCGGGCATTGGTCAACCAAGGATGGCTCAGCACTTTTTCGAGTGGATTGGCGGTATTTGGGAAACCCAGATTGTTTAATCATACGTCGATACTCATCCAGACCCCGAGTGTTGTGCGCCGAGGAGGGTCTCCTTTCTGGTTTTTTAATGGCTTGTTACGGGTGGAGGGTTTTATGGCAATGCTTGAGCAGGTTTGGCGGACCGAAATTCAGGGTTATAAGGCATTCCAGCTGATGCAGAAATTAAGGTTGGCAAAGCAAGCAATTAAGGAGTTCTGTATACAGAGAAACCGCAATTCCTAAGAGTTGGGTAGACAACTGGCTGATATTCAGAGGCAGTGTTATCGGGATCCTCAAGATGAACATCTCCGAGCCCTTGAAGTTAATAGACTACGTAGATATCAGGAAGCCCTTCAGCTGACTCAATCGATTGCCCATCAAAAGGCTCGACAATCATGGCTCAAAGAGGGAGACAGCAACACAAAGTTTTTTCATACGGCCATTTTGGCCCAACGTAATGTTAACACCATTACGGAGTTGATGGATGATACAGGTCACGTGAGGAGAGGGCAGGACGCAATTTCATCGCTAGCTAGGGAGTTCTTTGTCAAACTTATGGGTTCCAGTGTTGCTTCAGGCCATGGATTTAATGTCCGGGATGTGCTGCAGTTTACTCCTTCTCTGGACAGAATGACAATGCTACATGCTCCTTTTTCTGCTCAGAAGGAGGCGGTATTTCAACTTCATAGTTCTAAAGCGCCAGGATCGGATGGGTTTTCAGCCGAATTTTTCCAACATACATGGAATATTACGGGTCAGTTGTTCACAAATGCGGTCCTGGAATTTTTTTCTTCCGGTAAATTGTTGCAAGAGATTAATCATACGTATATTTGTCTTATTCCCAAAAAGGAGAGACCAGGAGATTTTCATATTATCGCCCAATATCGTGTTGTAATACGGTGTATAAGGTGATTGCTTCTTTATTGGCGGAAAGCTTGAAGGGACTGTTGAATGAAGTTGTTAGTCATGTTCAAGGGGCTTTCCTTCCGTCGAGAAACATTGGGGATAATATTCTACTTCTGTAAGAATTACTAGGTGAATATAATTCTGGGAAGAAGATCTAAAGTTGTGCTATGAAGATAGATCTGTATAAAGCTTATGATACGATTGGGTGGAGCTACTTGTTGGATTGCCTGAACGGGATTGGATTACAGCCACGTTTTTGCCAATGGACATATCAGTGTATACAAACTCCATCTCTGAGTGTTCTGATCAATGGTATTCCATCGAAACCTATTAAAATTTGTAGAGGGATTCGGCAAGGGGGTCCTCTTTCCCCGTATTTGTTCACTTTGGCTATGGAGGGATTATCTAGGTTACTGCACAAGATGGTCCAATGTAACGGGTTATTTCAATTCCACTATCACTGTAGGGAATTGGGTTTATCTCATTTATTATATGCGGATGATGTGATTTTGTTGTGTCAGGCTGATTCTCAGGTGATTGCAAGGATGTTAAACTTGATGGAATTATTTTCTAGGTGGTCGTGCACGGTAATTAATGTGCAGAAGAGTGGTATATTTATCTCCTCTGATGTTGGCAATAGGGATCAACTGAGCAGGATAGCGGGGCTTTCTCTACAAGAACCGCCGTTTAGATATTTAGGTGTCCCGATCACATTGGGTAAGCCTAAATATTCAGATTTCCTTCCTTTGTTGGAAAAACTGAAAAATCGAATTAATACATGGCAAAACCGGTTTCTTTCTTTTGCTACGAGAACTACCATGATTGTGTCCGTTTTGAATAGCATGCACATCCACTGGGTTGCACATTTAGCTATTCCGAAGAGGGTTATCAAAGAAATGGAAAGGATTTTGAAAGCCTTTCTATGGACAGGCAAACATGGTACCTGTAAAGGGGCTAAAGTTAAATGGAGTAAGATAGTGGTGCTTAAGAAACTAAGGGGTTTGGGTATCATTTCAATTACTCAGATGCAGCGAGTTTTGTTGATGAAGCGTATTTGGAGGTTATTTATGGATAAAGAAGCCTTGTGGGTCAAATGGGTGCAAATTTATCGACTCAACGGACAAAGTTTTTGGCAGATGCAGTTGAGGAATGATCAGTCTTGGCTATTCAAAAATGTGTTGCAAGTACGAGAGATGATCTTTCCTTTTATAAAATGGCAAGTTAGGAGTGGGGAGGCAGTAAATTTCTGGTTTCATAATTGGAATTGCCTGAGCCCTCTATGGTTGAGAAATGATTTGTCGAGGTTCAGAAACCGGCTGCCTAAGGAGGCTACAGTTGCTTGGGTAGTGAGGTGGAGGGCTCTCTCACCAAATTGCAGGTATGGCCATACTCTTGATAGTTACCTTAATAATGTGGTACTTTGTTCAGCTCAAGATCAACCGAGGCGGACTATCAACCGTAATGGGGTTTTCACGACTCGATCAGCCCATGGAATTGGTCGAGTATGGCCGGAGGAGGTCAAT
>JAOQMQ010000004.1:18058523-18069446 GCA_027563845.1 Erythroxylum subrotundum
TAGATTGCGTTTTACAACCTGAACAATTATTAAAAGAATGGACCAATAAAATCCAACTAATACTTCAAATAGAAAAAGTTATTTATATATATATATATATATATATTTGATAACACCTGGCAGGCGCACTCAAAAATGGTATCAGAGCCCAGCTCTACTAGACCACTTATGCTTTATGATATGTTTATTTTAATGAAGTTGATATGTTTAAGTTTTTGGATTATTAGTATAAATCTGGCATATGTGATACTTCAAGTTCATACAGCCATATGTATGACTCAAGAATTTGAAGAAAGCTTTGTTGTATATTATGATAATTAATAAAGAATTTCAGGTATTAAAAGAAGGAGATAGTGCTTTAAAATTTGATAAAGATATGATTGAAATACAAAAAACAATAATTTATTATGGAGAAAGAATTTCTCAATTTTGTGAACAGATAACTTTAGATTTAGAATCATTGATAAATCATAAAATAATTAATAAAGATAAAGAAAAGCAAATAATGATTAAAGATTTAAAAAATAAGGATATCATAAAAGATCCATTTAAGCTGCATTTAGAAAAATTAAAAGATGTCTAGTGAGGATAGTGATATAGAAATATTACCAGAATTAGATACTTTAGTAACACAACTTGGAGATTTAGACCTTCAGGATAATTTCATTAATATTAAGCCTTCAGGAATAAAAACTGAAAATCCAAACATAACTGATATACCTAATTCAAGTAGGAATCCATATATAAGACCAAGGTCTAAAGAAAGCTTTAATAGATCAGCCACAGGATATGCAGGTTTAATGCATACAAGATTAAATTCAGATAAGTATACACCATTTTTTAAAAAATGAAAGCTGATACAATAAATCCTTTTGGAATTTATTTAGATTTAGATTGCATTGCTAATATTGAAGAAGCTATAGATAAATGGGAAACAGCATTAAGAATAGCTGTAGTAGTCAATAAAATGGATTTTGAAACCATGAAAGGATTTATGGAGAAAACATTATTAAATAGTGCACAAAGATTTTGGCAAAATCTTGGTGAAGATACTAAACAATCAATATATTCTGATCCAGATAGTTTCATTACAAAAGTAGTAGAAACATTTAGATTAGAATTCCATGGAGAAGGTAAATATGTAAGAGATCCTAGTACCATTAGTAGATATACTACTGCCTTGATGAGATTACAATTATGTGATATCTGTGAAATAGAAAAATATATTTGTGTTTTTCAAGATTATTATTATCATATTTATAATCAAGTTTCAGATACAAGTAATTATTTACCTTTATTCTTTGCTAAGATACCAAATCCATGGGGAACAAAATTAATAGATACATATAATCCAGGTAATATAGATACCTTAGGAAAAAGAATAGAACATGTGAGAGATAAGTTCAGTAATTGGTGTGCTGATGCTATTTTGGCTAGAGCCAGTAAAGGATTAAAGAAACGAATTTCTTTGTGTTGTGATAAGCCTAAAATGCCTATAATGATAGGATGTGATAGTTCATATTATTATGGAAAGATAAAACAAAAATATAAAAAGAAAAAACAGTATAGATATAGAAAGCCATATTTTAAGAAAAGAAAAGTTAGATATTATAAAAGAAAAGGATTTAAGAAAACATATAAACCAACATATAGAAGAAAGAAAACTAATCCAAAGGAATGTAGATGTTATTATTGTAAACAGATAGGACATTATGCAAATAATTGTCCCAAGAGAAATGAAAGAAATAAAAAGAAAATTGAAATAGATGAAGATATAGAAGATATGATAAAAACAGGAGATTTTATAAGAATTGATAATTTTAATATAGATTCTGATGAAAGTATATTTATTTCAGTATACTGAAACAGATAATACCTCTGAAGAAGAAGAAAATTCAGAATAATGGAAATTTCTTCTACAAGTCAAAATGATAGTGAACCAACTATAGATAATCAAATTGAACAAACTGGAGAATATAATCAAGAAATATTAATTGATAAAAAGAAATTAAAACAGATACAAAAAGAAAATTTTTCATTAACAAATTATTCAGGATTTAATGTTAGCACTCTACAAAGATTAGGTATAAAACCTAGAAAACATAATTTATTTTATGGATTAAATATACAAGAAAGAGCATTAGAAGTATCAGTAGCTTCTAATAAAATTATGATACCTTTATTAGCTAAAAAAGATATTCAAGATAAATTACAAAAGATTAAACCAGAAATAAGAAATACTCTTGGATGGATACATATAGGAGCAATACAGATTATAATAAAATCCACATTTAAAGAAGGATTAGATACACCAATTGAATTAACTATAATGGATAATAGAATAATAAATAGAGAAGAAGCTTGTCTAGGAATCCTTAGAGGAAATCTACAATATGGTAAATTAAAATTCAATATATACCCTCGAATTTCTTACCATATAAAAGATAAAGATTTTGATAAAACTTTAAGTTTAATACAAGATTTTAAAAGAAAAGATTTCTTTAAACAACAAAATAGACCTTATTCGATAACTTATATAATTTCATATGCTATATCAAATACACATCATTCAGAATGTTTTGTAGTTAAAGATACAATAGACTTTCCTTATCTATTTAATGAAGTTTGTCAGATACAAATGCCTAGTTTACCAAAGATAGAAGAAATTGAATCAAGACCATTAGAATTAGATTTGCAAGATAAACCAATGATGATAACAAATAATATACCACCTAGATTATCTTTTACAAATACAGGAGTAATTAGTCATCCTCTTACGAGACAATTAAGTTCTAGATATAACAATAATTTAATTCTAGCTAAAAATGATAATTTTAGAAATTACAAGATAAAAGGAGAATATTATAATGGAACAATTTTTGTACCAGTCAATATATTAATAGATACTGGGGCTAATGGAAATTATATTAGTTATAAATTATGTGATAATTCCTCATCAATATATAAATTTTAATGGGGAACTTCATACAATAGATGAAGCAATAGAAACCCTTATAAAATTTGGAGAAGATATATTACCAATTAGATTATTAATAGAAAATGAAGGATTTAATGATATATTAGAAATAATTTTAGGAATAACATTCCTTGAAACTGTTAAACCTTATTAGATAAATTCATATGGATTAAAGATAACTTATAATGGTAAATTAATTTATATACCTAAATGACAAGTCCATATAGTATATATATTCCTATAGGAATAACATATAAGGAATATAAAGCAGAATATTTTGCTGCATTCATAAATAGTGGGTCAGGAGCATGCTTATGCAAATCTGATTGTTTTCCACCACAATATCATAATGAGTTACCCTTAATCAAAGGACAAGATATATCCAACCATAAAATAGAAATATCTAAAGGGATAGAACGTCCGATAATTTTATTAGGATCATTTTTAATAAAATGTCCACCATTCTATTTTCATGATACTAGTACTGATATATTATTAGGAAATAATTTTTTACAATTATTTCATAAAATTACTTTTGATACTATATCCAATCAGATACTATTTAAAACCCCTTGTCACCATTTGATAACTGTTAAACGTCTTAAAACTTCTTATCTCTTTATTATTTTCTATTTCTGCTGCATATTGTTGTCTGATTTCATTTATCAGTTCATTAATTCTATCTTTTGAACCCAAATCTAAATAAACTAAATGTTCTCCATAAGCTTCAACATTCATTGGTGGATGTATGAAATTCCTTATATCCATTCTACAGGCATCACAGACAAACTAATAATAGGCCCAACACGCTTCCTTACCTAATGTTTCTGGTTGACCAAAATACTGCCGGGTTATACCACGAAGCTTTTATCGAGCATTTCAGCTCCAACCTTGAACCAAGGTAACTCTTCTGTAGTTCCTTCAGCAATACTCAGCACAGCCTTGTTTCGTTTTCTACCTCAAGGCGTAAAGAAACAAAAGGGAAAGAGTTGATGAGGTATTATTCAAGATTATTTGTGAGCTATAGAATGAACATAAGAAAGGGAGGTTTTATTTATGATTCATGGTGGTAGAAGAGTACAATGTTTTTCCTTCTTCTTCCTTCCCCCTTGACTACCCCTTTCTACCCTTTTTATAGTAGAGAAATCTACTATTTTACACAAGACACGTATTAGTTGGATATTTTACATGGGACCTACTAAAAATTAAATAGTGACTTATATGTTACACGTAGCAAATATGATAATATCGAATAACTTTATTTAGAATCTTCCTTTTTTGCTGGCATCTGCTGCTCCGTTACTTTTGTTGTGCACGCCGGACAATTATCTTTTGGATGCTGTCTGAATTGACATATCTTTATTTGTGCTTGGCAGCTGGACTTGATAGCGCCCATTTCCAGTAGTTTCATTTTTGCTAATACATAGTTTTGTGCTGCTACTGGTGTCATTTTTGCAGGTGATATCATGACTGAGCTGTATATCTTTTGCCCACCGTAGGTGCAGAATCCTTTTTTAAAACAGGCTTCTAGTCCTTGGAGGACTATCCGTATTCCAATAGCTCTTCGATAGTGAATATCTTTTTCTTCAAATTTGACATATGTTTTTATCTTTTCTTGCTTTACAGATATCGATAAGGTTTCAGCTTTACCAAGCTGTATTAGATGATAAGCTGGATAACTACCATCTTTATCAAAATCTGGTCCTGCGGACAAAAACTTTAATACAATCATATCTCTGGGAGTTATTGTGGGATTGTTAAAGTAACAATCTCGTACTCCATCTTTTACCCATTATGGGAGAAAATTTATTTCTGGAAAATCTGGTGATGACAAATATATTGAATTTAAAGCTCCAAAATCATACCAATACCTTACCTCTTGTGGATCGGAATCTTATAGATAATTGATCCGATGATATATTCCTGAGAAATCAATATATCGTGTTTCATTGTTTGACAATGAGAATAATTCTTTCATCATCTTTTGTTGTTGTTCTACTTCTGGAGGAATCATGATTAGATCTTTGAAGATCTGTGGAGTATTGGATGAACTGGAAGATGATTTAGGAAAATCTTGAGGTGGTCTTAAATCAATGTTCATTTTCTCAAGAGAAATTTGGTTAAGAGCATCTCTTTTCGGATGAGTAGGGATATCAGTTTTTTGGGTAAATTTGGCTATATATTCCACTATTTTCAAACTCGAATTTTCATAATTATCTATATTCATTTGAATGAGAGTACTTCCTCTTTTTATCAAACTGGAAACTTCCTTTGTAAGTCCAGGAAGATTTGCAATATCAAGAAAGTCTGAGACCGTATCTTTAATAGATTTTATTTCAGTATCCATTTGTCGAATCTCTTCAAGTATCTTGCACAGATGGTCCGCCATCTCTTGTAAGAAAATCTGCTAGAATATTTTTGTCAGACTTAATCACTTCAATATCAAATATATAATCAGAAAGTAAGATTTGTCATCTAATCAATCTTTTATACTTAGGTCTACTTGGTAAATTATTATGGATGAAAGCTTTTACCTGGGTGTTATCCGTTCTTAAAAGGAATCTTTTTGGAAGTAAAAAATAATAAAATTTTTTACAACTTTTTACTACGACTAATAATTCCTTTTCATTGATATGATATCTACTTTCAGTATCTGTAAAAGTTCCTGAACAATACCGACATAAACTTTCTCCTATTTTTTCCTTATTATCATAATCTATTTTCTTTAGTATTCCACTCCAATACTTTTCTGAAGCATCAGATTCTAATATTAAATTATCATCTTTATTTGGTAAATATAATTTGGGTAATATTTTACATTTTTCTTTTATTTGTTTTACATGAGTTTCTAACTCAGGTGTAAAACTAAATATCTTATCTTTTTTAAGTAAATCCTGAAATGGTTTTCGTAATTGAGCTAAATTATGAATAAAATCTGAAGCATAGGTTAAAACTCCTAAAAAACTCTGTACTTGTTTTTTATCTAGTAATTTATTAGGAAATCTTGCTATCTTTTCTACAATATGATTTTGTAATTCTATTCTTTGACCATCTACCTGCATCCCTAAAAAATCAACTTTATTTTGGAATATTTTTTATTTTTTCTTTAATAATCCTAATCCATGTTTTTTACATATATCAATAAAATGATCTAAATGTTTTAAATGAAGTTGAATATCTTCTGAAGCTATTAAAACATCATCAACATATACAAAAATATAAGAATAATCTTTAAAAATATTATCAATTTTTCTTTGAAATATTTGTGGTGCATTTTTTAATCCAAAAGGCATTACTAACCATTCATAATGTCCTTGTGGAGTAGAGAATGTTGTATAGGGAATACTATCTGGATGCATTTTTATTTGCCAAAATCCACTTTTGCAATCAAATTTTGAAAATATTTTTTTATTTCTTGTTCTATTAATTAAACTTTCTTTATGTTGTAGAAAATATCCATCAAAAACTGTATTATCATTTAATTTTTTATAATTTATCACCATTCTAGCTTTTCCTCTAACTTGCTCTGCATGTCCTCTTACTATAAAAGCTGGTGAGCAATGAGGTGACAAACTAGGTCTAATAAATCCAAATTCTATTAATTCTTTTATCTGAATTCCAAATTCTTTTTGGTCTTCTTCATTATATCTCATGGGTTTTACTCTTATTATTTTAGTTTTATCTAGCATTTCTAATTTAGCATATATCTGATTTTTATCCCAAAATTTTAAAGGATTTTCTGTATAACATTCTTCTAATTTTGTTGTAATTCTATCTATCTATGTATCAAGCTGTCTTAATCCTATTTGGTATTCCAAAAGAGGTTGAGTTTTTGGAAAAATCGGTCGTTGGGTATAACCAATATCACCACGCTGAGCTGTGCGAGGGATAAAGGTAATAGGTAAAGGTTTATATATATATATACATATATATATATACATATATATATACATATATACATGTATATATATATGTACATATATATATGTACATATATATACATATATATATGTATATATATATAAATGCAAATGCACATGTGACTCCACTTTCTTTTTATTTTGTTATGACCGAGAGCCAATTTAACTATCCCATATCCGTTGCGGATACCGGGTTCATTTCAAACATTGTCCCGTACTTATTGTAGATACCAGGCTCATTAATCATTGAGCTTGTAGCTTTTTGTGCACATTTATGTGCTTTAAGCTCCTTTCCACACTAGTCACTCCAGTCACAACTCCTTTACCTATTCATACATATCAATGTCATAAAATGCATCAAATCACAGAATATGCCATCAACAACTTTCATTCAATGTACATAGGCATTTATCGCATTCATCGAATCTAAGTCCGGCATTCAACATTGGTTGAGCAGTCATTTCCCACATTCACATACAAGTAGATATCACTTCTAATACATTCCCGAATATTAAACTTCTCGGACAATCAATGTCTGCAATTATCATATCACAATATCAATATCAATTCAAAATACATATAAAGATTAATCAAGACAATCCAAACAGAAACACATATATAATTGAGATTGCACATCTAGGTTACTCACAGTATGGTCCAAATTAGCTATTGCCTTAACGATCCAGCAATGTCTGGATGTTTTCTGTCAATTTGTGCTTTTATTTATCTCAAAATCTCTTCAATTAACAAGCTAACAGGCCTCCCAAGCATTCAAACATACTCCAAAAACAAGATGGAATGAGAAGGATTTCTAAACATAAGATGAAGGCCACGAAATTATGGCAAAAATTCAAGGGTTATTGGGGTGGTATGAGAGTGTCATTAGTGAAAGGAAAAAGAAGAAAACATAAAATGAAAGAAGGTCATCTTACAAGTGTGAAAGACGTGGGTGAGGTGTGTGGTGAAGAAAATAGACACTTAGCATGCTAAGAGCCATGTTATGTGTCTTTGTCTTACACTCCCAATTGTCACTATATAACTAATCCATTTGTCATTTAATCACCAGGCCATGTGTCATTCAACTATACCACCATTTATCACTTATGGATTCAATCCATTTGTCATACTATTATTAATGCCACATGTCACCATTTCATAGGCTCATTCAAACTAAATTCCCATGTATCATTTTGTCTTGTCCTTTAACATTTTCCCTAGACTAGATGCACATTTCACCTTATCAATCACTCTATTGTAACAATAAATTCCATTTCACTAATTATAATCCATCGAACAAAATTCAAGTCATAATCAACACACAATTACACCATAATCATTTAAGATCTCTCACCCCAGGATATGTCAAATGAGTGTATATACTATTTTCACAATGTCTCTAAATCATTATTCATATATAGATGCAAATATGATGCATGCAAATGAAATGCACTTCATGAATTCTCATATGATATGACTCAATCTAACAATTAAATCCTTAAGTGTAGAAACGGGTTATTACATGAAATGAGGCTCGAAGAGACACAAGAAGAAAAGACGCTTCCAAAGGAAAAAAAAATAGCATTTAAAGCCTCGAAAGAATATTCAAACAAAGAGGAAGAGACATCAACAAGTGAAAGTGAAGAAGAAGACATTGGCTTACTTACTAGAAAATTCAAGTTCTTAAAGAAGAAATTCTCCCAAAGAAAGTAATTTAAGGAAGGTAAAAGGATTTAAAAAATAAATCCTCTAACATTATTTGCTTTGAATATAAAAAACCTAGACATATCAAGCCATAATATCCTTGACTCAAAGATAAGGAGAAGTATGAGATAAATTATAACAAGGAGAACAAGAACAAGAAAAAAAAACACTTAAAGCATCAACATTGGATGATATAAGTGAATTTGAAAGCAAGCATTCGGAAGAAGAGATAGCTCATATATGCTTTACCGATATGGACAATGATGAGGTAACATCCAACCTAGTTTTTGTAATGATAGTAATGCTAATTTGACGTATGATGAATTAGTAAAAAGTTTATAAATCATGACTGTTGAGCAAGTTTTACTTATATAAAACCCTCAACGTTTCGCAAGTGCACGGATCGTAAAGTATAGTAGTTGAGGTGTCAACCCTACGATGAATTAGCTAAACTAATTGAATCCTAACTTTGTTTAAGATTATAACCAATATGATTAAAATGAAAATAAAACTAAACAGAAAATTAAGCAATTGAGTATGGATTGATTGAAATTGAAATTCCAAAATTAACATAAGTAAATCAAAATAAAGCACTAACCACTTAACAAGTGAGATATCACAACAAGACAAGATCATACAATTATAAGAAGATGAGATTCATTCTATCGTCATTTTGCTACCTTAATCACTTTTGATCTAATTGGTATCAATCCTAGATTTCCAAAATGGTTTATTATTCTTTCTCAAGATCTAATTATTAAACCCTAATTAATAATCCCTAATTGAATCTGAAATTCTAATTTTGCAATTTCTCAATTAACAAAACAACCTGCATCTCCAATTAGTTCTTAAGTGATCTAATAGACAATTGGGTCCTCACATAAGATCTCTCTTTATATAAATACCGATTTGATATTTATGTGGTCTATTAGGCTGTTAATTCTCATTACGTAACCTAATCATGTTACTATCGATTCAATCTCTCAATTTATTATCGAATTATGCAAAAACCATAAGCATCACAATACCCAAACATTCCAATAATATCATAAGCAAATAAGTTATAAAATGATTCAAGAATTAATCCCAAAATGAAGTTAAAACATCATTAGCAACATATTCAATATCCTCAAACCCAAAGCATAGATCAAGATGAAATGAATAATAAGAGAAAATAGAAAATAACTTAAGATGGCTAGGCTAAAGTGGCTGGATAGTAACTGGCTAAAGCTCCTCTTCTCTTCTCTCCTTCTTCTCTCTTTCTTATGTTCTTTCTCAAGATGACAAATGAAGGCTTCTTCAATTAGGTTCATTTTATGTTTTTGTATAGTTCTTTAGTGATTTAGGATAAAAACTAGGTTTCACCCAAACCAAAAAGTCCAAAAGACCCTCTAAAAACTAAAACAGAAGGAGATCCCCACATCTGGTGAGTGCCTATCATGATCGTGACCCTGTGAAAATTGACTTCTATCACGATTGTGACATGGGGTTCATGATCGTGACCTAGTGTGATCCTCTTCTGTCACGATCTTGACCTTGAGGGAGACCTTCTATTACAACCGTGACAGGCATAGCACGCTCGTGACCTTGTTCCTTTAGTCTAAACTTTCTCCAACTTCCTTCAATCTTCTTCATCTGAGTTTATACATTAACAAACACATCAAAATAACTTAAGAACACAAAATTAAATCCCAATATCATGCTCTAAACCACAAAACACTCAAAAACATAAACACATAATTACATTAACATAATTATAAACCTAAACATGAACAAATCATCTAATCAACACCTAAAAATACACTAAAACACCTACCAAAATATAATGTAAACTACAAATATCAACATCCTCACACTTAAACTTTTTCTTGTCCTCAAGAAAAAACAAAACAAATACAAATTCAATGTTGGGACCCGATCTCAGAACCGGACCCCAACCGGAAACATAAGGCTAAATGTATAGAATTAAACGAAACGAATCGAAAAATCGGATAAACAAAGGCGAAAAACAAGATCGAAAGCGGCGAATAGAAATCGGAACGATCAAAGTGAAATAAATTCGAGATCTAACACAAAGTATCAGAAACGAAGGAACGAATAACAAAGCGAAAACGAATCAAACGGAATCCGAAAGCGAAAGGAAAACAAATTCCGACATCTGAAGCGGACACTTTGGAACACTATCGCGTTGGAAAGCCTAAGACTGACCCGAAAAATCCGGTATAAATTTTTTTTTCATTCCTTTTCTTTCATCTATTAATCAATCTTATACAAATCAAAACAATTTAATTTCCCATTTGGAAATTCAACCATTCTAAACTCACT
>JAOQMQ010000004.1:18069546-18083479 GCA_027563845.1 Erythroxylum subrotundum
GAAGAGTTTTTAAGGAATCATGTGTATGTATGAGGGAATCTATATAAGTAGTTGGATTTCGGAAACGAGATCCAACATATGATAACAAACATGACATTCATCACTCATTTGATGTTATACAAATTGCATAAAACTCTTAACTCCTTCTATGTATTTAGTGGACCATTTCTGATGAGACATCCAACTTTTATCCATGTAGCTATACAATAAAAAGTTAATAACTAAACTAAATTCAATCCTCGTTCAATTGTTTTGTGAGCATAAAAGTTACTACTAATTAGAGCCTTTCAGATTGAAGTTCGTCGACAAAGTTTGAAAGCAAAGAAACACTAAGGTATGTGGCATTGTTTATACCTGTGAATCGAGAAAGGGTCCTCTCACTGTCGCTCCTAGGCTTGTGGAATTTTTCACCGATAAGCCTCATTGAAGTTGCATCACCAGTTCCAACCTATATACCATCCTAAGGGTTTATTATGCCTCAATGTTTCAAACAATACCCATATTAAATGCAATCCTCATTCAATTGTTACGTGACAGTAAAAGTTACTACTAATTAGAGTCTTTCAAATTGAAGTTTGTTGACAAAGTTCGAAAGCAAAGAAACACTAAGGTACGTGGCGTTGTTTATACCTATGAATCGAGAAAAAGTCTTCTCACTGTCACTCCTACACTCGTGGAATTTTTCACCGATAAGCCTCATAGGAGCTGCATCACAGGTTTCTAACCTATATACCATCCTAAGGGTTTGTTATGCCTCAATGTTTGAAACATACCCATATTAAATGCAATACTTAGATTGTTAAATTAGAACTTTATGTTATCATCAATGGTACTCAAAATATTGTAAACAACAACATAAAAATAAGACCTTATTTGCAATCACACAAAAAAATTCTCACAAATTCTCCAACTAATAAAGCAAAACATATTGGAGACATTAGTTGGACAACTTACCTGGATGGACGAACAGCTGCAAACTACAAAGAAGAAGGAGGATGTTGAACGATTATCAACGCTCTTCAACACAAAACAGAGCCTACAAAACAAGGGAACTTTCTATTTAATATAATACATTGCTCTTTATCTTTTCATTATTAAAAGAAATTATTATTGCCTATTTATTGTTGCAAATTACAATATAGTTCATCTTGTATTCAGATGTTGGTAGATAAAATAAACTAGATATCCGCAACTCCTCCAAAATGGCAATCTCAAAACTAAACCAACTCTTAAATGCCGTAAGTACCATATATGACAACTCCAACATTCATTTAATTGACTTCAATATCCAACTTCAAATTCCATAAAAAGCAAATTCAAATTCCAACTTAAAATTCCATAGTAAGCAGTTACAACTTCAAATTACCATTATAGCAATTTCATAACTTCAAATTCCAACTTCAAATTCCAAGCAATTTCAATTTCATTATAACATCAATGGTTTATGAGATTCAAAATATAAATCCTAGTTGTAAAATCTAAACTACACAATGTCGCATACGACATTATGTAGTTTGGGGGATGCAAAACCCACATGAATTTTATCTTATATATAGGTGACATTGTGATTTTAGGTGATCAACAATTAAGGTCTTGTATTACGTGGTATAACCATAATAAATGGTGTGCTAAGTGTGCTATATAACACGTAATTAAGTTGCATGATGTTATTTAGTCTTTTTTTTTAGGTTTTCTAACAGAAAATGACATTAGATGATACGCGTGAAACAATAACTAAATGGTAAAGGGTATATGATAGTTTTATAAAAGTAGGGACTAAAGTGAAAAAGTTTTAAACCATATAAGGATTTAATGTAATTACCCAGAATTTATTTAGTGTTAATCTTCAAATGACACATAAAAGAAGAGTGAATTATGCATTTATGTATTTTGTCTTTTTAAAACTTAATGAATAAATTACATGTACTAACTTATCTTTATAACAAAATCATATAAGATAGTCACAGAGCAACAACAACAATAATAAAAGAAAGTAAGGCAATGAGAGACAAAATCAATTTATAACAGTTTAGCTTAACAATCCTTAAACATATATTTATAACTCAAGTTCAAAGTTATTAACATTTGCAAGTTTCACCATCTGTTATACGAGGACAACCATATAAAACTAAAAAGTTTTATTTTTTTGCACACACCAATGATTTAGGATTCGATATGGTTAATAAATGTACACATATACACTTATATATTCTCAGTGACCTAAAGGGGTATCTGAGCATTAAAAACTAAAAAGGGAAGTCTTAAAGAGACCGCTTTGAACTTTCGTTGAACACTTCAAAGGCATGACAGATTCATCCTAAATCACCTAAGGAAATCATGTCTTTTTCCTTCCTCAACATACTATAACACATTACAAAGCCAAATGCACCACATATAATCAAAACAAATGCAAAAACACTCCAAAAACCATCGCAAATCGTCGGGTATTTTCTCTTAAAATACCAACACTGTGAACAGAGAACAAATGTTGAATCACTTACCTCGACCAAATGATAGAAGGACGGTGACTGGAGAAAATAAAGGCACGCAAACGCTGACGAGGAGAAGAGAAAACGACAACAAACCAACGTGGGAGAGAGGAAAAAGGTAGAAGCTAGCACAAGAAAGACGCAAAATAGGGCTGACCTCGACGATGATTCATTTAACAGAAGTTGAGACAACGTTGTTTGGCATTCAAAGAAATGACGTCGTCTAAGCTTAATTTTTTTAAATGTCCAAATATTTTGTGAAGAATTTTTTTCTTCGCCAAAAGAAAAACGATATCACACATTTTACGGCCAATTTAAAAATCTTTGTCATTTGTATAAACGCGACGACATTTCACTTCGCTTAATTTTTCCATCTATTTAGCGACGATATCACAAACCGTCGCAAAATGTTCACTTTTGATGACCAATCTTCGAAAGCGTCGCCAATGCTACACTTTTTTACTAGATTTTAAATTTTTCCTAAATTTTTTAATATATCATAAACATAAATTACTATAAAAATCATATGTAATAAAATGTAGTTTTGTTACACTTAATAAAATTTTTAGTAGCAATAACATATTGAACAAGTAAATTAACTAGTGTAAAGTTTTATGAAATTTTACATTAAGTATAAAAATTCTCATATCTTACGTATGAAATATATATATTACTCTATTTAATAATTACTATCTTTTTAGTATATTAATTTTTCATACTGTAACATATAATTTACATATATTATATTATTATATTTCCTTAGTGTGGAACAAAATGGTAATGGCAAACCATTTAGAGACGGGTTTATGAGTCCTCACTAAATGGTATATTTCTTTCGACTTTATTGAAAACGACATCATTTACGTTAACTACAAATGACATCATTTTCGTGTTATTCGTCAACATTCATCTTCTTTCACCGTCCAACAAACGACATCGTTTTTTTAGAACAAACGTCGTTGTTTCATTGGATAGCAAACAACATCATTCCCTACTAGGTTATTAACACGAAATTGAAGGCAAAGATGAAGCCATCTTCGTCTTCAACTATTCGTCATTTTCATCCATTCTCCCTTTGGTTTGGCAATTGTTGAAGAAGCCTCATGCGTGGTGAATCTTCGTCTTCTGTTATGATCGTCTTTAATTATTCGTCCATCCAACTAAGTTGTCCACCTTATATATTGTCAGTTTTCTATTCTCCTTTCAATCTTTGGGTTGTTGTGATGTGCTTCTCATGTCTTCTTTGTCTCTCTGTTTGTTGTGAAGTGGTTTTGATTGTCTGCGTAAATTGCCATTACTATGCTTCATTGTGACCGATTAAAGATGTATAAGTACTAAATTGTAGTACTTTCACTTATCATCTAGAATTTAATTGAACATAATGAATTTTATTCTAAACTAACTTTCTTCTGACAAAATCGAAAATGACATTGTTTACCTTAACAAGAAACGACGTCGTTTTGTATTAGGTTATTAACATGAAACGATTCTCTCTTCATTTTCGTGATAGCCGTCAACATTCCTCTACATTCTTCGTCCAATAACCATTATCCCCTCTTTTGTGCTTGTCTTGTGTGTTCTGGTCGTCACCGTCGAAGAAGCATCCTTAACTGTGTTGGTATTGTTCTTCTTTTCTATTTTCAAACCCTTCTTCTTGTGCTCTGTTTTACTTATACATTTGGGTGTTTATTGTGGGTTCTTTTTTGTACATATGGTGTATGGGTTGTGTTTGTTTTTGTGTTTGGAAGATGATTTATTGTCTTCCTTTGTTGGTTGTATATGGGTTGACTTTTTTTTATGACCTTCAATGCTTCTTTCAAGAAAGCCTGCTAACTATTTGATGAAAGGTCTGAAAGAGTATTTAACTTTTTTTGTAATAATAGTAATATAACCCTGTATAGATAATAATATATTTCTTTACATCAAGAACATAGTCATGTGTAATCTATTTTATATTCTAAATTTTATATATAATATAAAGGGTAAATGAATTACTTTTATTTTAATAAGGGTAACTTTCATCTCATTAGGCAAATTGAAGAAGTATAAGTACTAAACTGTAGTACTTTCATTTATCATCAAAAATTTCATTGAATATAATGAATTTTATTCTAAATCACTTTTGTAGAATATAACTCTTAACTTAATTCATCAAGGAATGTCGACGTGGTGACTAGTTTCTGATGGTGGAAATTCATTCCGTTGGGAGGAATGTGGCAAAATTGTCCCTACTGAAGAAAAACAATACTCCTCTTCATACACTAATAATTGTTTGCCTTCGATAGTCGATTTTCTTCTTCAAGGTTTTTAGTATCCACTTTCCTTATTATCTAGATCTCATTTCCTATTATAACCCTATTATATATATGAACATTTGATTGTATATACTATATCTTATGTTAAGCTTCCTTGAATCTTTAAGAGAACATAGATGGAAATAGAGGCAAGGGCGATGTCACAATAGTTCATAAAGGATTAAGGAAATCTGTTCTTTTGGATAATTCGTCAATTTCAATGACTATGTCTAGTCAATCAGGATTGCATGTGTTTCAATTTGGGTTTGTTAAACGGTTCACTAAACTAGCAATCTAGTTCTATATTAATTATGCTTTAGGTGAAACGCATTATACTGACAGTTCATCTGATCAACTTGTCTTTCATACTAAATATGGGGACTCATTCACTGTATCCTCTAAATGTTTAGCTATAGCGAAGAAGCTGTTGGAAGAGGGTGTCAACAACCCTACACCTGAGGGAACATCTTTCACTATTTCAATTGGTTACTTCGAACGTGCAAGGACCCTTTTTAGGAATTCAAACATAGGAAACTCATTTATCTTTACCGACTCTCATGTTACTTAAAATCCAACAAAATAATTATTTCAACTCTTTATTGATGGAATCAGCTTGAAACTTTATTTATTGTTCTATCTGTAAGAATTTTAAAAACAACCTCTCCACTAATTAGAGTTAAGGCTGCGTACTATTGTTGTTATTATTGTTATTGTTCTATGTTTGTAAAAATTGTTAAAATTCTAATTAAAATCTTATACTACTTACCATATATCATTATATTATATTGATACCATTTCCAAAATTTTTATTAATAACTTTTTTATTGTTACTAAATATTAATGATTAAGAATAGTTGTTTACTTAAATTTATAATATTTTTATCCTATTAAATTTAAAAAATTTTGTTGACAATTATTTGAATGTCCAAAATGTATTTACTTTTCACATTTTAAATAACCTACCATGTGTTTTTCAAGAATATGTTTTAAACATTGAAAACAACTTGACAACAAAAGATATCTTCGCTAGGATTATAAAAATGTCAATTATAATTAAACTTAACTACGATTATTGATACGAAAACTCCAAGAAAATAAGGTTTTTGAAACCCCCTAATCCTATTGAATATCTCCATGGATGGTTCGACCTTATCATCAAGGTGAGATGTAATGTGACTTTAAACAAACCCATGAAGTGCTTGTTTAAGCCTTACTGCACGTTGCCTTGTAATAGGTTCACTTGGCAAAGTAAGTTTGTCTTGGGTGAGACATCTTGATCTCCATTATCATGGCTTCTTTTATCAACTTTTAAGTACACTTAGCATTAACAAACTATCTTTCAAATATTATTAATTTTAATAATACTATCACATACAAAAATTCATCAAAATTTTCCTAAAATTTTATGCAAAATATTTAACAAACACTTTTTTCAACGAAACTCGTAATTGTCGCAAAACGATATCACAATTGCGACGAATCTACTAAATATGTGGCACCATTTGCAGCGCTTCAGAAACTCGTCGCCAAATATTAGTGACGAGCTAAATAAATCGTCTCACTAAGTATATATTCTGCGACGGTTTCCAAGTATCGTCGCTCAATATTACATTTCTACGTCCCTTACGCTACGATTACTCCAATAGTCACAAAAAAGTGATTATTGGCAATGCAATATATATTTCGGTCGTTATTTGTTCCAACTATTTACGACGTTTTACCATAATCAACGCCAAGTACATTGATTTCCTCGACATTTGGCGACAATATTTCTGTTTGTCGCAAAAATCTTTCGTTTTGGTAACAAAATTATTTAAACGTCTTTCAAATTTGATGTTATTATGATGATATTCCGTAAACGTCATAAAATCATTTATTTATAGCGATGAACATTTAAATCATTGCTAAATGTATTCTTTTAGCGACAATTTAGAAATCATTACCAATTAAGACGTCGCCAATCGATTGATTTGTTGTAGTATATGAAAGTTTGAAGAACAATGACTTAGAATACTTTCCAAAAACAATGACTTAGAATTGTGGAAGCCTCTCTTTCTCTTTCTTGTGCAGTGGATAAAACAGAAACACCTACCTCGCTAAAATCGATCGAAACTAGTGGCGTGTAAATAATATAAGGAAACTGAACAGTGCTACTGCTAGAGAGAGGCCCATGGACTGGTCCATCTATTAGCAAAATGATAGCAACTAGATGAGTCAGTTTATGTTAAAAGGCGCAAGATATGGGCCATATGATGTGGTCCGACTTATCAGGACGAAGAAGCCGCCTTATCCCTAGTGCCGTTTTCTCATCCACAGACAAAAATATCGCCCAATTTGACCTGTAGCGTGCACAAGACTTGCCATCAAGTGGAAACCTGTTTCAGTCCATGCTTACACTGCAGGAATGAGCTCCAAGAGAAACAGGAAAAACTAAGTGGACTGATAAGAATTAAATGAGGTATGTGGTTGGAAAAATAAAAAGTTAAAATATCAGGAAGAAGAAGAAACATGTAGGGATATTTGCCACTTCCTTTTTACATTTGTAGTAATTGGGAATCACGTGATTGTGCATAACAACAAGAACACAAACAACAAGAAGAAAAGAGCTCATGTTTCGCAGAAAAGGACCCCAAGGCCCCAATGTCTCCATGTCATTATTTAACTTTTCAACATCTTGACACATGGTGGTGGGTGGCTGCTCCTTTTTACTTGCCTTTTTAACTTCATTTATAACGTGCAATGTACAATGTCAATTCTCAACGAGCAAAATAATGGAGATCAATGAAAGCTTAAAATTTTCCGAGAAAATGTCAGTTAAATCCTATCTTTTTTGGTGTGATGCACCGTATAGGGAAACGTGAAGTCTGGTGCGAAGTACCTTTGAGATCCAAGAAACTTGAACAGGTCGACATTATATATACACATCTTGGATATAGAGTGTCAACTTTCATGACATGTGACCAAGGATTTCCTAATATAATATCTACTGAGAACCTACAATGCAGAGAAACAAAGGAGAAGGTTGATTCTTGAGATTATGCATGACATGGTATTTTCCGATAACGAAGTGAAATGAAAAGGAACATTGTCTATACTTTCCGATGCATGAGCTAGTCCTCCAAAACTATTAATACTGACCAAAGAATGAATTCATGTTCATAAAATACCAACAAGAAAAAACTAAAGTTTGGGACTTTTTATTTAAATTGTTATATGGACTTGGAACATTGAACTCGGTGGGAAGTTGATGCATTGGATTGCAAGGCATGCAGATAAAACCCAACTGGTTTGAGTGTTGAGAACTACATATATAACAGTGAAGGTTTTTAGCGGAGAAAACAATTGCAATTTCATAATTAACAACATTGGCTGCAGGCGCAACACATATATCAGAATCAAAACATAAAAAAGTAGTCAAGATCTTAACTAGGCTATAGTTAGGTCTAGTTCATGTTATTAGCATCGAAAGGTCTTGGAGTAACAGAGCTTAAGATAATTATGTAACAATTTTATATTTGGAAAAAGAAGGACAATGAAAAGATTATTGGTGACTCTTTCCCTGCCTAACAGACCACTTGCTGGTGTATCTGTGGACCTAGCAAGCAAGGCCAAGTCTACTTTATAAATTAAAGTAGTTTCAAAACCTAGAAAGTCAAGCTAATCAAAGATCATTTTCTGAAAGAAGATCATAATCCTGTGTACCAAGTTTGTTTTGAATCAAAAGAAGCAATATTATTGAAAAGAAGATCACAGCATATAATGCATGATTAACATTAGATATCAAACAATGTCATAAAGAATCGTTTTGTAACCACAATTTCTTAATTATTTTTCCTATTAAGAAATCAGGGTTTGGTTTCACAGATAAGTAAATGATTGGTGGTGGGCTAATAATCAAGGAAAATCTTGTTATCCTGATTTAATGCAAAAGGTACATGTATTATTGTGATTAGATATTAGAGAATGCGAGCATGGCAAGTCTCCAACGACTTTTGTTGGATTATATTAATTGGGGAAGGGCAAAATAGCCTAACCTTGTCTAGCTTTTGGTGGTACACCGAGCCTCTGGTTAATTAGGGCCTAATACTAATTAGCAATAGGCGTAAACTATTTCAATGTTCCTTAATTTTGCTAAAATTGTTTATGTTGAATTCAATGTGTTTGTCTTTACAAGCTTGAGGTCCTGTAAAAGAATTACTAACTTCTACGAAAACAAATTCTGTAAATTACAAAGCTTAGAAACAGAAGCTTTTCAAGCACCTTCCCTCCTCACCAGTCAATATCATACATTCATAATATTTTTGCGTTTAATAAAAGCTTTCTCGGGTACAATTACGAAGTACCATGTACATTTTATGATCTTTACCAATTCACTTATGCAGTATTCAATGAGCCCCTGTTCATTTTATGATCTGTTCTGCTGACCTTTGTGTCCAGTTACTCGCCTCAACATTTTAAAACATCGTACACCACCGCTGAAACTTGGTCCAATAGGTTCGTGCTATCTACGCACCTTCACTGCTTTTGGTCTTCACACGTTCAATTTTGAAGATGATACCGACAGTGGATTTTTGTCGCTTTCCGAAACGAATACTTGACTGCGTAATGCTTACGTCACCCTCCAATACACCACTCACACGCAACCCCAGAAAGACAACACTGTACGGACTTCGACCTTGTGATCAAATCTCTGCCGTCGGATGTTCTATCACTTATTTTTCGGAGGGAGCTCGCGCACGCTATGATAGCGACTCAACTCAACTCGAGGTAGCTGAGGGTAGGCGTAAAGTGGAATCATTTGGAGGGGGGATTTTGTTTCGTATTTTAACTTAAGTTTTAACCATTTACTAGGGTAAAGGGGCTAAATGGTCATTTTCTCGAGAAAGCGACTGACAAGATGACGTGGCAAGACGAACTCCAAGAAGGGGCAAAATAGGCTAAACGGCATTAGGAATCGACACGTGTCCTTATCAATCCCAAAGCCCGACAACGACAAGCTTTGAAGATACAGAGATAGATAGATATGCATACATTTAAAGTTAGAATGCAAGCAGTGGTTGCCCCAGAGATCGAGACTCTCTTCTCATTGGTTACTTTGTTGACCTTGAGGACACGTGGGCCCCCTAAATCGTGGAAGTTTTGATTGGGCGTTGGGGGCCACATGAGAAAGGTAGGGTCGGAGAAGAAAAGAGAAAGGCAAAAGGAGAGATGAATCTTGGTTATTCAAAAAAAAAAAGATAAATGTTTTAGGGTCTGTTTGTTTGACGCGTGTACAGTAATAGTTGGAGAATGGGGTCCACGCTGTTCCAGCAAAAGTCCAAACCAACTTTATCAGAAAAATTAAAAGGCGAAGTGAGTGGATGGATGACGTGGCAGTTCTTGATACCATTTGATTTGAGGTAGGGAAAATGAAGCATTTTGGGTTTTTTTTTTTGAGGGAAAGCAGTCTGGGTTGTTCTCTTGTCAATTGATTATAGATGTTAATATTGATCTCTTTTTATTAGGTAGGATATTACATCAGAACAGTCTAGATAATCATAGTCATTTGCTCCTTCTATATACATTTTAATTGTGGTCGGTAGGATTTAGTAGCCAACTGCTTACATACTGGTCTAACGGAGGGATTTCAAATTTATTAAGGATTGTGTTTGACTCACTGAAAATAATTCTACTTAAAACAGTAGCCTCTATTTCCCAAAATAAAATTTACACCATGGCGATTTTACTCTGGAATAGGAAAACTTATCGATTTCTTATTAAAAGAATAGCTAATTTGATATAATTAAGTCTAGTATTCATATATATAACTATAGATAGGTGTATGGTTTATTATTTATAAATTAGAACTACCCATATTATAAACATTACATGTAAATCAATAAATTAGAACTACCCATATTAATGTACAAAATGACAATTTTAGTCTCGTAATACTTCTATGAAATCATATTTTTAATTATAATTTCATTAAGTTTTAAGGTTAATTGCAGTTCCAAGGGATTTAATCAAGCTTTCTTTATTATTTGTATTTTCTTTTAAGGATATTACTACTTAATCAAGCTTTCTTTATTATTTGTATTTTCTTTTAAGGATATTACTAATTTTTATTTTTTATACTGCACTTATAGAGTGACATTCCTATTAGGAACTCAGATCATTTGACATTCTAGTCAAACATACATATGCTTTTAAGCAGGAAAGGTTTGCAATAGACCCAAAATATTAATCGTCTTTCTCACAACTAGTATACTATAATTCTGAATGTTCCTTATGAACTTAAAAGCTATCACCAAACTGCTAATAGTTAATTGAAATCTCAATATCACTACCTTAGTAGTTGCTCAGGTAGCACGGCAAAGCAATTGGTGATGGAGGTATACGCTGTCTCCATCTTATGGTTAAGAGCAACCATCACTAAGATCTTTAGGACCCAAAAAGAAGGAGAAAGATGAAAAAAAAGAGCTCATCACACTTACACATCAATTATGGAATGACTGTCATCACTTTTACAGTGGATGACAAGATCCTTATTTAATGATATTAGAAAAGTCTTAGAAATCCTAATATATTATAATAGTTCATGATTTTAATGGTCTCCTAAATCTCCTAAGATTTCTTTTCCTTATGTAATTAACTCTCTATTGCTATATAAATCAGATTAGGGTCTTGGTGAATTATCAAGCCCTTAATTCTTCCTCTAATATGTTCAACATGGTATTAGAGCCACTTTGAACCCTAAAACCAAAAACCTTCCTGATGCGTCACCACCCTTCTTCTCTGCCCTAAACCAAAACATCGAAATTGACCTCACAGTAGCAACCAGCAGCCACTGATGACCAGAGCAACACCGCCCCAGCCACTAGAAACCTCCCACGTGCCTGAGTGTGAGTGACACATGTTGCCGTTTGGCATCCTTAGGCGACGACAATAAGTCAGACTATAATGTTTGTAACGTGGATGACGAAGTACTTAGTTTCTGGTCTCGGTTTATGTCAAATATAACCAGAAACTAAGTACTTCGTCATCCACGTCGTCCGTCATACGCTCCAAGTCATTGGCAGCAACAGTCCAGCATCTTCTATCAATAGTTTTGGTGAGTAGATTGCAAGTATGTCAAAACCCAACGATAAGTAAGAGTCTAGTGGCTCGGGAATGGTTCTGACAATGGGATCCTCCAATCTGCGAATCACCAAGCAATGTCTGAATGGTAATAATTACTCTTTCTGGTCCAAGAATGTTTCGTTATTTTTCAAAGGTCAACGGAAATTTTCTCATCTCATAACTGATCCTCCAATTAATAACATAGAGCTAGAGAATTAGCTAGCCTATGATGCACAGTTGCTACATGTTCTTTTTGATTCCATGGAACTTGAAATCTCAAACTTGTTTTCTCATGCCAATACTTGTAAGCAAGCTTGGACTATACCAAGCTTCTATATTCAAGTAGTATGCTTCGTGTATATGATACCTCTGTTGAGTTGATTAAGTCCAGGCAGGAAGGAATTTTGATTTAATACTTTGGGAAGATGAAACGAGCATATAAAGAGTTGAATTCTTTACAACCAATCACGCCTGATGTAAAGAATTCAACTCTTCATATGCTCATGTCAAATCCAAATTGGGATTTCAGTACTTCGTAATTTTTGTTGATGATTTTTCTCTGATGACTTGGTTATATCTAATGAAAGATCATTTAGAAATATTCTCAATCTTTTGTTCTTTCTGTGCTGAAATCCAAAATCAGTTTAATACCTGGATCAACATTCTTCGTAGTGATAATGCTAGAGAATATTTCTCTAACCAGTTCTCCAGTTACTTATAGCAACAGGGTATTCAAAATCAGTGTTTTTGTCCTCATACACTCCAATAAAATGGGGTAGCTAAAAGGAAAATCCTACATATTGTTGAAACTGCGCATACTCTGTTAATTCATAAGAATGTTCCTAAAAGTTTCTAGGGGATGTTGTTCTCACGGCATGCTTTCTTGTCAATCACATGCCATCCTATGTATTGGCGGGTAAAATTCCCTTCTCTTCTCTCTTTCCTCGTCAAGATCTTTTTCCTCTTAATCCTCATATCTTTGGTTATATCTGCTTTGTTCATCAGCTTCATCCTGGCACAAATAAATTAGACCTGAAAGTTATAAAGTGTGTCTTTCTCAGTTATTCTCGTGTACAAAAAGGGTATAAATGTTTCAATCTTTTGAATCAGTGTTTTGTCTCTATCGATGTTACATTCTTTGAAGACACACCATATTTTTCTAAAAGTCCATATGGCTTCGATGATACAAATGAGGGTTTGCCTATTTCCTTTATGCCTTCTCAACCAATCCCTAGTCTGAGTGTTCCTGACACTAGTCTTTCGAAATCTACACCTGACACTTAGCTTGCACTTTTAGAATGTTTATCTAATCCTAATTTGTAGGAGTATACTTGACACACTCGTCAAGAAGAAGAACCAATCAATTCATGTCAATCTCCACCGGCCTCTTCCTTTTCATCTCTGGCAGATGATGATCTTAATCTTCTGATTGCTCTTCGTAAAGGAAAAAGGTCTTGTACATCTCGCCCTATCTCAAATTTTCTCTCGTATGATTCATTATCACCATCATACTCAGCTTTTGTGTCCAACTTATCTTCTAGACCCATACCCAAGACTGTTTTATAGGCTTTGGCTCATCCTGGATGGACACATGCCATAGAAGAAGAGATGTCGACTTTACAGGCTAATCACATATAGGACTTAGTACCTCTTCCACATGGTCACACGATTGTCGGCTATCATTGGGTGTTCACTGTTAAGGTCAATCCTAATGGATATGTTGATCGTCTAAAAGCTCGATTGGAGGCTAAAGGATATACATAGGTGTACGGTATGGACTACGCTGAAACTTTCTCTCCGGTTGCTAAGTTGACCTCCGTTCATGTTTTCATTGCATTAGCAGTCACACATTGTTGGCCCCCGAAATTTTCTTGATGAATTAAGTATGATTTAAATGAATTATGAGGTCTGATGGATAAATTTTTGGAGCTCATTATTATGTAAATGGTAGTAGGATTTTGTTGTATGGTTTGGTTGTATTAATGTTATAAGAATGAATGAAGGGCATTTTGGGCATGACACTTAAGGTTATAAGGTTATAAGGCTTAA
>JAOQMQ010000004.1:18083579-18095944 GCA_027563845.1 Erythroxylum subrotundum
TATAAGGATATTACTACAAATTTTGCATATATTGGAGTTTAAGTTATTTTTGTAAATTACAAGGATCAGTCGCATTTTAAGGATTATTAGTTCATGTAACTTTTGTATTTGAGATTTGAGGCATTGATGTATGGTGATTTGAAATGTCACTTCTACTTGTAAAGAACGCTTATATCTTTTTGATGTTAATGATTTATGAATCATGTATGGGTTAAGAGGAATATGAATTTGTATATGGATAAGGCTGAGTTGAAATTATGTATATTTGAGGACGTTATTGATTGAGACGGTTATTTTGATTGTGAATTGTTAATTTGTATAAATGAGATGTGTAAGTGGGGAAAAAAACACATGAGAAATTGTGTTAAGCAAGAAATCACGCTCAGGCATGACGGTATTTTTGTCAAGAGGTTGGATTCCGCAAACGGGATCCAACACACATAATTGGCCCCTCCATTAGCTTGATGTGGAAAATGCTTTCCTTCATGGTGCCATTGACAAGACTATCTATATGGAGCAACCACGGGGGTTTATTGCTCAAGGGGAGACTAGACTTATGTTCCATCTTAACAAGTCCCTTTATGGTCTAAAACAATCACCAAGAGCTTGGTTTGACATATTCAGTATAGTGGTTATAGACTTTGGTTTTCAACTGTGTGGTGTAGATCATTCTACATTTTATCGTCAATCTGCAGCTGGCAGAATTCTTTTAATTGTTTATGTTGATGACATTGTTATCACAGGTGATGATAAAGCAGGGATCCAATCCTTAAAATCATTTCTGCATATCAAGTTACAAACAAAGGACCTAGGTCCCCTAAAATATTTTTTGGGTATTGAAGTTGCAAGGTCTAAAATGGGTATTTATTTATTCCAAAGGAAATATGTTCTTGATCTTTTGGAAGAAACTGACTTATTAGGCATTAAACTAGTTGATAGTCCTATAGAGCCGAATGTCAAACTTGATGCAGAAAAAGGTGAATCTTTAGAAGACCCAGGCAAGTATAGAAGGTTGGTTGGTAAACTTAACTATTTGACTCTCACTCGTTCAGACATTTCATTTACCACATTTGTGGTCAGCCATTTTATGGGTTATCCACGGACCAGTCACTGGGATGCAGTTGTCAGAATCTTGAGATACTTGAAAGGATCACCAGGGCGAGGTCTTCTGTACCAAAATCATGGACACACTCAGATACGAGGGTATACAGATGTTGATTGGGCAAGTTCTTATAACCAGAGGTCTACTTCAAGTTATTGTGTTTTCATGGGAGGAAACATGGTGACAAGGAAAAGCAAGAAGTAAGCAATTATTGCTCGCTCTAGTGCTGAATCCGAGTACAGGTCCATGGCATACACCACATGTGAGTTGACTTGGTTGAAGCATCTTCTTCAAGAACTCAATTTTGAGCATCCATCTCTAATGGAGTTAATATGTGATAATCAAGCAACCATTCATATTGCCTCTAATCCTGTCTTTCATGAAAGGACTAAACATATTGAAATTGACTGTCACATTGTTTGAGAGAAAATTTAAGTTGTTTGTTTGATATGCAGAACAAATGTAGAAAGTGAAAAGGCATATCATTTTCATGTTAATTCGCACAAAAATTTAGTTAAAATTATTCAATAAATAATATGTATAAAAGACATTTATTATTATTATATATATATAAAGTCCAAATTAAATTTTAGTTCTTAAAATTAGTTAAACTTTATGCACAAATATATTAATAACTAATAAGTCCTACTTAAGGAATCTTTATAGTTATATAGAAGGCTCAAAATCAACCTTTAATAAATGTACATTAATGTACTAGTTGTCAATTATGATAGCAAATACTATTGACATCTCTCTCAAATAGATGTTGGTAGGTCTACAAGTGATATTTTGTTATCCAAAAACTAATGTAGCTAATATTTCATAAATTTAGTGAAAATATTTATAATTTATAATTGTGAGGATATGTTAGAGTGATGCTTTGGCAACTATATGCCTCTCAGATGAAGTGACAGTTGACTTTTGTATGCTTTGTGTATTTGTGATAGAAATAATTAGTTACAATTTGAATGATACTAGACATTGTCGTTATGTAATGAAGTTGGTTAAATTGGAGAAAAACCATGTTCTTTGAGTAGAGCACGTAGTTAAATGATCTTTACGCAAGCAATATACATGGCATCATACTCTGCTCCAATAGAATATTTGGGGACATAGTCACGCTTCTTATATTTTCAAAAATAAGAGCTTTATAAGCATGCACTATTCTATAGTGGATCTTCTAATGTTTAGACAACTAACCTAATCTACATCACTATAGGCTAGCAGTTGGAAGAAGGAACTAATTAGAAAAGCAAGTCATGATCAATGATTTCAAAGATACATAGAACAATGCGTCAAACTGTAGATAAATAGAGACACCGAGGGGATTAAATAAACCTACTTACAATATGGACATCATAAAAAATATCCAGATAGTAATCATTAGATAAATAAGGCTATCCACTGGCTTTTAGTATAACATATTATCATCAAGAAGCTCTCCTTTGTAATGTTGATATTTCCTCTTAATTTTATAGGAGTATCAATATGAGTAGAGTTCTTGAGTTTAGCCAATTGAACAAAATCCTGATTATACTTATGTTGATTTAATAAAATACATTTAGGATGATGATGCACCTCTAAACTTGAAAAATAAGTAAGTTTGCTAAGAACTTTTATGTGAAAAGTAAATTTCAACAATTTTTGAATTTTAAAAATAGCCTCAATATTAGAGCTTATGATAACAATATCATCCATATAAATAAAAAGGATCATAATGCCTTAAGATGTCTTTTGAATAAAAAGAGAGGATTCATATTGACTTTAAGTGAATGAAATAAGTAGGATAGATCGAAAATTTTCAAAATATACTCTTGATGCATGCATCAAATTGGCATGTCAAATGGAAAATTGATGTAAACTTCTTCTTTAGCACTAACATAAAGGAACTTTATTGACATCCTTTTGAGATAATAACCCTGATTGAGAAGCAACAAGTGATAGAATGGTTCACACAACGATCATCTTAGCTATCGATGTGAAAGTATCATCGTAATCTAAATCATATTTTTTTTATTTTCAAAAATAAATAACTAAACCTTGTGATAGTTTATAGATCTATTATAATGGAACTTGATAGAAAACAAAATCTTGCTACTAAGAGATTTTATAGATGGAAGACATTTAACATCTCAAGTTTGGTTTTCTTCAAGTGCAAGCTGCTTCATTAGTTTTTTTGCCAATACTCATCTTTCATTGCCTACTTATAAAAAGAGAGAATATGAACCAATGATAGATGAGGGATGAAACTAAACCTTTCTTAAAGTTTACGAACTCAAGTGCTACGTTAAAAGGGATGAGATTAGTTTCCATATCAGGATCTTCAAATAGGGAGAGATCTTGAGGAGTTATCAAAGGTGGTGGTATTACATTTCTAATAAATCAAAAGTAGTTTAGGTTATATGGGACCTATAAAAGAGTCAATAACTATAAGAAGAATAAAAAATAAAGGAGAAAAGAGATATTAATGAGTGATAAAAGAACATTAATTTTCCAGAAAAAGGACTTTTGGGAAACTCGAATAAGATGTAAGTTAGGATCATAACCAAAAAAACTTTTAATTATACCCTATCCTAAAAATTCATATTTCATATGTTGAGTTATGAACTTAGTGCGTATGTGTGTAGGAATATGAATATAATATACACATACAAAAATATAAGGATTAGAATAGTTTAAAGAATAAATAAATAACTGAGTGAAAGGTTACATATGGTTCAATATGAGAAAGGACAATTGATTAATTTGATAAATGAAAATTAATAGCAATTCATATCAAAATCAAGAGAACATAAAAGACTCTAATAAAAGAGTTCAAACGACAACAAAAAAGTGACAATTCTTTCTTTCATCTATCTCATTTTATTTTAGAGTTAAAGGATATGAATTTTGAGTGATTATCTCTTTAGTTTATAGGAATTTATGGAAAATAGATGTGTATTAACCCATGTTATCATAATAAAAGGTTTTGATAATGGTAAAAGATTGCGTCTTAACATAGTGAAAAACATTTATAATAAAAATATTAAAATAAATTCATGTAAAATGATTATAATTATCAGTAGAAGTGATAAAGTACTTACAATTAGCATGAGAAGTAACTGATTTTTATCTTATAAATCATTTTATATTATATCAAAAGGTTGGATAACATTTGGTGTGTGGGTAGGAAATGACAAGTTCTTACTTTTCCTATGTCCGTAAGAACTCCCAAGAAAATCCAAGTTTAACAATCATCTTTATTGATTTAAAAAAATGAAAATTTCATTAACTATAAAGGAGTTACATGGATGTACAACAGAATGTGAAGTTTAGATAGAAAGAGACAAGTACAACTCGGTCAAAACACAAGTAACCATCTTTATTGATTGTTGATTATACATAATATAACCAAATTTAGAAAATTTACTTTATAATTATTATCAACCAATTAACTGAAAAAAAGAAGACTGGTGGTAAGATTAGAAGAAATGAAGGTATCAATTAAAGAAGAAGAAATATCTTCAGTAATTATGATGAATAAATGATTTACATTAGTAGTATGATTTTTAAGATATTTACAAAATTTGTTTACATTGTTAAGGAAATAAGCACTGTTTGTCATATGATTAGAAGCCTTATAATCTAACTACCAAGTCGATGGTGTAGAAGAAGATTTACCTAAGAGCTCTAAAGAAAAAGGTGTAAAAAAATAATTTGTGTAATCATTCTAGGATTCACAAATTGAACATAATTAAAAGCATTTATGTCAACTTTACTTCATCAACCAAATCATTAGTGCTAGAATTAGTTGAAGTCATATATATTGTAGAGCAATGTTATGTTGATTATACAACGTCTTTATATAAGATCATATTTAAGTTGCAGTCTTGAAGGGTCAAAGATTCAAGATTATATTAGCCTCAACAAATCCTATTTTGCGAATCCTTGACTTTTCACTGAGTATGTTCATCTTTATTCTTTTTTTATATCAAAAATAGAATTATTCCCATTAACATGTTTTGATAAAATCTTTTACCTTTAACAAATATCTCAAAAAGGAATGCCCAAACTGACTAATTTTTTCATTAACATGAATTAAAAAACTTTTGTACTTATTCGAAGACATGATGTTAAAATATTAGAGCTAAGATAAAAGTGAAATCATAAAAACGGCCAAAGATTCATTTTGAACCTTAACGTTTACAGCAGAATACAGAATTGACCATAAGATTTTTGAAACAGTCAAAATTGAATCCTAACATTTTTAAAATGTCCAAAATTATAGGAAATCCATAACCAAATTTGTCTACAAACTCAATAGTGTATCACTCTTTTCCCTCTTAAAAGTAAGCTCTAGGGTATATCAAACTTGAGTTAAAATGTTCCTTATTAAGACAAACTCTAAGCATTATATGAGACTTCAAACAGATGAAGGAAGAGGCATCCTTTTGTTCTTCTACCCTCATGTTATTTACTTATTTACTTTTAGAATTGAAGTTGACCTGTACACTTCCAATATCAAGCTATGTTGTTTTTGGAAATTAAAGGATTATATTCCAAAAGAAGGCATAGCCTTAAAATTACAAGGAGAAACTACCAAGTTCATCCTATCCAGAATGGATATACAAAATTACAATCCCAATATTCGTCCAATCCTCACTTGCTAGTAGATGACTTGTTACATGCATTACATACAAATTAGTCCAGATGCCCCATCTCTGATTTATTACTCCTTTGGCTTTAATTTTTTTCCTTAGTAACAAGAAATGCCCCCCTGATTTTACCAAGAATGGATTTTGTGAAGTTTGTAGTCTTCATTTGCTTTAGCTTGAATTTTTTGTTGTTTCTCTCCATCTATTCTTTATATACTACTACATTAAATGCTAGCTTAAGAAGTTCTTTATCTCCCTTCTTCTTGTTGTGAATTATGAGCTGTTGAACTAATTGGTTCTAAAAGTGGCTTAACTCCTTTGCATTGTAAGTTGTTTTGATTTTTCTCCACAAGGTGCATGTAAATTGGCATTGGAAGTACAAATGATCTCATATTTCTTGTTATTTTAAGCATAAAACACATATAAGTTCTATAGGGGTTGAGCATTTAACTCTATCGATATTTGCTAATCTTTTTTTGAGGGTTTGCCAGGTAATGTATACAAACTTGGGATAGTTTCTAGGGAACCACATCAATTAGTGATATTCAACTTCTGGTTTAGATTGCAGGAATTACAAATTAATTGGTGAATTTTCCTAATTTGTATGATGTCCAAACTACTTTGTCTTCCTTGTTTGAGTTAAGTCTATAATCAGTTACAACCTCTGTTAGTCTGTCAAACCCTCTTTGTTTAAAGTTCTAAGGTTGGTTCTCCAACATCTCATTCACTTAGCCCTAAGTCTCATTATATGCCTTAAGTGAAATAAGTCAGGATGCATGGATAGGGGAACTTTGGTGAACTAATTATCAAACAAGAATGATGTGTTTCTACCATTGCCAATGATTTTTTTAATGTAAGGTGCCACTTTAGCTCTCAACTTTCGCAGATTGTACCATGTCCATGAGTCATTTGAGATATTTTTATCTCCTAAAAGCTTTTCCTTTGCAAGTATTTAGTATATGTCCATTATACCTAGACATTCTCTTTATCTACTATCAACTTCCAGTTTCTTTTAGCAATCAATACTTTACTGGTAAGTTGTATGGTATTGAGTCCGAAACCACCTTATTTTTTAGGGTAACATAAGTCCTTCCAGGAAACTTTAGATCTAGAACCTTTACATAGATCCCCATTCCACAAAAAATTCCTTAGCCATTTCTTAATATCCTTGGCCAATTTCTTTGGAAGGATTAAATGAGAGATCCAATAATTATAGAGGTTAGAAAGCATTGTCTTGATTAACTAAGCTCTTCTTGTGTAGCTTAAATCCTTGTTACACCAGTTCTTTAGCTTCATTTCAATTTGTTATAAGAGTGGCTTACAATCCTTATAGGATGGTCTGGATGTAGTAATCGACACTATAAGATACGTGAATGGTGGATTGGCAATCTTAATAAGGGTTATGTTCTCTATCTCCTACCTAAGAGATTTTGCATCCCTGGAAAGAAACAAAAGGCTTTTACTAAGATTAACTTCAATCCTTGATAGGCTACTAAATTATTTGATGGAGTTGATTATAAAATTCACTATGGATAGATCATCTTTGTAGAAAAGCAATAAGTCATTAGCAATTTTTAGATTGAACAATGTCAAAGATTTGCACTTTTTGTGATAGTTGAACATTAGATTTTTGCTGATGTGGTCAGCAACTAGTTGAATTAGCACCTCCATACATATTGTGAACAAGTAAGGGGATAAAGGATCCCCTTACCTAGGTCTCCTTTCCCTTTAAGGGGGTGCAACTTCCCTATTAGTGAGAATACTAAATGTAGGTGTAACAATACACTCCTTAATCTGTATAAATTTCTCAAGAAATCTCATATCTTTCATAGCAAGTAGCAGAAAATTTCAATCAACTGAATCAAAAGCTTTCTTGATATTTACTTTGATTGCACACATTTTTCCAACTCCCTTTCTCATGTAACCTTTGAGTAAATCCTAAGCAATCAAGATATTATCACCCATATTTCTACCTTGTATGAAAGCACCCTATGTTGTTGAGGTTAAGGAACAAAAATTGGCTTTCAGCCTCAATTGTAGCATGAAATTGTTCTAAATTCACCCATTTTGCTTACATTGTGTGTTTTATGAACAAGACAAATAAAATTATAATTGAAGGCTTTCAACATTGTACTTTTCCTAAAGAATTCTTAAATAACTTTGGAAGTTTGGTCACCAATCCAGGTTTCCATTAAGTCCATCATGACCTGGAGCTTTATTTGCATTTAATCCTTCAAGAGCCTCCTTTATATCCCTCTTCTATAACTCCTTTTTCAAGTTCCCTGCTTCCTCAACTGAGATTCTAATCTTTAGGAAAGATTGCAATAGGATATTATGAGAGGATGTAGCTTTTTTTAGAACCAAGCAATTTTATGAAACATTGTCTAGCTATATTGAGAAAGAATACTAGAAATAGGAATACTTTTTAGAGGAAGACATGGAAAGTAGGAATTGATACTTCTAACGATTTAAAATTTTAAAGTATGCAATCTACGAATGTTTCACTTCCAAAACTTGGCATAGAAGGTCTTGCTAAAATAAATAAAAAATGGTTGTATTGAGTGCTTGGGTCACTACGTGGTATGGTTCCCCAAATGCTTTTTAAATAAAAAAAAACTCAAAGGATCATATAATCAAGTTAAATGTATGGAAGTTCAAGCTCGCCGTTTTTTTTTTTTTGTAATTTTTCAAACTGTTTATAGTGGCAATGGTGGAGGTCTCCGACAAGGAGAGGATCTTGGTGAGGGCTAAAAGGTTGTCCAAATCTCTAATCTCTAATCTCTAATCCCTAATTTTATATTTTATTACTTGTGTAAATTTTAATTATGATAAGTAATAATTAATTCACTATTTAAGTATTTGAATATTTTAGTTAATTTAATTATGGATTAACAAAAACAAATATAATTAGATTTTTTATTTTAGAAAGTGGGTCACATTTGGCCATTTAATAGTAGGGCCCACTTTGTCATATGAAAATAAAGGACATTTTTAGATAAAATAAAAAATAATACCACATGATAGAAAGTTAAGCCTATTAAATTTTATGTCTACTTAAGGTTTGTTCTAGCAATTTTAAAAACATCAAAGTTCAATTTGAATGCTTTTAATCATTATAGTCTATTCTATATTCTATTGTAAGCGTTGAGGTTAAAATTTTACTTTTAGCTTAAAAATTAAAAGTTGAATATGCAAGAGCTAGACTAATTTTAAGATAAATAAAAGTAGAACTAAAGTTAGATGGATAAAAGGCCAGACAAGTATGAGATTAGATTAAAAAAGGTTATAATTCTATGACAATATAGAGACAAATTAAAGAATTTTTGGTAAGAAAATTGTCTTTCTCAATAAAAAAAATTAATATATGTAAAGTAAGTTGAATTTTCAACTCTTAAAATTAGCTAAATTATTATTTACAAATCTTTCTACCCCTAATAAATCTTATTAAGGGAAAGATTTTCAAATCTTTATAATTTTACAGAAGATGAGATATGAGATCAACTCTTCCCAATAGTGTGTTAATGTTTATATCCATCCTTATCACAATATTTCACAGCAATCCAATGTTATAATCGATTAAATTCTGTCGTTGTTGTATCTAAGAACGTACGGAGTGGGAGTATATTAAGTAATTGTCAAACAACTTTTTGTCTTACTCATTACAGATGTATACAAAATAAGAATCCTCCAACTTTCGAGAACTGACTCGTTATTGAACTAAAATCTTCCAAGCGTCACTCAAATTTAGAGTCAAGCCTTACACTTGCAAAGTTTGGAAATACCTAGCGTTATTCAGTGAATTTGGCATAAACAACTGTTGCCCAAAATAACTAGCAGCCTAAATCGTATGACGTATCTTTTGTCGCTTTAAGAAGTTTGCATGCATTTTCAAACATATTATCTATGTATGTATACATGTTTTCTTATCCCATAGGATAAGGGTGTCACTTAATATATAATATTCATAACATAAGAACATAATGCAGATTTCTTCGATTTGGATTATGTTATGGTGTTTTCTTTCGTATACATCTTCAATAAATAAATTAAAATGGTAGATGAAGCTAGTCCTAGAGCACGAGTATAACTGCACGTGACTATTACAGTCGTATAAGTGGGGCTATGAGATGAGTAGGTATGATGGCTAAGATGTTTGACGTGTTTTCTAATATTAAATCTTCCTATTCATGTTCGGTTTTACCCCAACAATTGAAATGGGAATGGTACGATTCTCTTATCCAAATGCAAGCAGCGGCAGCTTCAGCGTCAGAAGAGGAGAATCACTTGCCACCAAGGGCCGGAATTAGATATTTTACTATCAAAAGTGGCTCTACCTCTACCGCTGCTTGCAGTACGTAGCTTAAGAAGCAGCCTTGTCCCTATTTCTAGATACTATGAATCCATCTCTATTTCAAAGAGTTTGGCCTAGACTCGTAAAGTGTAAAATACCACCTAAAAAGCTCTAGCCACATAAAATCCATCCCTAAAATTGAAAGCTACTTCTCTTTTGTGAGTGGTCAGAAAAGCTTTGTATATGACTAATATCAGCCACAAATAAAGAACAAAGAAAAAGTCACGCTCAATCATTTGAGGTTCATTTCAATCTCTTGTTCATAAAATGCGAAACGTCGTGTTTGGAATGATCAGGATACCCAGCTAACATCATTTTACATTTCTTTTAATTTGATGCATGTAATATTTGGAAACAGACAAGGTATCAACTCCCGCCATGCATCCAACATAGCACATTGTAAAATTTTCAAACGATAAATAAATGCGTTCATAGATATGAGTATCCATTTAACTCCCTATGTTTCTAAAATTCTGATTTTGAAATGGGACTAATCTGCAGTTCATTCAGGTTAAATACTTTTAACAAATATTCGTCCTGCTCAACTTTCAAGCTGGATTTCACCATTGCAGAATTCAGATACTCAACCTCCAATTCTTTCATAATTGGAGATATTACATTGCAGATTTGATTAGACTTGAATCCGAACTATGAGAAGAGGAGAATTACAGTCATACATAACACGTTAACATTTAAACTTTAACTAGTCCATCTGTCAGTCAGTCAGTGGTAGAAAGAAAGGCGTGATATTCTTAGGAGAATAGATGAGTCTGGATCTTCTGTTCAGTATTACTCTGTCTTATTCTGTCCATTTGAATCGTAACCATTCATTTATATGGGACCCTTATAAATAGACACGAAGTTCATATAAATAAATATTTGAGATTCAATGGACAAGAAATAGCAGAATAATATTGGACAGAGAATCCTTACTCTAGATGGTCGATTTCTTTCCTCGTAATTACAAATAAAATTGCATTCTTCTTTCAAGGGTTTATTTAATAAACCAAATTATCAAAGTCCTATTGTATATTTTCAATAGGTGATTTATATATAATCTAATGCATCGACTAAAAAATTACAAAAGGAATTGTAAAAGAAACACGAGTCCAAAAATGAAGCTTATTACAATAAGTCTGACAAGAATAAAAGTAAGGGTCGATTGTGCAGATCGTATTAAACCAATTACTAGATGGTCATTGCTTTAGCTTTTTGTACAATACTTATGGCGTTGGGTGTTCAATCTAAGACGTCACTTGATTGAGAAATGCTACGTTGAAAAGTCGCCTTAAGGTTCATGCCACCTCACTATAATTAAGAAGAAATAGTAAACTTAGAGAACTTTTTATATGTGATATTTTTTGTTTTGCTTTCACTGAAAAATTAATGTAATCTCTAAATCAATATTTTAATGTTACAGAACCATATTATAGTTTGCTTCAGAAGAGTCAGAATTTTCGATGCATTCCTGTTATGGACTGAACATGAAACGATAGAAGAGGCGTTGAGGATCTATCTCGATTTTTTTTTCTATATAATACACTTTCACTGAAGAAGATTAAATTGGACCTTTAACAAAGTAAAGATGTAATTTTGAGTGTGCTAAAGGAATATGCCAAAATCCAGATTTCTGCTTCCCCTGGTCATATATTAGCTTCCGTTCTTGATTTGGTTATGGTCCATTTAAGAGACAATTTACCAACCAAATGGTGAAGATTAATAAGAGGGGTCCCACGTCCTCTCATTTCAACAATTATATCATATAAAGCAATGGCTCGTATAAGATATCGACATATATATATAAAAAGGAAATTAATAACCCATAATAATTTGGTCTAGTGATAATCCCAGTAAACTTAAGTGGAAGAACTAAAATTAAAAAATTTTAATCATTTTTTAGAGAAAAAGTTAATATTTAAAAGATGATCAGTATTAGGCCCTTAAAGCCTTGTTTGATTTGATGGTTTGGGATGGAAGGGGATAGAACGTAACATATTTCCATCGTTTGTTTGAGGGTTTCATAATGTAATGGAATGAGATTGGATGGAAGCGGAGGATTTCATGTTACGTTTCATTCCATCCTAAACAGTGAAAATAAGAAACCTCCGATTTGGGAGGTTTAACATGGAACGTAACCTAATAAATACATATTACCTATTATACCCTTAATAATTCTTCTTAATATCAACCTTCGCCAAATTATAATATTAATATATTAAATAGAATATAGTAATATTTAATATAATAAATTTTATTAAATAATTAATAACAATATTTT
>JAOQMQ010000004.1:18096711-18120778 GCA_027563845.1 Erythroxylum subrotundum
ACATTACATTATGAACCCTTCCATCCTTCCCAAACAACTTTTTACTATATTACATTCCATTCCATTATAAACCATTCTATTCCCTTCCATTCTATTCCATTCCATTCCATTAATTAACATCCAACCAAACAGGGCCTAAGTCTTCATATAAATATTGATAAGTTTTGGCTAATATTTGACATTTAATTTTACATGAAGATGATATGTTGACAATAGAACAAAGAAAAGACCTATGTATAGGCGAGATAAAATGCGCCTTATCAACGAAAGTTTGAGAGTAGGTGCATGTTTATATACATTAGCGAAAATCTTCAACAATTGGCGAGATTCAAATGTAAGACCAAAAATGATAATGCAGCTAAGTCATGCTAAGTTCAAACATGTACGAAGATACTTTGTTAACTCAAGATTTATATTTAAACATTTTGATGATAACTGTATAATATTTCAAAATTTAATTTGGATTTATTTGTAAAATTAATGGTCTAATTCTCAAAAAGAAAATAAAATCATAAGAAATACGTTTTCTTTCTTGCAGGAACCTTCTTTATGAACTTATCTTATTAAAAATGGTTTATTTAAATGGATCCTAGTTATGAAGGTCATATATTGGCTCCGTGATTACTGAAAGATTTTTGACAAAGATGACATCGAAGTTATTAAAGGTTAAATCCATCCAATTGATTAAAGATGCTGGTGAAGCAACGGCTAGTTGAAGCAATTGATTATTTAAAGAAGAGCAACAGAACTTATGAAGTAGAACAAACATATTCAGACTGTCGAAACATTTTGATCAACATCTATACTCTTGAGAATCATATCATTACTATTGTGTTTTAGAAAGTGAAATCACTCTATCAAGAGAGAAACTGCTATTTTGTTTTTTTGTAAGCTTTTTAGAAGCTTGTTATACACTTCGAGTGTGAAAAGTTGGAGAACCTTGAAAAAGATGTACTTGTGAGCTTGGAGAGATTCATAAAATTTAATACTCAGTTTTCATAGTGAAACACTCAGACTGAACGTGAACTTGGGTTGTAAGCCAAACTAGTATAAATCAACTGTGTCTTTCTTCGATTTCTCTTTAACTTTTAAATTTCTGCATTATACTGTATGTATGTTATTTGTAAGAGGCTCCTTCGCCTTTATAAAAGGCTCTTTTTGTTTTCAGCTTGCAAGAGGTTCCTTTCAGTGTTAACAAAAAGCCTTCTGTTTTTAAATTGTTTTAACATTATTTATCATTTAGTAGGCTCCTTTTGTTTGAACAGGGTCCTAACCTATAAAAGGCTCCTATTGACTAATAAGCTTTTGTCGTTTAAAAAGGTTTTATCATCTGACAAACTCCTACTGTTTTAACTAGGATCTGTTTATTATACGAATTGAAAGAACTTGCGAAAAAGATTTTTATACACACAATTCACCTCCCCCCTCTTGCGTGTGTTTGCTTTTATCATACTTATCTTCAATGAAGAGAATGAAGGGTATATAAATTTGCAAGGTTTAATATATAATGGCTCAAAATTATTTCTAGCTTAGATCATTGAATATTGTGATTGCATTGTGGACGTACTTGGATGGACCATGCACAAAAATGAGTTGGGATAGTTAAACCAGAGGCTCATCAAGGTACTTGTCTTCAAGAGGTGGAGATATGGTGACATATGATAAGAATATGAAAGTAGTAGGCTAAAAAGGTAGGAGCATTACTTTACAAGATGGGAACACTTCTTTAGGTAGTGGGAAAGTGGTTGGATGCCAAGTCAATAGAATGAGCATCTTCCAAACATATTTTTCATGTGTTAGAGTAGAGTTAGTGGCCTAATATAGATAACTTCCTGCTAACTTGGTGGTTTAATAGAAGAAGTAGTAACTCTCATCTAACTTGGTAGGTTAACAAAGTGAGTAGTTTAAGTTTACTTGGTCCTTAAATTCTTATAAGCCTATATAAAGGCATCCTTTATATTTCATTTGTGTAACATTGTATATTTAATTATCTACAAGAGAGCTAAAAGATTTAAAAGAAAGTTCCTGTTGAGAAATTTGAGTAGGAAGATCTTGAACAATTTATAGTAGAGTGGTTCAAGTTAAAAGTAACTCGAATCTTTGTATTAAATTATTGTATGAATATATCAATAAAAGATTGACTTTGTTGTATCCATATTATTCGTTTCATTTGATTTATTTATGATGAAAACTGATGTGTTAAGAGTGTGAGTGAAACACCTAAACATGAGTGGTGACAGGCATTTAGAAACAAATGGACTTATTGGTGGCGATCATAAAGGAAGGTTGAGTTAGGCTTTAGCAGACTAAACCTTGACTACCATTTAAGGAATTAAACTTTTTATCCTATTCTATTGCATCTAAAAAATTCCCATGATAACTATTATCAGAACTTAGTGAGGAGTTCATACATTGTTTATTAACAATAGTTGGTAGAAGCAATCTTGTGAAAAAAAAAAGTAATAATTGGTCTTTTAGTCCTAACAGAGGACAATGTAGTTTCCTTCTTAGAACTTTTTAAGCCTTGATGATGGAACTTTAAGAAACAAAGAGAGCTTTCAAAAAATAGTTGAAATCTAATGAAGAGATGCACTGTAACTTATTAATGCTCAAATGTGATATATCTAAGAACAAACTAATAGTTCAATTGGAGAGAATTTAGTGAATGTAAAAGACTCATAAGTTTTTGATCATAAGTGGAGTGCAAAAGAACTTAAAATTTTTTATAAGATATGGAGTAAAATTTATAGTAAAAAAGATGTTCGATTTAAAAAAAGGTGTCAATCATAATAATGTATATGGTATACAAAATTGTTGTAGAAGATGGGTACCTCAAATGATATTCATGTAGGTAAATATCCATTGACACTTAGGAGAAAATTAAGAAAGAACTAATAGATCAATTCCTCCTTAGCAATACTTCATAGCTTTCAAGAGAAGCTTTAAAATGGTTGAAGCAAAATAACTCTATGTGAAAGTATGAATGAAAATTCACTTCTTTTATGTTGGACTTACAAGACATGTTAGAGGAAAACAAGTTGTTTAACTTCATAAGTGGCTTATAGGGTTGGGCATAGGTTAAGCTTTCAAAGCAAAATGCAAAAGATCTGCCTAAAGTAGTTGCGATTACAAATGCCTTGGTGGACCTCCAAGTGTCACCACTCGTTCAAACTAGCAAAAAGGGTACGAAAAATGACGGAACTTAAAATGAATCAGTAAAAGATAAAGGAAATGTATACAAAACTTCTCACAATAAGTCAAAGAAACAATCAAAAAAGAGATATTGCTTATATTATTTGTGGAGGGAATTTTGCTTATAAATGCCTGAAATGAAAAGTGAGAGAGAAGCAAATCAGTTTCATAGTTAGGGAAGATTAAAGAAAAGAAGTTAGGACTTGTCAAAAAAAAGTCTACATCAACAATTATACTATGTCAGGTGTAATATGTTTTATCAAGGAGTTTCTAATGAAAAATAAACCTAATGGAGAGGAAAGTAAGTAGATGATGTGCCAATAAAAATAAAAACAAGCTTTTATCTTCAAAGTTTGACTAAATAGTCTATAAGAGAATTGTCTATGAAGAAGTTCTTTATGAATTACTTTGAAAGGAGCGTCAATTTTTTTTAGTGGGAATGATTTGTTAGAACTTTAAGTCTAAGTTATTGAATTGTGCAAGTATTAGTGAGCTTTAATTGATATTTAACGCTCAGGTTGACATGAAGATGTCATATTGATAATATAATAAGGTAAAGAACTACGAGTAAGCAACATAAAATAGATAATATTAAGGGAAACTCAAGAGCAAACAAGGAATACTTTAGTGCACATCAGCAAAAATCTTTGATAATGGGCAAATTTGAATACAAATCTTAAGATGATCTTGTAATTAAATCATACTAAGGATGTATAAAGGCACTTAGCTTCGATGAGAACGTAAAATGGTATTTAAAATTGTGATGTTTATTATATAATATATTGGATTATTGCTAATTTATAGAGCAATGTGATTGTAGCATAGACATACTTGAATACACCATACGCAAAAATGATTCGGCATGGCTAAACCAAATGCTCATTAAGACACTTGTCTTTTAGAGGCGATAATGTGACAAAAAATTAAAATAACATTAAAGTGGGATAGAAAATAGAAACACTACCATATAAAGTGAAAGTACTACTTAAAGTAGTGAAAAAGTGGTCCAATGAGATGAAAACGAAGCGGACAACTTCCAAATATATTTTTTATATGCTAAGTGGAGTTAGTGACTTAAAAAAGATCTTCCTACTAATTTAGTAGAGTTAGCAAAAGAAGTAACTTCTCACTAACTTAGTGGGTTAGTGAAGAAAGTAGGTGATTTGATTGTTCTCTAAGCTTTTGTAAGCTTATAGACAGATATCCTTTGTACTTTCTCTATGTAATATTACATATTCAATTATTTGAAGAAGCGTTGAAATTTTTGAAAGAAAGTTGTTAAGAGTTTCAAGTAGGAAGATCTTGAATGATTTATTTTGGAGTGCTTTCCTTATATTACTTTATCATGTGAATTGATCAATACAAAGTTAGTTTTGTCATATAGTTTGTATAAAATACTTTTATATTGAGAATGTGATTGAATCATCTAAATACGAGTGGCATGTGATATTTAAAAACTAACAAATTTATTGGTCGACAATCATTAAAAAAAAAGTTAAGTTAAAGTTTAATAAACTAAAATTTAACTTTTGCATGAGGACTTACACAATCATATTCAATACTTAATAATTAAAATCGAAGAAAAAAAGAATTTTGATTTTGATCATTAGTACACCTATCATTTGTGCTAATAGTCGACATTTCTAGTTTTTGAATCATCTAAATACGAGTGGCATGTGATATTTAAAAACTAACAAATTTATTGGTCGACAATCATTAAAAAAAAAGTTAAGTTAAAGTTTAATAAACTAAAATTTAACTTTTGCATGAGGACTTACACAATCATATTCAATACTTAATAATTAAAATCGAAGAAAAAAAGAATTTTGATTTCGATCATTAGTACACCTGTCATTTGTGCTAATAGTCGACATCTCTAGTTTTTGAATCATCTAAATACGAGTGGCATGTGATATTCAAAAACTAACAAATTTATTGGTCGACAATCATTAAAATAAAAGTTAAGTTAAAGTTTAATAAACTAAAATTTAACTTTTGCATGAGGACTTACACAATCATATTCAATACTTAATAATTAAAATCGAAGAAAAAAAGAATTTTGATTTCGATCATTAGTACACCTGTCATTTGTGCTAATAGTCGACATCTCTAGTTTAATCTTTTGTTTTCTAATATGCTCTCTTTTGGCACTAGAGATGTCAAAAGGGCCTCACCTGACCCGATTTTGGCTCAGGTTGATCCGGCCCAATTTTGTCACTGACCAAGGTCGGGCAAGCCACGGGCTAGCCCGTGGCCCTACTGTTATTTCTAAAACGACGTCGTTTTGTCAAAAACAATGTCGTTTTAGAAGTTCTGAAAAAAAGGACCAACTCGGCCCGCCTGTGGCTCTTCGGGTTGGGCCACGGGCCGACCCATCTCAGCCTGCCGAACCACCATCGCCCAGGGTCGAGCTGAAATATACAATATTATATTCACACAAAGAGATATGTACGTGCCAAATAGAGATGTTAATGAGCCGGACCGGGCATTTCTTATTTAATACTGGTCTTTTCTCTTGAAAAGAAAATTTGAGTTTCATTAAAAAGGGATAGAAAATAGTCCCATGATAACAAAGAGACATATTAATATCATGTAGCTAGTTACAGTTAGAGAGACCAGTGCTACTTAATAGGATAAAAGAACTTTACAAATGTGTGTGTGTGAGAGAGAGAGAGCGATAGAATACTAATTATGGTGGGAAACAATGGAAGGGCTTCGCTTGCGGATGATTTGATACGCGCCACTATGAACAAGTCATGAAATCGACTAACAAACCATGAAGCGGACAGTACGGGCAGGTACGACTAGGGTTTCATGGCTATTCAAATGTTCTAGTGATGAAGATAAGGATTCAAGATTATTTCCAAAATAGCAACCTGATCTGAGAAACCAATGACTTAACAATTGCAACCATATCAGGCTGAAGTGTCTTATACACCTTCGTAGGTTTTTTTTGAATCAATTTCAAAAGTCACCATCATATATAATAGGGGTCATGACTTTTGCTTTCTAATTAGATTCCAGTGTGGAAACTTCCTCACCATATTTTCTAAATCATATCAACAATCAGCAGGAACCATACTAAAATTTACTTTGTTGCTAAATCCAAGATTAATACTAGAAGCTTATGCTTTATATATGTTGATCAATGGATATGTTCTTCAAATGAACAGAGGTACATTCGATGGTTCTAACTACTGAATACTATTTCACAGCAGCTTATATCATTAGTTCTACAATCCCTCCTCTGCCAGGTAAAAAAGACAGAAGAAAAAAACACTGATCAAGGTTTGGAAATCTGTGGTAGTCGAGTAAAACTATACATGTAACCATGTTGGTAGGAAAGTTAAATTTGTTGAAGCATAAATGTAAAGCATTGATCGTAGATCTATGCAGCTTTAGTGCAATTTTCTACGGGTGATTGGACAGGTCAATATCTCCCGTAAAAAAACTTTACGCGATCCATAATTTCTGAGATTATTCACGCAGAATTTGGCATGAAGGGTACTTCAGATAAGTGAGATAGGCATAGTTTTTGTGGCAGCCTCCTGTAGTGTCGAAATTAATTGTCTGCCCGACAAAAAAGAGTTCGATGTTCATAGCAGGTTTTGACTAAAGAATCCTTATATGGCATGAATTGATTGAAAAATTAGTACCTACAACGGCACGTTATTAAGCGCATGTTAAATTTAGCACCTGCTGTCATCCATTCAATTACTGAGTGTTATCTGGTGTAAATGTGAGTCACATTCAAGTCAAATAATTTACTGTCATATTCTGTGACGTTGACAGCTCCACTTGGGATTTTGTGATAGAAAAAGAAAGAAAAGCCTAAGGTTGAGAATTTAAGAAAGTGCTAGTCGTCTTTATTGTTATTTTTTTTTTTCTGATAGCCATTTAGGGTGCATTGGAGCATTCCAGAGGCGTTTAAAAAAGTAGTATAGGGAAAATGAAGAAGACGCAAACAAACCGTTGGAAAGGGAATACCAGTCACTGCATACAAATTGAGCAAGGTATTTATAAATTAACTTTTGTCATCTGGTGGCTATTGGATTCTTCAACAGCCAAATGAAAAACTAGATAAAAGGAGAAAATAGGAAGAACAAAAGGTAGGAGTAGGACCCTTTATTTTTGGCCTGTATTTGCATGGGACCTCACCTATTGTTGAATTTTTCATATTAGCTATGGATTGTAATGCATAAGATTTGACAATTTTAGAATCAGAGAGGCAGTTTATATCAGTTGGTAAAATTTGTTCAACTTACTCTTAAATTCATGTTGGATGAAGAGGAGAATTAAAGGAGACCAAAACTCGTCTTCCTCACGAAGCCATGCTATGCTACACAAGAGAGTAGATAGTACGTAGCTACAATGGAGGTATATTTCTACAATTATAAATTCTTTTTGGCATATATTGATAGATAATTAGATGCAAACTTTTTGAGCATTAAAGTAGATGTGTTGTAGTGGTTGGTTCTGTGTTGCTTAGCAATTTAATTGCTTTATCTCCAGACTCTGGCATCCAACCACAAAAATAAATTTGAGCAATTCAAATGGAGAAAAAAGAAGTGGAAATACGAACAAGAATATGAAAAGGACAAAGAGATATTTGAACCACAAGAGGACCCCTCCATTCCAACCCCACACAGTGTTCATATCATCATCATCATCATAATCAACATATATAAGCTTTTTTTGGCTGTTTGTATCTTTTGACATGTTTTGAAATTGCCATCTTTTCTTTAAAAAATTAAAGCAGTCATTTAAAAATATCATCTCTATTTATTAAAAATTAAATTGCATATTATTGGATCTTTCTGAACTTCACTTGTTGGCAGGAGTAGCTGTTGTTTACATTAAAGCAGTAGTACTTGTTTTTGTTGAAGACACTTGCATACACATAAACCTTTCTTCATCTCTCTTTTTCTCTCAAAGTTGATTGAAACACCCAAAAAAAAAAAAAGGAAAAAGAAAAGATTCTTGAAGAATTTATGTGAAAAGGGTTGAGGTCCAATCAGAGAAGTTCCGTTAAGTTTTGATCTGTTCGCAGGTACTAACTCACTCAAAGGCCAAAAAGGAGAAAGATAAGAAAGATAACGTGTTGTATGGATAGCAACCTTCCATATAGTTAATTACTTGCACATCAATCATATAGAAAACATTATAGATACATACGATATGACTGAATATACTTATATAATTCTGCTCTCTCATATAAAAATTTGGTCTTTTCTCAAAATATATTCGTTGCCGATAGGAATTGCTGGAAAAAAATCAGATCTTTATATGCAATAAAATGAGGTTCATGTAATAAGGGATAACAAGGGAAATAAAGATGGGTATCTTTTTCTCAGCCTTTTAACTTCATCTTTCTCCTCAGTTCTGTTTTTCCTTTGCAGTGGGGGAGTTGCAGAGATTTCATTCTGAAAGGATCATGAGCCTCCGAAAGGTCTCGTGAAGGGAAGAAGTACCAAATCACTTAAACAACCACCACGTTTCATTTGTGCAACTCTGACGCAATGATCCTACGAGTTGAAGATTCGAACTCGCGATGTGAGGCGACCCAAGATAAATCTTGGGTCTGATACTAGTTAGCCCGCCAAAAGACCTTATAAAAAGAAGCACTAAATCTTTTTTAAGAGGTTCAGTAATTTTAGCTAGTTAATTGTCCCATTAATTGAAGGAGACTGATAAACTATAGGTAAGTAGATAAATAACACGTAACAGATCACACAGAGACAGGGTGGGTGTGATGTTTTGTGTTTCTGATGTACTTTTTTTTTTTTCCTATATCATTGATACATATGTATCTATATCTCCTTTCTCATCAATTCATGGACTTTTAGTCATTGTAATTGAAACTTCTTTCCTTTACATAGAAGAGCAGATGATCATGAAGCACGTGCACACGCAGATTTCCATCACAGCAGGTTCCAATTATATAAAACTATTACTATAATCAATACCTCTCTCTCTCTCCGCCTCTTCAATTTATATTTTTTTCCTTTATATAAGCGGCGATATCTCATTGTTTTACTTCCTTTCCCTTCTCTGTTTTTTCTCTACGTATTCTTGATGCTCCAGAAGATGAAGTTCTCAACATTTGTGTGTGCAATCATATGCTCCGAGAAAATTCTTTCAGAGTTTGTGCAGAAAATACGTTGATCCTCACTCAATTCACTCAAATCTCAAGTCTTACCCTTCCCATTTTTCTTCATTTCTTCTAAGCAACGACTGAGCATCCCACCTTACTCCCCAAAACTCTCATCAATTCTAAGCTCTCCCTGGTGTGTTGATCTGAAAACCACTCAAAACCACTATATGTAGTAAGTGATATGTGTGCGTTTGTGCACGTAGAGAAACAAGGGTCGTCCCAAGTCCGTATTTTGAGGATATACTAAGTGTGTAGGAGAATATGATATGTAGAGATGTGAAGACCAGGTAATTGACGTAAGTCTGTTTTTTCAGGTGACACTTAAAAGATCATATTTTCAAAGAACTCAACGAACTAGATGGCGACGTTCTTTCACGGGAATCCTGAAATTCAAGCAGCATCAGCAGAAGGACTTCAAACCCTCGTACTCATGAACCCTACTTATGTTCAATACTCTGAGAGCCCTCCCACTCCTACTCCTCCGATCAGTAATCTCGTATTCCTCAACTCCGCCATCGCCGCGGCTCAGCCGCCACACATCTCCCACGCTACACCCAACACTCAGCAATTCGTCGGAATTCCCTTGGACCCTAACTCCCACGACAGTTCTTCAACTTTGCATGGATTTATCCCTCGTGTCCACTACAATCTTTATAATTCAATTGATCCAGCATCGGCGGCGCGTGACGTACAACGCGCTCAGCAGGGTCTCTCCTTGAGCCTCTCTTCACAGCAACAGCCAGGTTACGGATCACAGGCTCAAGCGTTGTCTGGTGAAGATATGAGAGTCTCTGGCGGGTCGGTGTCGTCTACTTCGGGAGTGACTAATGGAGTTTCTGGTATGCAAGGTGTGTTGTTGAGCTCCAAGTACTTGACGGCTGCTCAGGAGCTACTTGATGAGGTTGTTAATGTTAATAACCCTGGCATAAGAAGTGAGTTGTCAGAGAAACATGGTGGGACTGGTACAAACAGCAGTAGTAAGGTCGCCGGAGAGTCATCGGCCGGTGAAGGGTCAGGTGGTGTGGAAGGAAGTGGAAAACGTGGAAGTGAGCTTGGTACTGGAGAGAGGCAGGAAATTCAGATGAAGAAAGCTAAACTCTTAAGCATGCTTGATGAGGTATGTCAAAAAAAACTTGTTTTTGCTCGTGTACAAAGAGGTTTTGATGTTTCTTCTTTTCTATACGATGAAGTTTGGCCACAGTGGAAATGAAGAGGGTTTAAGGTTTCGCGGGATGTGAGAATAGAATGAAATAGAGTTGAGTCTCTTTCAATGGCAGAGTCCCATTAAGGGAAATGGACTCCAAATTTCTGTCAGGTGCTGTTTTAGGTCTGACGAGGTCTCAAAACTTTTTGAAATGTTGAAGTCCCACCTCTCTAGAACCTGGTTTTGATGGAAAACCATATCTTTCCCCGAGTGTCAAAACAAATTAAGGATTGTCTATGTAGATGTCAGAGAAAAAAAAAAAAAAAGAGTTTATTAAAAACTCGAATTTCTGAGTTTACAAGGCTTCAGGAACGGGAGAGGTTGCTCAATTTCTTCCAAAAAAAAAAGAAAGAGTTTCATAGGTTGCTTCAAGCCCATTACCCTGTTATTACATCACTTAATTGGGAAACTATTTTCTTTTCATTTATTGTCTGAAGGTTGAGCAAAGGTACAGGCAGTACCATCACCAAATGCAGGTAGTGATTTCTTCGTTCGAGCAAGTGGCAGGAATTGGGTCTGGAAAGACATACACAGCTCTTGCACTTCAAACAATCTCAAAGCAATTTCGGTGCTTGAAAGATGCAATAGCAGGTCAAATTAAAGCTGCAAATAAGAGCTTAGGTGAAGAAGATTACCCAGGAGGGAAAATTGAGGGTTCGAGGCTCAATTATGTCGATCACCAGCTTCGACAGCAAAGAGCACTTCAGCAATTGGGAATGATCCAGCACAACGCTTGGAGACCCCAGAGAGGATTGCCTGAAAGATCAGTTTCTGTTCTTCGCGCTTGGCTTTTTGAGCACTTCCTCCATCCGTAAGCACTCAAATTTGTTATTATTTGTTCAATCTTCTTGTGTGATTTCAATCATTCTGGTCTTATTTGATCAATCTAGCGTTAAATGTTTCAACAACTCTTAACAACTTGTTGGACTCCTATTTCAGTTATCCAAAGGATGCAGACAAACACATGTTAGCAAAACAGACAGGGCTTACAAGGAGCCAGGCTTGTCCCTATCCTGCTTTTGACGTTTACTTTTGTTTAATTTGTCTCAGTTCTTATGGTCAATCATACTTCTAAATTTTCATTTTCAGGTGTCTAACTGGTTCATCAATGCTCGGGTTAGGCTTTGGAAGCCAATGGTAGAAGAAATGTATTTGGAGGAAACTAAGGAACAAGAACAAAATGGATCAGACGACAAAACAAGCAAGAGTGAACAGAATGAGGATTCAACTTCAAAGTCAGCTCCACAAGAGAAGAGTTCGGGTACTGAAAACCAAGCTAAGAGCTTCAAGTCCTTCAACAATTCACCAAACCTGAACCCTCCCGCAATTTCATTTTCGGTGACTTCTCCATCTATTGTGGGAGGAAATGTAGGAAACCAGACCGGTTTCTCCCTCGTAGGATCATCAGAGCTAGAAGGAATTACACAAGGAAGTCCTAAGAAACCTAGGAGCATTGACATGATGCAATCCTCAGCAATAGTCCCATCTATAGACATGGATGTCAAGCCTGATGAAGCAAACAATGGTCATGTTCCCATGAAATTTGGAAACGAGAGGCAGAGCAGAGATGGGTACTCATTCATGGGAGGTCAGACTAATCTTATTGGAGGTTTTGGGCAATACCCAATTGGTGAAATCGGAAGGTTCGAGGCAGAGCAGTTCACACCAAGGTTCTCAGGCAATGGTGTCTCTCTCACTCTTGGCCTTCCTCATTGTGAAAACCTATCCTTATCCGCCACTCACCAAAGTTTTCTTCCCAGCCAAAGCATTCATCTGGGAAGAAGGGTTGAACTTGCTGAACCAACCGAGTATGGAACGATTAGTGCTTCTGCTCCTCATTCTTCAACTAGCTACGACAATATCAGCATTGGAAACAGGAAGAGGTTCGCTGCACCGCTGTTGCCAGACTTCGTGGCGTGATCAGTATACATGAAGTTGTTAGTAAAAAGAGGCTTGATAGGTTGATAATCTCTTTTCCACTATTTCTTTCTGTTCCCACAATAATTACGGAGCAGGGAAAACGTATGGTAGTGTAAAGAAAAGAAAAAAAAAAAGAATTACTTGGTATAGGTCTATACATTGGCATAGAACCATCGAGTTCTTAGACAGTTTAGGACTATTTTACAGTATATATGGTTGGGGATTGTTTATTATTTTTGTAAGTTTGGTAGATGGATAGTCATAAGAATCAGATATTGGGGTATACCAATATTGTATCTATTGTGAGCAAATATGGTGTCAACATGAGTAATTAATGGAATAAAGAGTATTAGAAACCAGGAATCTTGGTGGCTTCCAAAGAGCTCGGGGATATGAAATTCTGTGCATGGAGATACTGCAGGACAGAAAATGAACATTTGCAGTCTTAAGAATGAACTGAGAAGCATTAGGATTTTGCAATGCAAAACGATCTTTCCGATTGTTCTTGTAATAAACAAGAAAAGTTGGAAATGTTTTGATGACAATCACTGGAGTCGAGCGTAGAGCGTGACATCAGATACCCTTTCTACTTCAGAAAGTCGCGGAGCAGACAAGTTATGTCAGCAAAGAATTTAAAGCATCAATTCCTCTATACATAATATGTGGCCTAATGGAAAGTGTTGCTGATAAGGACAAATGAGGTGCATAATTAAAATTTTCGTATTTTCCTTTCTTTATAAAGGATTACTTCTACTTCAAGGATAGCGTGTGTGTATGGTACATGGCTGACATTGGTATACTGTTCCATCACTAACCTATTGTGAAGTCTCGTTACATAACATGTACATCACATGGGGTATTCAGCTGCCACACAAATGTTTCTGACAGTTTCATGTTCTTGATGTAAGCTTTTACTCGTGGCTAGCACACGCCTATATGTCCAGACTGGATGAGCTAACTAAAAATACAAAAATAAAACAAAGAGCACGACAAAACCCATACACAGGCAAAAGTACTAAGTTCAGATGCACAATAAATCACGCATTATAGAAAGCAAAATCGATAAGATAATACCATTAAAATGACATAGCTACTTTAGATTCAGCCATTCTTCACAAGAATTGTCAATATAAACCTTGAGTTTGGTAACACACTGATCAGTGACATCCTAGAAATGGCAGGATTCTTACAACTAAGCAGAAGCTCTGCATTATATAATTTACAAATTTGATGCGAAATCTCAATTTTGTAATGCAGGTAAGTGCCTGTAGGCTGTAGCTTAGGCAGTTACTTTCAAGACCAAGAGCCAACTCTTTGCAAAACAATGTCGATAAATGCTAAACACAATCCCTGTGTGACGAAAGATTGGAATCAAAATCACATATAAATCGATTAAGGTGAATTGACTGTACTGCGATTGAGCCAAATATGTGCCAACCTTCTCTTGGCATTCTTTGATCTGTAACACCACACCTCGAAAGCCTCAGTCAAGTCTGGATAATGAATGTGCTTATTTCCTAACCATTCCGACAATATCTCAGCCTGGTCTCCTGATGGCAGTGCAACAACTATTGAAACAAATGTAGATTCCAAGGAATGCCAGAGCTCACTGTCGACCTTAAGTTTCACAGATTCCTCACTGGTAGTTGCAACAGAGTCAATTAAAGGTTTTGTAATCCTTACAAATGGAAGCCAAACCTTCAACATATAAAGTCGTTTTGCAGCAGGTAAAATAACAGTGCCACACCCAATTGCTTCTAAAACCTTTGCTGCCACCTCCACAACCTTTAACCTTATTTCTGTAGTTTCAGCTGCTGAACTTGCTTGCTCAACAAACTGAACTATTTTATGTGATGCGTCTACCCAACCATTGACAAAATCCTTCATGCTCTCCAAAATTTTTAAAATCTGACAAGCCCATGACAGATCTGATAGATGAAGCTGAAATGCTTTTATTCTTCTTGCCTCAGAACCAAAATCTACGGGCTCACATAATAGAGATTCTAAAACACTGTTAAATCTTATGAATAGTTCTTTCACACGTTTATTTGCCTCAGATTTAATATTTTCATCACCAGTTAAAAGGGGCCCATCATCATCTTCTGTGAGCATATATTCAAGCTGCTCCTGAGCAGAAGTTTTTAGGTCATTCATAGGTGAAGGAGGTGATGATGTGGCAAATTGAATGGCAGTCAAAAAAATCCTACATATAGCTGACGAGTTAACTGGCTGGAGACGGGAAAGAACTGGTTGTGCTAATGATCCCATTTTTGGAATAATTTTAAGAATTTCTTCTTCTTCAGCTTCTTCCCAGGGGACTGCTTCCAAATAACTAACACAAGCAGTAGCTATTTGTGGGCAGCCGAGCTTGACAGCTACTTGTAGAATGCCAAGTGCATTTGTTACGCCATGCCAAAGGTCATCTAACGAGTCATCTACAACAACATAAAGAAGGCGAAGAACATTGACATGGTGATCAAAATCTGACTCTTGACAGTAAACTTCAACACAGCTTCTAGAGTCAAGGATCTGACATGTAGGCCAACTTTCAGAAAGACGGTCAGCAAAATACTTGCTCTTCTCTACCAATATGTGAGAATGACAATAAAACCAGTCATCTCGACCATCTTCCGTCCGCAGTCTGACAACAACATCACTGGTTGAACGGTCACCAATCTTGTTTGGTGCCTTCGTTAATTACCATAGGGCAAGTAAAACATTAATAGAGATCAGATACAGCTACAATCGTATATTAACAGCTACCATTGAATATAAACAACAATAAGGGATACAGCGAGATAGATGTAATCATATAAAAGAAGTTCACAAAACTATGATACCCTCATTGATCATAGTTTGAAGCTTCTTGAACACAACTAAGCATTTCAACAATAGGGTACAGGAATTTGTCATGTACTCTAGCGTAGGATCCAAAGTCAAGACACAGAGAAAGTCACCTCTTTTTCCCTGGCTGTGTTCTCCCTTTCCTCTGAAGAACCTACGTCGATACAAAGAAGAGACTTGTCCTCGACAGGGTTGTACAACTGCTGTTATTTTTTAAACCTAGCTGCTGTGTTTTTCTTGATAAAAGTCTGCTTACCTCTTTATTAACCATAACAGCCTTTAAATAGGCTTAAGAGATAACCTAATTAAGACTCCTAATTAGATATAAAATCTAAAAATAGAATCTCAATAAAAACAGAAAACATAATTTGTAAAAGCCCTAACATATGAAAGAAAATCAAATAAAACAAAATAAAAGCAAACTTGTTAACGGCTATCCTATTAGCCAATTTTTTTGCGTCGCGAGTAAACTTTTCCTACAAAAGCATCCTCAACATTACTCCCTCCCTGCCAGATAGACCTCTTGAAGAGCAAAGAAATCTTCCCATGTAGCATTTTCATCCAAACTGTCTACCCAACACATCAACACTACTTGTTTGCCTCTTTAATCCTAGACCAAATAATAGAGTGGGAATTAGACACCAATTGGCCATCATGGAGGACTGATAGGGCGGCAAATGAACTTGGAGTATCGCCCTTAAACTTCTTTAACAAGGACACATGAAAAGCATCATGGATATGACTCCCCGTTGGTAGCTCCAACTTGTAGACTACTGTACCAATTCTTCGTAGTGCTTCACAATGACCAAAACATTTTGAAGACACTTTGTGAGGTCCTCTCTTCCGTATTGAAAGTTTTTGGTAAAGGTGAAGCTTCAACCAAACCTAATCGGCCTTTTCAAAGGAGATCTTCCGATGACTAGCATCATACGTAAGTATCATTCGTTGCTAGGCTTGTAGTAAACACTCCATTGTTGACTATAAAACTATATCTCTCTTCTAAAGAGCGCGATCCACTACCTCCACTCTAGAGGAACTGGCTATACAATCAAGCAAACACGAAGGATCCCATCCATCCATCACCTAAAATAGCTTACGTAGCTTGCAAGGAAGAGTAGAAAGATGTGTTGTAAAAATACTCTGTACACGGAACTCATTGGAGCCATCGTTGTGGTCAATCGCTCAAAAAGCAACGCAAGTAAATCTCAATGGCGCGGTTTACAACTTCAGTCTGGCTATCTAACTGCAAGTAATAAGTTGAAGAAAAGGCCAATTTTGTTCTTCACAAACGAAACAATTCCTTTTAGAAGAGACCCGTAAAACGTTTGTCTCAATGAGAAACAACTGTCTCAAGTAACCACTGCAAACGAAAGACTTTTGTGAAAAATTACATGAGCCACAAATATAAAAGTGAAAGGATGAGCAAGTGGAACAAAGTGCATATTTGGAAAATCTGTCTACAACCACCATCAAAATTGACTTCCATTGGAACTTTGGGTAATGCTTCGATAAAATTCATTGAAATATCGGCCCATTCTTGTTGGGGCACCAAAAAGAGGCTATAAAAGCATTGTTCAGTATAAGTTCTCCTACTTGTTGTGTTGACAAACCAGGCAACTCTGCACAAATTCAACCATTACTGATTTCATTCCTTCCAAAAAGAAATCTCTGCGCACATTTTGCAATGTCTTCTGGACCCCTTCGTGGGTCATATTATGAATGCCCAAGATGATGGTTTGCACTAGGGGAGAAGTTCACAACAAATAGACCTTCCCCTTGAAAAAGATTAAGCCATCCCTTACTTCCCAAGCAACTTCAACGTCCCATTCTCTATGCTGTCCCGTTGTTGTTTCAAGTCATCCAAGGCTTCCACTTCTTGTCGAAGGACATCAAAAATGTCAGCCAGTGACATAGAAATAGCAAAGAGTGGGCCATCCTCCTCATATATCAGGAAAGTGCGTCGACAGCTTATTTCAGTCGCTCCACCTTGTACTCTATCCTGAAATCAAAATTCATTAGTTTACTAATCCAATGTTGTTGAGTTGAAGTGGTTAACAAAAATTTTAGATTGAAGTGATCGGTCATGATGAGAAAAAGCCTCCCTCAGAGATATAGATTCTAGTGGGTCACGACTTATAGCAAGATCAATAAGCTCTCTTTCATACGCTGCAAGCTTATAATGACAATTTGCCAATTTTTTGCTTAAAAATGCAATTGGACAGCCTTGTTGTTGTACGATCGCCTAATACCACTACCAGAAGCATCACACTCTACCACGAACTCTTCCTCAAATTAGGCAACTTCAAAACAGGGGCTTCGAAAAGAGCGTTCTTCAAGTTAGAAAAGACCAAATGGGTCTTTTTTCAAAAGGCTAGTCAGAGGTGCTACCAATTTTCCATAAATTTTTTTATATATTTCTTGTAGTACCCTGTTAATCCTAGGAAGCCCCTAAGAGCCTTGGCCAATTGTGGTATTAACGAATCTACTATCGCCTTAATCTTACTTACATCCGCTTACACTCCTTCACCATGGACAACATAATCCAAGTACATCACCTGAGTCTCCCCAAATGTGCACTTAGATTTCCTAAGAAAAAGATGGTGAACTTGCAATAATTCAAAAACTAAACGTATGTACTAAATATGCTCAATCCATGTCTTACTATATATTAAAACGTCATCAAAGAAGACTAGGTTAAACTTACACAAATAAGGCCTAAACACCTCATTCATCAAACTTTGAAAAGTAGAGAGAGCGTTGGTAAACTCGAAGGCATTACAAGGGATTCGAAATGCCTATGGTATGTCCTAAAAGTTATCTTCTCTATATTCCAACAATCCATTTTAATTTGATAGTATCCTAAACGAAGATCTAACTTTGTGATTGTTAAGCTCCCTATAGTCCACATAAAACCTCCATGTTCCGTCATGTTTCTCACTAGTAATACACTAGAAGAAAAGGAAGATTGACTTAGTCTTATTATTCCTTATTGTAGCATAGCAACTGGTAAAGTTGCTCCTTTGTTCATAAGGTCACAAGTTCAAGTCACAAAACAGTCTTGCTGTAAAAATACAAAGGGAAGGTTGTGTACATTATGGCCCTCCCCAGACTCTCGCAAAGCGAAAAGCCTTGTGCACTGGATATGTTGATGTTGACCTTTGTATCATAGCCTTACATTGCTTCTCTATCTCATCCTTTTGAAGGTGAGGATAACAGTAAGGTTGCACCACCACCAATCCAGATCCCGGCATTAAAAGAATTTTATGATGACAACTTCAACTCGGTGATAATCTTAAAGGTTCCATAAACAAATCTGGAAATTATGTCAACAATTTTTCTATAGTGATGGAGGTCGAATGTTGTCCCTTTATTATTGTCACTCTCGATTCAACACTCGAAACTTGCCCCTTCCATTGCACCTTCTTCCCATCCAGCTCAAAACTCATCGTTAGAGATGCAAAGTCCCAAAGTATAGGGCCCAACGTATGCAGCAATTTGACCCCTAAAACCACATCAAAACCATATAAGGGAATAGAATAAAGGTTAGTGGTAAAAGAATCATAATCAACTTGTAGAGTTACTGCCTTATAGATACCCAAACTAGACACTTTTTTTCATTGGCCACTGCCACCTGCAATCTTGGCCACTCCCTAACTGTAATACCAATTTTGAGTATCACATCCTCCCAAAATAAATTACGGGTGCTTACCGAATCTACCAATACCCACAACGGCCATCCAACTACTAATGCTTGTAATTGCATAGTTTGTAAGCTCTAAATCCCACTTATAGCATGTAACAAAATCTCCGGATCGTCTAACACCTCTTCCTCTTGCTCACTATCTCAGTCTGGCACTTCGATCCATAAAATCCTCTTGCACTTGTATCTCGTTGAGTACGATTCATCGCAATTAAAGCACAGCCCTTTAGCCCTTCTTTCTGCCATCTCAGCCCTTGAAAGCCTTTTGAAAAATGAGGTTGGGGTGCTGCCTGAACTGTTGGTAGTTGACCTTGTCAGTTTTCCTCCTCCACTCACTCCTTTGGTGCTTTTATTCTCAACGTTGCAACTGATTTAGGGGTTGTCCATAGCCAAAAATTTGGATCTGCCTTGTAATATACATTATTGTTTCCTCTCTAAAGCCCGTGCCATATTCATTGCCACTACTAAATTACCAGGCTGTTGCATCTCTACCTCACTTTGAAGGCTCTCCACCAATCTTGCCATAAATAAATTCAACTTTTGACAGAGATTCAAGTCTATAGTTCTCGCTAACAAGGACTGAAACTATCGCTGATAATCATTTACAATTCATGTTTGCTTAAAATTTGCCAACTCTCTTAAAGGATTATTGCACATGAGTGGTCCAAACCTCATACGACAATGTTCTTTAAACCCGTAACACTCCAATTCCAACTTCTCCTACTCTAATTGATAAAACCATAGCTGCACTTACCCCATCAAGTGGAAGGTTGCCAATCCCATCTTTTCCCCCTCTTGGAATTTTTTATTCCCAAAAAGTTATTTGCACCTCCTTAACCATATCAAGGAGTCTTCTGACTCGTCATAGCCGGAAATTCAAGCTTGGAGTAGCGTGGTACCAACTAACTTCTTACCTGCCTATTTGTTCTCCTCTGAATAGTTTTGGCTCCCTCGGTTGCTACTACAGTACTACTTGAAACACCAACATTTTCCCTTCTTGAATCCTTCCCTGATATACATGGCATGAGAGCTCCTTCATCTATTCTTCTGGTGCCTGCTGCCTCATGGCCATAGTTTGCATAAAAGCCTCCAACTTGCTGATCAAGCTTTTCGAGTCACCCATGACAGGTGGCTCTGATACCAAGTTGTTATGTATTCCAACCTAGGATCGAGTCATGAGTTAAGACATAGGGAAAGCTAACTCTTTTTCTCTAGCCGTGTTCTCCCCTTCCTCTGAAGAACCTATGCCGACACAAAGGGCAGACCTATCCTCGACAAGGTCTCGTACAGCTGCTGCTGTTTTTTTAATCTGGCAACTCTGTTTTTCTTGATAAAAGTTTGCTTACCTCTTTATTAACCATAGCAGCCTTTAAATAGGCTTAAGAATAACTTAATTAGGACTCCTAATTAGATATAAAGTCTAAAAATAGAATCCCAACAAAAGTAGGAAACATAATCTGTAAAAACCCAAAAATACAAAAGAAAATAAAATAAAAGCAAACTCGTTAACGGCTGTCCTGTCAGCCACTTTTCTTGTGCCGTGAGTAAACTTTTCCCACAAAGGTATTCTCAACAGAATTCTGAGCTCTAATTCATAGTCCCATAAGTAATACAGGGAGAAACAGTAAAAAAAAAATGAAAGATATAAATTGGAAAACATAGGAATAAACTGTTAACGTGTGCAAGCAGGAAAAACTTACAAGTGGCTCCATTACAGATTCAGAACCAAGGATAATGTCCACTACGCATTATGACTCCAGTAATCAGAATCAAAGGTAACTGCATAGTTAAGTTTACAATATTTTGAACAGATTAGCGGTACTACAGGATGGAGTTCTTCCATCAAGCACAAGTCAGATCAGAGATTGAATTCACTATCATAAATTCAATATAGTACACTGGATTTTTACAAAACTAATCTACTCAATTATAAAGTAATCTTTGGGGCCTTCTAAATGCATCTTTTACCAAGAATAAGGTATAGGATTCTTAGGCATAAATACTAAATTATGAAACCCGAATAAGAATGGGGAGAGTAAGAGAAAGGAATCTTTCTCAGAAAATAAACAATAAACCGACAGCAAGAAAAAAACTGAACCAGGTTAGACAATACAAACAAATATGCACCATGGGACATAACTGGATTCTCATCTTTCAAATACTCATTTTTAACTAGCTTCAATTCATGCCCTCTTCGTCATCTTTCAATCTTTTGTTCAAAACCCACACCGTTTATGCCCAAACACTTGGTACATGTAAATGTGAAGCAAATGAAGAGACTTGATGGAACAGGAAAACAACTAAAGATAAAGGAACTTCCATGACTGCGATGAAAAAGAATTTACAGGTTCAAACAGTATAGACCAGAAAGTTTTTATTTTGATGTAGAAACAAATACGAAGCTCAGAGAAGATTAGAAACTGCTAGTTCAACCCCTAAAGGTTTGAATCTTTACAGGCAGATGTGAAGTAGAGAACTGAACGAAGTTTTTAAGTTGAGAATCCAAAACCTTTCCTTCGACTTTACTTGTAATATGACTTCTGTCTGCATTTCGCATCAACAGACAACATGGTAAAGCGCCAGTGTTCTGTCTCCTTTTCTCAACTCGCAACTGTGAATTAGATGTGGGTGCTCTTTTTCGTTATGGATCAACCCAAATTGAAAATGTTCGTAGATTTTGGGCTTTAGTCGATTCTCTGAACCTGAACCCACATATTATGTGATCTCATTCGGAACATTGGATTTAATCCTATGAATTTTCTAATGGGAAGTCAGGATTGTCGTTTTGTACATTTTACGGATGTATAAGCGTACGAACTTTTGAGGACTGATCTTCTTCTGACCTAGTCGTTCCTTATTTTTATAGTAATCATTTTTAACTTTTAAAATGCCTGAACTAATTTAATGTAAGTTCTTGAATTAAAGTAGACTTTCAATATGTTTAAAATTTTGTTGATATTATTCCTGAAAAGTTCACAAAAAAAGATTAAAGCTATCCAACAATAATTAAGAGTATCAACGAGAGGTTAATATCGCAACAAAAATATTAAACTTTTGCTATTAATCACACTCGTTTTAGTACAATAATATATATACAGAGAGAGAGAGAGAGAGTTACGTGCTGGTGGTGGCATGGCACGTAAGAGGTTGTGGGAAGAACAACGTGTAAGACTAGCTTTTTTTAGTGGATAAGTCTGATGAACTGGTCTTAGTTGTCAGAAGTTAAATAAGTGGTGGAATGGAAGTGATCCCTATATTTATGATTGTTTTATTTTTCTGCAGTAACTGGTGGGCGTGGCCCCCTAAATTAGGTCCTGTTTGTTAACTGAATTAATGTTAGAAAAGTGAGTTAATCTAATGAGGATTAGCCAGTAGTCATATTCCCTGTGTCACCGCTCGACGGACCGAGTGAGTAGCCGTTATAAATTAGCACGGAGTTTATTGAATAAAGGTACGAAGTTATATCAAAGTTACTCCTCTCTCTTTGAATCTTCTTTCCCTACTGAAAATCTAGTCCAAATCTATTTCTCAAAATTATTCATAACAGAGAGAGAGCAACATACAAAGCATAATGAGTTCTAAGATTACAATAAAGAATTTTTAATAAAGTTTATAAAGCATTAGTGTTTTAGATTAGAGCGACGATTTAAATGTTTGTTGCTATAAGTAAACGATTTTATAACGTTTTAACGAAGCGTCTGAAAAGTGAACATATTTTACAACTATTACGGAATATCATTGCAATAACATCAAGTTTTAAAGATGTTTAAATAATTTCGTCTCCAAAGCGAAAGATTTTTGCGACGAACAGAAATATTGTCGCCAAATGTCGGGGAAATCAATGTACTTGGCGTCGATTATGATAAAGCGTCGCAAATGGTTGTAACAAATAGTGATTGAAATATATATTGCGTTGCCAATAATAGCCTTTTTTGTGACTATTGCAGTAATCGTTGCATAAGGGACATAGAAACATAATATTGAGTAACGATACTTAGAAACCGTCACAGAATGTATACTTAGTGCGACGATTTATTTAATTCGTCACCAATATTTGACGATGAATTTCTGAAGCGTCGTAGATGATGCCACATATGATGACCATTTATTAGATTCGTCGCAATTGTGATAGCATTTTGCGACAATTATGAGTTTCGTCGCAAAAATTGTTTGTTAAATATTTTCCATAAATTTTTAGAAAAATTTTGATGAATTTTTGTATGTGATAGTGTTGTTAAAATTAATAATATTGGGAAGATCGTTTGTTAATGCTATGTGTACTTAATAATCATAATTAAGGTTAATTATAATTGACATTTTCATATTCCTAGTGAAGATATCTTTTGTTGTGAAGTTGCTTTCAATGTTTAAAGCATATTGTTGAAAACACATGATAGGTTATTTAAAATATGAAAAGCAAATATATTTTGGACATTAAAATAATTGTGAACCAAAAATTTTAAATTTAATAGGATAAGAAAATCATAAATTTAAGTAAACAACTATTCTTAATCATTAATATTTAGTAACAGTAAAAAAATTATTAATAAAAATTTTGGAAATGATATCAATATAATATAATGATATATGGTAAGTAGCACAAGATTTTAATTAGAATTTTAACAATTCTTATAGACATAGAACAAAAATAATTACAACAACAATAGTAAGCAGCCTTACTCCTAACTAGTGGAGAGTTTGTTTTAAAAATTATTACAGGTAGAACAATAAATAAAATTTTAAGTTGATTCCATCAATAAAGAGTTGAAATAATTAATTTTGAATTCCAAGTAACATGAGAGTCGGTAAAGGTAAATGAATTCCCTATGTCTAGATTCCCAATACGGGTCTTTGCACGTTCGAAGTCACCAATTGAAATAGTGAAAGATGTTCCCTCAGGTGTAGGGTTGTTGGCACACTCTTCCAACAACTTCTTCGTTATAGCTAAACTTCTAGAGAATGCAGTGAATGAGTTTCCAGATTTAGTATGGAAGACAAGTTGATTAGATACCAGTAGAATTCGTTTCACTTAAAACACAATCAATATAGAACT
>JAOQMQ010000004.1:18142519-18162680 GCA_027563845.1 Erythroxylum subrotundum
AAATTATCTTATATATATAATATATAAAATAAAAATTTATATATTTATTAGTCACCGGTTCGATCACGGTTGAATTCTGATTGAATCATTGACCTTTGAATCAGTTGCTTCTCCGATTCAGTCACCGGTCCAGTTTTTAAAACATTAAGTCGTAGATTCGAACCGTTCTTATATATGTAATCATTTAAAATTTGAAATTAAAGTTTTGCTTCCCGTAAAGGATCTACCTGATTCGAGCGAAGATTAATTTAGATGTGAATGGCTTAAAAATACTTTCTCATAATTGAGACCCTTCTAAAATATCTCATTGGAAACTAATTTTTTTTAAATTTTGTGGATTTAATAATAAAAGTACCGATTTTAAATGTTTGTATTGAAGTTTTTATAATAAATTTTAAATTATTTTAGAATATTTTAACATTTATGAATTAAATTTCCCTTAAAAATAACTCTTATTTAATTAAAATTTAATAAAGATATCATAATTGATAAGGTGATAACGATAAATATTTTATATTGCAGTAAAACTTGAGGGTGTCCATTATTAAATGTTGAATAAATTAGAGTTATTTTGTGAACATGTGTTATAATTCAAAGTTAATCTATAAATATTGAATGCTAAAAATTTATGTAAATTTTTATAAAATTTTTAGGGATGAATTAACATATTGTTTCCTTACGTTTTTATAAAAGAGTATCAAAATGTGATAAAATAAATTTTATTTTATCGTGACGGTAGAAAAAAGTCACTATCTATATTTTAAAAATTGGATCAACAATTAAACTGATAATATAAGAGATATAAAGTTTAAAGAATCAATTATTATATATGATAAAATTTTAAAATTTTAAAATTTAATTGAAGAAAATATCTATTTTTATCAACAAAAAAAGTTAAAATCTAGTTAAAGAAGAGGACTGTTAAATAAATACCGACTAATTTATTATAATTTTTGAAAAAATATTAATTTATAAAAATTATTTGATTTTTAAAAATAACTGTAGTTAAAATAAAAAAAATGATTAATTCATCGTTTTTAAAATTAAATAAATTAAGCCAATTCAAATCATAATAGCTAATAAGGGAATCGGGAAATCGAAAATAACGATTTCATGCTCAAATCCTGTCCACTTCATTACCAACCGAAAGAGGGGGATGGAACTAACACCTACAAAACACATCATCCTTATGGTAGTGAAAAATGTTATAATTACTACCAATCTCAAAGTCCTTTTCATACAAAGTGGAGAGGGAATCTGATCTATCCTCTTTGTCTCATATATATCCATAGCCAAAGGGATCATATAATCCTCTAAAAAAGAAGGTGTCCATATCCAAAATCCTTAAGCATTGAGTAAGCCTTGCTTTTAGTTTCGACTTTTCTATTGTGTAAATCAAATAAACACTTTTAAAAAAATCGCGATGTGTTCAAATCTCTTAAAAATTATCTGTATAAGATTGAATTTCTATCTTAATTTTGGTAATATCTATTAGATAACACATTAAATTGCTTTTTTAGCTTTTTTTTTTTGTAAAACATATAGATTGAAATTCATCCATGTAAAATTCAAAATTTTTATATCATCTTATGGCATATGAAATTGTTTTTCCTAGCATTTCTTGTGAAGCATGTAAATTGAATTCATCCATGTAATGATTGTTCTAACTGAATTTTCATATAGATTGAATTTAACTATGTAGGATTGAATTTCTAACTAAATTTTAGTAATTTAAAGTTTTTATATCCATTAGATGACACATTAAATTTCCTTTTCCTAGCATTCCTTGTGAAACATATAGAGTTCATAGACCTAATATTGCACAATCTAAATGTTGGGAGGCTGATTATCTTGTCCCCCATGCTAATATGCTTTTGGGGTAAAATCAATTTGCTTGATAGGCTACTTTTACCACACATAGCTTTCAGAGATAATATTAGTGCAAGTGGTAGGGCTCACATTCTAGAGAACACACGTTAGCCAAAAGAAAAAAGGATTTAAAACCTAAAAACACAAAATGAAAGAGATAAGTTGGAAAGCAATAGGTGGATAAACCCTAGTTTCATCATTACGTGGTACCAAAGTGGATGAATCAGCCTAACAAGTTCTTCCTCTTGACAATAAAGAGATAAATATCATTGGGATTTGGTGTTTATCTCTAAAGTATTATTTGCATAGTCAACTAAACAAATGAACAACGTAGAAACATATTTCCTTTTAAGCTCCTTTTTCGTACTGACTTTCATGTATACGATTGATGATTCTAAAATATTTAATTATGCATCTTTATATATATATATATATTAAATAATCCAAGTAGACAAATCTAGGCAACTTTGATGATTGCTATATATATATATATATTAATTTTTTATTGAAAGTACAAGCCGCCAATAAAAATAAAATATTTCAACTAAAGAAAACTTGCACTTTTTGGATAATAAAAGTTATCATGATAAGTATTTGCTACTTGCATTAAAACTTGTAAGATTCTCATCTCCTTAGCATACACAATTTATTAAAGTAAAAATATTCATTAAAATTGGTTAAGGATTTTCTATTAATTATTTGTTGCTTGATTTTGAATGGAATTTTTTTGAATTACCTAACTTATAAGTTATAAGATACTATATACACTTTAAAAGTTTATCTAATGCACATTCATAACATAGTAAATATGAATTCTCTCATTAAAAGAAAAAGGGTTAATTAAAAAAAACTCAATTTTTTTCAATTTTTCAATTATAATTTGAACTCTAAAAATTAGCAATAAAATACCTAAATTTTCAATTTTTTTAATTCTCGCCTGATTTTCAAAAATTAACAATAAAATACTCAAGCTTTCAATTTTTTTCAATTATAGCCCGATGATAGTATTTTCGTTAAGTTTGCTGACGTGACTTATTACATGTTTTAAAACCCTTAACTATTAATACATTAGCCAAAATTAACAAAACAAATGAAGATTAATGAAACGACGTCGTTTAAACACATAATTAAAATGATATCGTTGTTTAAAAATGACCTAAATAAGATTACATAGCCCCGACACCCTTACGCTTTGGTTTCAATTTTTCTCTTCATTTTCAGTTTGTTCTCTCGACGCTTTCATCCTTCGATTTTCAGATTACGCAACCCCAACACCTTCACATTAAGGGCATCAGAAGAATGAATTAAAAACGAAAAACTTACTAATACAGTATGTTGTAATGCGAGAGTAGTTTGAAGTTTCAGAGAACAAATAAAAAAAATGGTTGAGGGCATCGAAAGAACAACATATAATGTCAGGTTATAATTGAAGAAAAATGAAAGTTTGAGTATTTTACCCTAATTAAACAAAACAAAGTCTCAAAAGGGATTGTTCAGCTCCAAACTAAAAGCTTGATTGTTCAAACTTGAAACCGTAGCAAATAAACTTGTGGAATCTTAGTACAACAACATGCACAAGAGAGCTCATACCTCGTAACTAGACATGTATAGCTTTAGAGTACTTGTAAATCAATGAAGGACTTGTGGACAACTGCATCCTAAATATCCGAGCTTTAAACATACAAAAAAAGGACTTGACAGTGCAATGCAATAAAAGAAAAAAGCAACACCTGCAGTACAAGACGAGCACACATGGGTTTGATTCCAGCGCGTCAAATGCTTCTTTATGAGTATGTGGTTGGCCAGAAATGAAGATAAGGGTTTAGTAGGACGAACTCTTTTGTCAGAATCATTGATATGCATTACATATGATTTATATGAAGCTCTCTCAGCTTTTTGAAGCTTTTAGCTTTACCTTTTTTCTCTTTTTCAGGAAACAAGAACCTGGGAATTGCCTATCTTTGACAAAAGTTGTGTTTTCGAACTTACTTAGTTGTGGCACAGCAAATATACGAACTTATTCCATTGACTCGACTTTTAAAGGTTATGTAGTACTTGCAGATTTGGTACAAATATGAAATCCATTCAAAGCATGGTACTGATGCCTTGTTTAATTAGTGTGAAAAACGTTGGAGGAACAATGATGCAGAAGTCAAGACAAGGCTAGTCCTTCTAAAAATGAGAGGGGGCCCAAAATTCTGGTTTTGGTTTGGTCTGAAGCTATATCAGACTCGAAGCTCCAAACTCGAGTGCGAGCATGATCGAACTTAGGCAGCATGAAGCTTGATTAGGTCTGATTATATTTATTTTTAAAATTTTAAATAATATTATTTTATATAAAATTTTCAAAATTTAAATTAAGTTTAACGGAATCAAACTGAGCTTTTTTTGATTAATTACTGAAAAATTGTAAAATTTACACTATTTTATAATTATAATTCGAAGTTTAAAAAGTAACAATAAAATACTTGAAATTTTATTTTATTTTTAACAAAAATGGCTTGGCATTTGTTTTTTCGTTAAAAATGCTAACGTCACAAGTCATGTGAGCTATATTATGGTACACATAGAATGCCCCTGTGTTATGCTAAATTCACATAAGATTTTAATAAAATAATATTAAACAAAATTAAACAACAAAAAATTCTAACCCCTCGTCTGCCATGTAAATTAACCCAACAATAGCATGCATCTCATACAATAACAATACGTAAAAGATACATGCACATAAACAACAGAAGAATAACCGAAACAAAATAACACCAGCCATTGCCCACCGATAATCCTCTTTGTCTATGAGTTTTTGAATCTTCTAGCATCTCTCTTTAGCACGATCGATGGTGTACTCTAGTGCGTTAGTGATGATAGGGACCCAAAAGCAACCTTTATATCTATCCCCATACCTCTATCCATCACAGAGGAAGAAGCTCGGGAGTATGGGCGATAACATGTGCGTGTATAGAGGGAAAATGCATTAAATGGATCATACATGAACAGTAGGAAGGTTAGGTATTTTTTTAAAAAAAAATCTTACATTCTCCTACTTGGTCCATTTAACCCAACACAAACATAACAAGAAATCAAATATATGAATCATGGCGATAAGTCCTCTTATAGTGAGTATTATCTTCTATGTATTACATATATAAAATTTCTCATTATTAGCCCTTAAACTTAATGAATAAACCATATGTTTATTTTAGGTCCAAATTAAATGACATTTCTCAAAACCAATCAAAATATGTGTGCACAAAATATATGAGAAAATATCAAACTAAATAAGAGTTTCATTGAATCAACAAATGTACAACCAAATCACATTACGGAACCAAGTCTTATTTGCACTACGTGATCCTTAAATTGCTTAGGTGGCATGCCTTTAGTTAAAGGATCCACAATCATCAAGTTAGTGCTAATGTGCTCTATGACAACTTTCTTTTCCTTAACACGTTCTAGCTAAATACTTAATGTCGATATGCTTACTTCGACTTTCACTCTTGATATTTTTAGCTATAAAGACCGCAACAAAGTTGTCACAACACAACCTTAATGGCTTAGAAATTGAATCAACAACTCTAAGCCCATACATGAAACTCTTCAACTATACACCATGCAAGGTGGCCTCAAAACATGATACGAACTCAGTCTCCATAATGGAAGTAGCAATCAGGGTCTGCTTGGCACTTCTCCAAGATACGGCTCCACCAGCTAGCATGATGGAAGTAGCAATCAAGGTCTGTTTGGCACTTCTCCAAGATACGGCTCCACCAGCTAGCATGATGGAAGTAGCAATCAGGGTCTGCTTGGCACTTCTCTAAGATACGGCTCCACCAGCTAGCATGAATATATAACCAGATGTTGATTTCCTTGAATTAATGCAGCAAGTAAAGTCTGAATCGGAGTATCCAACTACTTCCAAGTTCTCAGTTCGCCTGTACATAAGCATGCAGTCCTTTGTGCCCTGAAGATATCTCATAACCTTCTTTGCAGCTTTCCAGTGGTCAATACCTAGATTACTTTGATATCTTCTTAACATTCCAACAACATATGCAATGTCAAGTCGGGTGTAGACCTGAGCATACATAAGGCTTCCAACAGCTGGAGCATATGGAATGTTCTTCATGTGTTCCTGCTCAAAGTCATTCTTCGAGCATTGATTCAAACTGAATCTATCACCCTTGACTATGGGTGCTACACTTGGTGCACAATCTTTCATCCGAAATCTCTCTAAAACTTTGTTGATATAGGTCTCTTGAGACAAATCCAAAATGCCTCGAGTTCTTTCTCTATGGATCTTGATGCTAATGACATAAGATGCCTAACCCATATGTTTCATATCAAAATTCTTTGAGAGAAATTGCTTCACTTCATATAACAAACCTTTATTATTAGTCGCAAACAAAATGCCATCCACGTATAACACAAGAAAACAAGTCTTACTCCCACTGACCTTTTGGTCCACTATATTCTTTAAAAATGAATGAAGTTATAACCTTATGGAATTTTAAATACCACTACCGGGAGGCTTGTTTTAACCCATATATGGATTTATTAAGCTTGCATACTAAATGTTCACCATCACTAGAGGAGAATCCTTCAGGTTGTTTCATGTAAATCTCTTCCTCTAGTTCACCATTGAGGAACACCGTTTTCGCATCTATTTGATGTAACTTAAGATCAAAATGAGCTACTAATGCCATGATTACAGGAAGAGAATCTCTCTTAGATACAGGAGAAAATGTTTCTGTGTAGTCGATTCATTCCCTTTGAGTGAATCCTTTGGCAACAAGTCTTGCTTTATGTCTCTCAATGTTGCCTCGTGAGTCTTTCTTTGTCTTAAATACCCATCTACATCCAATGGTTTTCACACCATTTGGCAACTCAACGAGATCCCAGAATTAATTAGATGCCATAAAATCCATCTCATCCTTCATAGCATTGTACCACAAGTTCGATTCCTTAGAACTCATGACCTGCGAAAACGTTTTAGGATCATTTTCAGCTCCAATGTTGTAATCTGAATCATGTAGATACACTATATAATCACTAGGTTTTTCTTACCTTCTAACCCTAGTAGATCTCCTCAATGTTGTATCATCATCCTCACGAGGAACTTGTTGCTCAACCTGTTGTTCAACTAGTTGCTTAACAATTTATGGTTGTTCCTCATTTACAACTTGATCTACTAGATTGGTACTAACAGGTTGTAGAACTTCAGTAACTGACTGTGCAACACCCGTTTCAACTTGAGGGGTATGAATGACAATCAATCTATCACTTGAACCAGAGGGTTGAGCTTCATAATGGCCCTTTTCAAAAACTATGTCTTAAAAATGACCACTCCCACTGATCAAGTCATTCTCAAGAAATTTTGCATTTCTTGATTCCACAATTCTAGTGCTGTGAGATGGACAATAGAATCTATACCCCTGAGATCATTCAACATATCCAATGAAATACCCATTAATGGTCCTTAGGTCTAGTTTCTTCTCCTGTAGGTTGTAAATTCTCACTTCAGACGGATATCCCCAAACGCGTATATGCCTCAGACTCGGTTTTCAACCCTTAAATAACTCAAAAGGTGTCTTTGAGATAGCCTTGGTTGAAATACAGTTTAATATATACACAGCCGTCTTTAGAGTTTCAGTCAACCAGAATTGAGGAAGTTTTGTGTTACTCCTCATACTTCTCACCATATCCATTGAGGTTCGGTTTCTTCTTTCTGCCATACCATTCTGATCCGGAGAACCAGACATGGTGTACTGGGCAACAATCCTATGTTCCTGAAGAAACTTCACAAAAGGACCAAGCGCTTGTCCACTTTTAGTGTATCTACCATAGTACTCTCCACCTCTATCTGACCTCACGATTTTAATCAGTTTTCTACATTGATTCTCCACTTCAGTCTTAAACATTTTAAAGGCATCCAAAGCTTTGTCCTTAGAACGAAGTAAGTAGAGACACAAATATCTCAAATAGTCGTCTATGAAGGTGATAAGGTATTTCAGATTTCTTGCGTCCATATCTGGACAACAAATATCTGTATGTATGATTTCTAACATGTTTGTACTCCTCTTGGCACCCCTTTTAGACTTGTTGGTTTGCTTACCCTTAATGCAATCTACGCAAGTCTCAAAGTCAGCAAAATCCAAAGTACTAAGTACCTTTTTATTTACTAATCTCTTAATTCTCTCAATTGAGATATGTCCTAATCTACAGTGCCACAACATAGAGGATTCTTCATTCACATCACATTGTTTCAATCCAGCAGTGACATGCATCGAATTATAGGCATCATCATTTTATAACTGAATGGAATAAAGACCATTAGATAATATACCATAACCAATAACTTTAGATTCGTTACATGAACTGAAACCAGAATCTGAAAAGTTAAAGGAAAATAAAGTCACTGCAAGTGCCAATGGCTTCCACATGTGAACTCGTCTTGCTTCTTGAATAGATGAATTGTTCACTTCCCACCGGCTTCTTTAGGTTTTACATACCCTGCAAGGTATCTAAAATATGAATTGTAGAACCAGAATCAATCCATCATGTGTTATGATTAACATTAACCATATTAGACTCATAACAAACAAATGAAATTAGAGTACCTTTCTTCTTAAGCCAGTCCTTAAATTTAGCGCAGTCTTTCTTCATGTGTCCCCTCTTCCTGCAGAAGAAACACTTTGATGATTTCTTTATATCGGATTGAGGAGCAACTTTGTCTTTTCTCTTATTTTTGGCATCATCCTACCTCTTCTTTCCTGAAACGGTCAAATTGACCCTTTCACCCTCTTCCATCAACAACCTCTCATCTTCTTGCATACACATGATCAACAGATCAACAGTTCATTGGTCAACCACTTGTCCTTATGTGTGTTATAAGAGATCTTGAAAGGACTGTATTGTTAAGGTCGAGTGCACAGAATGTAAAGCACAAGGAAAGATTCCGATATAGTAACCTCCAACGCTTTCAGTTGAGCCGTTATGTCCCTCATACGCATGATATGATCACGTATGCCCTTTATCCCAGTGAGCCTCAAGGATGAAAACTGCATAATCAAAGTGCTAGCAAGGGCCTTATCAAATGTAGCGAATTGCTCATCAATGGCCTTCAATAGATCTCTGACATTACTCTGCTGTTCGACAGAATTACAAATGCCAACAGATATCTTGGTCTTTATGAACATCACGAAAAGACGATTAGATCTCTCCCAACTTTCACAAAGAGCAACAACTTCTAAAGTGCTGGTCTCAGTCATACTCAGTAGTTCGTTCTTCTTAATAGCATAATTTATATCCATCCAGCCCAAATGAAGCAGAATTCTCTCATTTTACACCTTATAGTTGTCACCTCTCAATTTGGGAATATCACACTTAATATCATAAATATTAACTGTTTGAGTAACTGCAAATTGGGAAATAAAAATATATACTCGTTATATATATTTCGAGACCAATAATAATTCATGGTTTACCAATGTAAATCATGCATTTAATAGATGAATCTAGTGACATAAGACTTGCTTGTGGGCTAAAGTTCTACTCAATTAGATTCATTTAAAACTTTATGATAAAACTATTGAATTATTTTCCTTTTCTTAATTCCTATGGGTAAATTAAGAAATATAATCCGATATTTCATCCTAACTAATTATACAAATATAACAAAATTCTTGTGGGTAGATTTTATCATATCACGTATGATTAATTACAATTAATGTATTAATGTGATCTTAAAACTAAATATATAATTATAATTAATTTGAGATGCTGTGGCTACTCCCAATTAATTAAAATCATATGATCACTTACACTACAACCTAAACATTTGAATCATGAAATAAATAATGCAAATAAATCAAATAATAATGCACAAATTATTTAATCTAATTTTGCATGTATAATGATCATAAATTTATACACACAAAATTTTCAATTAATCACATGTAATTTGTGCAAAAATTAAACAATTATAATATGCATGTCAAAAACTTAAAGTCTAACTTAAGACATACATAATTAAAAATAATTAATTTTTTTCATAAAATATTAATACCAAAAATATTTTTTATAATTAAAAATCACAACATAAGGGTTAGGTCTTGATTAACCCAATTAATCATTAATATTAACAAAATTAATATTAATAAAAAATTTAAAAAAATAACGCAGAGGTCGTCTTCAACCTCCAGCCGGGAGCCCCGACAGCTTTGGCGAGTAGAAGATGCCAAAAATTGCAGGAAGGCCGGCGATGGGATGAGGAGGACCAGGCGATGCACACGAGACGTAGCAAAACCGACCATACAACGCTCCATAAATGTCAACGATCGAAGCCTCACGTACGGCCATCATCTTCCCTTCCTCCCTACACGGTTTTGTCACCTTCAAGCACTTTATGGAGCACAAAAACATGACTCTAACGTCTCCAGCCATGTACAAATGTCAAAAATTCAACAAACTGAAAAAACATGTTTTCGGCAGAAACTCAACCATAACAGGGCAAAACAAAGACATGCCTTTCGGTGGTTTATAAAGTAAGACAGAGACATGGATTGAAGCTCTGATACCAAATGTAATTAACCCAGCAACAGCATGCATCTCATACAATAACAATACGTAAAAGATACATGCATATAAAACAACGTAAGCATAACCGAAACAAAATACCTCCAGCCATTGCCCACCGATAATCCTCTTTGTCTCTGAGTTTTTGAATCTTCTAACTTCTCTTTTTAGCACGATTGATGGTGTACTCTAGTGTGTTAGTGAGGATAGGGACCCAAAAACAACCTTTATATCCGTCTCCATACCTCTGTCCATCACAGAGGAAGAAGCTCGGAGTATGGGCGATAACATGCGTGTGTGCAGAGGGTAAATGCATTAAATGGACCATACATGAACAGTAAGAAGGTTAGTTAATTTTTCAAAAATTTTACAAAGAAAGCTAGCAAAATGGGATTTGATGTTCTATCGGGATGGTCCCAATAATAATCTAGTGCTATAAATTACTATACTACAAGTATCAGTTTAATTGTTTGATTTGTTCCTTCACCGCGACGTGCATAATTGTTATTGTTTATGCGACCATGTCCCTAAATACATATAACTACATTTCAACAGAGACATGACTAACCTGCAAAAATGTTGTAAATGGGAAAATTTTCCTTACTATATTGTTAGTCCGCTTATTTCTCATCACCACCTTGAGCCTGATGCATGTTCCGTTCTTACTTGGCTTTAAGTATTGCTCATGAATAAAGGTGGCCTCCCTCAACTATAATTGGCAATTTAGGGCATAAAGAAAGTAGATGCATGACAATTAGGATCTCTTAGTCACATTACTTAACACTATTGGTTCATACAACATATTATAGTTGAACAGAAACCTTTTGCAAGAAGATTCTCGTTAAGCCTTCTTGAATGCTTGTTTAACATTGATGATGTTTTAAGACAGTGAGAACACAAATTACACCCCACAATTAAAATCCTACAGAATAGGTAATATTTCATCTACAACCGTAAGATATGCGTAGTCGTCCATTGAAGCAGTCAATGCCTTTGAACCATCTTCCAACAATCGCAGCCATATACAAATGGAAATTAAAAGAGAAATGGACATTATTTTTGCTTTGTATCGAACAAGATATTGTTAGTGATTTTTAATTGGACAACTATTGATTATGGGTTTTTATAAAATTAAGGTTAAGCAAATATGGTTAAATGGGTTGGAGTCCAATTTCTAATCAATATGGGATGGTTATTTATTAGGCCTATGTTAGGTAGGCCCAATAAGGTTACTATAAATAGCTGTTAAATGCTACCTACTTAAGTAAGTTTATGGACGTTCAGTTTTTCTGACACTTAAGAAAGACACAGAATGACATTAATGACATAAGGATATATAACTTTCGTAAAGGATTATCGAAAGTTTCAAGAGTTCATTCATACGTTAAGAAGCAGTTTATTAGCAGCTTCTTCATCGTGTAATGGATAGCAAAATAGGTATTTTCTATATTTTCTCATTCAATATAATTTCATAGTTGATAATGGGTCCATAATTAAAGTTTGTGTTATAACTAACATGTGGTATCACAACGGTTCCATGATTGTATGAAATTGAATGGAGATTGTTGAATTTCTCAGTTCATTCATACGTTAAGAAGCAGTTTATTAGCAGCTTCTTCATCGTGTAATGGATAGCAAAATAGGTATTTTCTATATTTTCTCATTCAATATAATTTCATAGTTGATAATGGGTCCATAATTAAAGTTTGTGTTATAACTAACATGTGGTATCACAACGGTTCCATGATTGTATGAAATTGAATGGAGATTGTTGAATTTCTCAATAAGAAAATAAGGGAACTTAATCTATTTTTACTTATATAAATTGCATATTTATTGTTTGAATTGGTTTTGAAAAAATGTTGCACAGAAAAACGGGTCAAAATGGACTTTAGGGAGATTTTTCGACAAAATGTCGCCAAAAATTGTCTTTTTTCAGTGAGTGATTAAGGAGCTGCAATGAAGAAGCATGTAACTATTTCTGGGACCCGATTAGCGTCATTTAGCGCATGTGAGAACTAGGCATTAAACGCGTGTCAGGTGCATAGGACACATATGCCTAAAGTGGTTAGCGTGTTTACGTGTAACTATGTGTCTAATCCAAGCACTATGAAAGGTGGCGTAAGTTTGTGTGTGTCTGACTCATGGTAAGGACACATCTACAGGCATTTGAGGGCACCAAGCTTGTTGCTAACATTAGCACATTACATGATAAAAAAAGACTTCAAATTTCCAAAATTTTCAAAATAGTCCCTTAAGTTATTTTGGGTTAGTGTTTAGGGTCCTGTGAATTTATAAAGTGATTTTTTTAAAGTTTTTCTAAATTTATTGCGTTGATAAAAAAAAGGTTTTAACTTCTCAAATATGCTTATTAAAGATATGATTGAGTGAATTTTCATACATTTGACTTGAAATAAAAGAGATACATGTGATTTTTGGTATCTCATATGGTTTATTTATTGTTTAGTATCACAGAATATCACTATGATTGAGATTTTCTTTGTGATGAATTTTTAAATAAAATCTAATGATAATGTTTTCAGCACTAATATGTGATAACGCATATGTTAATGAGGATTTTGCATTTATGAATGGTAAATTATCACATATTTTATGCCCATATAGAAGAATATAAGAATAACATACACGTATGTCCTTTGTGCTTGTGGATCAATTTGGTTACTAATGAAAATGTAGTCACTATAGTAGTCTTTCAAGTTAATATTTAAATTATTTTGCTTGCATGTTTGGGGATGTCTCTGGTCTTGTATTTGGTTATTTTGCCCATAGTTGTTGGCCATATATTAGACTTTAAGATGTGCAGAAAGGCATAAGATAGAGGAAAGTTATTGCTTAAGTGATCTATTCGTTCACAAATGGTAGAATCATAAAATTTAATGGTGTGTACTTTGTGCTCTTTTATGTGTAAGCCTTATTTACATGTATTATGTATTAGCCCATAGGTATTCCATGATATGTGTGATAGATGCTCAGTATAGATATTATTTTATGGCTTTAAGTATCAATGTTATCCTACATTTGTGTTGATTATTTATGTTATAAATTTTGCAGCCACCCTCTATATAAAGAATAATAGTTTTACAATTGAAAACCTCACTAGTTTCATTGGAAGCAAGATATGAATTTTGCGCTAGAGATGACATATATCAACATGCCCATAGTCAAGGATAGGCCCTCAGCACCTACATCTATCATCTCGGAGGCTAAGAAAGCAACATATACAGCCTTGGAAAGATCAAATAAGATGTGTTATTTGTCTATAAAGAGATCCATACTAGACCATTTGCTAAGTGGGCTTTTAGAAACAAACATAGCAAAATATTTCCTCAATTATGTCTCATAGAGAAATAAGGTATGTTCAAATGCTGAAATAGGTACCTTATTAAAGGAATTATAATCTATGAGATATATAGGAGTAAGAGAAGTAAGGGAATATGTAATTAGGATGATTCACCTTTAGACTAAGCTAAGGGCGTTAAATATTTATATTCCTAATGCTTGTGTAGTTCACCAAGATCTAAATACACTTCCATTAGAGTTTGTTATTATATTTACCATATACAATCCTTAGGATGAAGCTTGGGATATAGATGCACTAATCTTCTATTGTATTGCTGAAGAAGATAGGCTAAAGAATACAACTTATACAACCTTAGTGGCAACCAAGGAGAAAGCAAAGGTAAAGTCCTGTAAACTTAGAGGTAAGAAACCTAAATTTCCTCCACATATAGATGTTGGCTAATCTATTGTTGTTAGAGATCTTGCAAATGTTGTAAAGAGTATGAGTCTGAGGTGTTTCTTCTATAAGAAGAAAGGATGTAAGAAGTTGGAATGATAGAAATATAAACCTAGAAAGAAAGGCAACAACTATCAGGTAACTCCTTGCTTTATATGATACATGAATCTAATCTTGCTATAACGACATCAAGTTCTTAGTGGCTAGATAGTGGAGCCTCTAATCATATTGTTTCCACAATGCAAGGATTCATACAAAAGAGAAAGTTGAATACAAAGGAGTAAAAACTAATGGTGGGTAAAAAAACTGATGGTGGGCAATAACGGAGAAGTTGATGTAAACTTTGTAGGGGATGTTTGCTTGGACCTTAATACAAGGTTTAAGATTGTATTAAATGACACATTTTATATTGTATTTTAGACAAAATTTAAACTATGTATTTATTTTGGATAAAGAAGATTATGTTTTTGTAATTGAAAATTTTGTTTTAAAGTTATCTTTCAATGCAAAACATATTAGTATTGCCTTTTTATCATATAGCTTATATAAAATATGTCTTGACCCTAGTGAGATGTATGCTTCTTCATATATTACCGAATATGTCACTAGAAGGAGAACTCTGATAAAAGAGAAGTCATACATATTGTGGCATAAAAGGTTGAGTCACATTTCTATAGTAGAGTTGAGAAATTGGTTAAGGATAACATTATCCTAACTCTAAATTATGATAATCTGGAAACAAGTGTTGACTATTACAGGGGTAAGTTGACCACAATAAAGAAAAGTGGTTAACTTATACTTCTAGCTTATTAGAACTCACACATATGGATATATGTAGACCTTATAAAATTACATTGCGTAATTTAATATATTTTCTGATATTTGTTGATGATAATTCCTGTTATGGATATGTGTTCTTGCTTAAAGAAAAGTTCAAAATTCTTGAGAAATTTAAGATATGTAAGGTTGAAGTTGAGAACCAATTGGAAAGATCAATTAAGATTGTCAAATCTAACTATGAATGTGAATATTATGGCAGATATGGGGTTTTAAGATAACAAAAAGGTTTGTTTATGAAGTATGTAGAATCATGTGGAATAATGGCTCAGTTCACTATACTAGGTAGTCTTGAGCACAACGGTGTGGTCAAAAGTCAGAATTGTTCCTTAAAGGACATGATGAGGTCAATGCCAAACATGACTAATTTACTTAATTACCTTTGGGGTGAAGCCATAAATACTACCTTATATATTCTTAATAAAGTTTTAAGAACATTAGTTTTAAAAATGCCTTTTAAAATATGGAAGGGTATAAGCCTAGACTCACTCATCTTCATGTATGAGGCTACCCTGCTGAGATATGTTTGTCTAATCTTTATAAAGATAAGTTCCATTCTCATTACAATCGTTGTTATTTTGTTATATATCCTGACTACTCTAAAGGATATAGATTTTACTGTAGAAATGAAGGATGTAGAATAGTGGAATAAAAAACAACTAAGTTTCTGGAACATAATGTCTATGATGAGGGTAGTAATTATTGCCCTTCAGATGATGGAAGGGTGGATACCACAATTATTTCATATCCATTAATCATACTATCAGAATTAATGGATCAAGGTCTCAGTACCATACTAGTCTAGGAAAAGGAACCCATAACTGTATAAATTAAAGTTCTTGAGATACGAGAGCATACTAAACTAGTTCAATTAAGAAGATCCACTAGAGTGAGAAGACCTATTATCTCATCTGCTTACATAGTCTATTTAGGTAAACAAGACTATGATATTGGACATGTAGTAGATCTAGTTACTTTTATAGAAGTTGTTTCTAGACCTTATAAAGATATGTGGTGGGATGCATTAAGGAATAAGATGAAATCCATGAAGCATAATAAGGTATGAGAGCTTATGGATTTACCTCATAATTATAAACTTATTAGCTGTGAATGAATTTATAAGACCAAAAAGGACTCTCAAGATAAAGTTAAGTAGTTTAAAGCCTGGTTAGTTGCCAGAGGGTTCACTCTAAGAGAAGAGATTAACTTTAATGTTACTCTTTCTCCTGTTTCCTCTAAGAATGCATTTAGAGTGATTATGAAAATCTTAGCTCATTTTGATATGAAGTTATATCAGATGGATGTCAAAACCACTTTCCTAAATGTAGACCTGTGTGAAGAATTCTATATGGAACAATCCAAAGGATTTCAGGATCAAGAAAGAGATGACATGGTTTGTAACCTGAAAAAATCCATATATGGTTTGAAACAAGCCTCCAAATAATGGTACTTAAAGTTTTTTGAGGTTGTTACCTCATTTGACTTTGTAGACAGTAAAGTTAAAAGATGCTTGTATGACAAGGTTAGGGGGAATAAGGTTATCTTTCTACTTTTATATGTGGATGATATATTGCTTGCATCAAATAACTTAACCATGCTATATGAGATTAAAATATCTTTTGGCTAAGCATTTTAACAATAAAGACCTTAGTGAGATATATTTTGTCTTAGTATTTAGATTCATCAGGACAAGTCTCAACACTTGTTGGGTCTCTCGTAAAGAACATACGTTGAGCGAGTGCTGCAAACGTTTAACATGGTTGATTGTAAACATGTTAAACCTATTGTATCACCTATCTCTCAAGGTGAATGACTATCTTTGACACAATGTCCAGATAATGATACAGAGAGAGAAGTATGAAGAATGTACCTTGTTCTGGTGCAATTGGTAGCTTAATGTATGCTCAGGTGTGCACTAGACTGAATATTGCATTTGTTGTTAGACTGTTGGGTAGGTATCTGGCTAACCCAGGAATAAACCACTACAATGCAATCAAATGATTGATGAGATATTTGAAGGGAACTATATGTTGACATTCAAGAAAGTCAACAGTATAAACATCATAGGTTGTACAGATTTAGATTTTGCTATGTGCCCAGATGATAAGAAGTCCACATCAGGATACATTTTTATTTTAGCAGATGGTGAAGTATCGTGGAAAGGTGTAAAGCAGACACTAGTAACTTTCTCGACTATACATGCAAATTTTGTGGCATACTTTGGGTTGCGTCAGAGGTAATTTGGCTCAAGCACTTGATTTTTGAGTTGTCTATGGTTGATTCAGTGGCTAGACCTACTCAGTTATATTGTGATGATCTTTATACTGTATTGTTTATCAACAACAATAAAAACATCACAAGGTATAAGTATTTAATGGTCAAATATTTGACTATAAAGGAATTAATACAGAAGGGTGAGATTGAGGTGGAGCAATTAAAGACTAAATACATGCTTGTTGATCCTCTAAATGAAGGATTTTGCCTAGTTATTTTTAAGAGACGTGTATAGTATGAGTTTATTGAAGTCCTTTGACGCTATTAGTTAGAGATCATTGTATTTGCTCTTACTGTCTTTATACAGATTTCATATATTATGACATTATATTTTTATACATAGTGATGATCATCAATTTGTTCCCAGTCATACAATTTTTTGTACATTGTCATAATATATGTGAAAGTCTTAAGATCTATGTCAATATTAACCATTTTAAAAATCATTGGGAATATATATACAAATTGACCTCCAGCCTATATCTTTAGGACACATACATATACATAAATAAATCCATAAATTTGATAAAACATAAGGGTTATAAATATTTAATCTCATAAGAGTTTTCTCTAATGAAGTTTTGCATTCATTAAGAGAAAACAAAATTTTCTAATGCAGTTAGTGTAAAGTTCAGAGAATTGAGACCGACAAACAGAACAATGATACATTTCAGATCATACAGAGATCATTGTAGTTTAGCATGCTCCATTTTCTCATTCATGTTAGGGAGGTATTAGGTATGCCTTACAAGACCGAATGATAGACTTTCATTATCGTTAGATCAAATGTTTAAATTGGTCGAACTTTACATTGATTTTGTTTAACTACTTTTACTGGTTTTATTATTGTTACAACTGCTGTATTTGTGCAAGAGAGAGAATGTTAGTGATTTTTTATTGATCAATTATTAATTATAGGTTTTTATAAAATTAAGGTTAAGAAAATAAAAATTGATATGGATTAAGGATAATAAAGAAGTCCAATAAATGATCTAGTTAAATGGGTTAAAGCCTAGTGAGAAAATGGGCCCTCACTGGTGTAGGTCAGTTACTTATTAGGCTTATGATAGGGAGGACCAATAAGGTTACTATAAATAGCTGCTAAAGTCTCATTCAACTTGCTTAAGTAAATTTGTGAACGTTCAGTTTCTCTGACCAATTAAGAGGCCCACACATTAAGAAAGCACAGAAAGACATTAGCGAGATAAGGATATACAACTTTCATAAAGGTTGATCAAAAGTTTCAAGAGTTTGTTCATACATTGAAGAGCTTGTTAAAGTAGTTTAACATCATGTTCATCTTGCAATGGATAGCAAAATAGGTATTTTCTGTATTTTCTCCATTAATACAAGTTTATGTTTGATCTTGGGTCTGTAATTAAAGTTCGTGTTATGACTAACACATAAACGATTAAAAAATAACTGATCACCTACTGCAACAAAGTCGAGTAAAACCTATTATACACTACACAAGTTGTTATAAAGTAGCAAAGCCTAGTCCTTTTACGATCTAATGCTATTCAGTGTGTCGACTGAAGGCTAGTCTAAATATGTAAAAGAGCTTGTTAGAAATTAACAAAATTGGAAGTAAACTATAATAAGATAATAACAGGTAAAAGTTTTTCCTTTCTTAATGATACACTTGGAAGCAAGTATGAAGAACATTTTTGAGGATTTGAAACCCCAAGAAAACAACATGTTTGAGAATGATAGGCAAGTATCATTACTTGGAACGTTAAATATATTTTTGTTTAATTTTACTAAAATAGGTTAATTGCAAAAAAAAATTTAAAACTTACTCAATTTTGTACTAGTTAGAACTTTAATAAAAAAAAACATTAAAGTACTTTGGCTTTCAATTTATATCAAAAGTAACCCTGCATTAAATTCTATGTTAAACTGAACGACATAACAACCACGTCAAATTTATAAATTTACTACATGACTATTACATAAGATAATTATTCCACGCATAAAATTTATTAAATAATAAATTAAAAATAAGTCAACATTTATAAAAAATCTAAAATTAAATTAGACCTAAAATTACTCACACTGATGAAATTTCTTCATCCTTTTGTTTCCTACTAGTTTCCTAGTGTAGCTCCAATGACTTACTCATTTGCCAACATTTCTTCAGCTTGCTTTGTCTTCTTGTCTACTCTTTCCCCTTTTACTTTTCCTGGATCATCTCTATAAATTTGATCCTTTTCAGCACCAATTAGACTTAATCCAAGGCCTTATCATCCTTACATAACTCATCCAAAATATGTCACCTAAGTTTTTATTTTCTGGTTTGGCATCTTGTTTTGGAACCTTCGTAAATTTTGCATCTTTAAAACAAGAATCTGTTTAAGCAGCTTTTCTCATTTATCTACTTTTGGGCATGGACATGGTCTTATACTACTTTGCCACAGTCTATATACCTATTGAATAGTTTTTTGTTTTTTGGCGGAAGCATATCTATTTGTGACAAATGAGGAAAAACTAATGTGTCAGCCTCTTTGAAACTATTTGATCCTCAGTGTTTGTGCTCCTAGGTTGTATTCAAGTAGTGTGGTCTGTCAGTTTAGGTGAAGAGAAAACAACAAGAAACTTGTTGGAATTTTGAAGATAAAGAAGAAGAATCAGATGGAAAAGATAAAGATTGAACAATACGTAAACACACTCATAATTTTATTATTGAACTTGATTGCCTTATATAGACAACATATTAACAATTAAATAGATTTTTCAGCCACTAAATCTAGCTTATAAGATAAGATAAAAGATAATATAATATTTATTCTAAGATAATCTAAGACCTATTCTAAAGGAATTTAAACAACTCTAAAAATTTGAATTTATTTCCAA
>JAOQMQ010000004.1:18234435-18247935 GCA_027563845.1 Erythroxylum subrotundum
TAGAAATTAAATAATTATATTCCAAACGAATAGGATAGCTTAGACAAAGCCTTACAAATTAGGTACTTAAAAAAATAACAAAAAGTTCTAGTTTACACTCTGAAAATCATAACTTTTAATTACTTGAAAAGTTCAATGAAGAGTGTTTAACAATCTTGATATAGTTAGATTTTCGAAGCTTCAGGGAATAATTAATTTAGGAACTAGGTTCTTCCTACATTATCACCCATTCGTTTGCTAAAAGTAGTTCCCTTTTCCAGTGGATTAGTTTGTCAGCTAGCATATACTTGTCCATTAGCATTCGGTTTTCTATTTTGAGGGAGACTAGGCCCAGTCCTCCCTCTTACTTGGGATAATAAATAGCTGACCACTTAATTTTAGCACCATATGGGTTATTTATATTAACAGTCCATATAAATCTTTTGAAAAACTTCTCTATTCTTTAAAGAGTCTCTTTGGGTGGATTAGATGAGCACCCTAATGAGTTTGTAAGTTCATTAAGACAACTTTCACAAATTGGATTCTTCCAGTTAGGGATAAAAATTTGTTGTGCCAAGTAGAGACTCTCTTCTTGATTAGCTCAATTAGATGTTGTAGCTACATACATATATTTTTTTTTGTATTGAATCCACATTGGAGACACCTGCAGAGAAAATACATTTTTCTTTTTTTTCCAAATTAATTACCAGCTTCGACAATTAGAGAATCTCTTGTGGGACGACATAATAGTCTTTAGAGAGTCAAGATCATCACCACAAAATAGTAACAATTCATTAGCATAAGCTAAGTTGAACAACTTAAGCTCGTGGAATTTGTGATGGAACTTGAAACATTCCATATTGGAGATATTCCTTCCTATGATTTTGGTGAGGAGTTAAATTGTCAAAATGAATAGGTAGAGGGACAATGGATCCCCTGCCTTATGCCTCTCGCCCCATGAAACAGTGGAGTGGCTTCTCCATTAATTAAAGGATTAAATGAGGCAGTTGAAATACAATCTTTAATCCATGAGAAGAACTTAATAGGGAAGCCAAAAGCTTAGAGATAGGTCATAATAAATTGCCAGTCAAATGCCTTGTAGAGATCAATCTTGAGAGAGCAGCTTTTGATTGAAGGGTTGGAATTATAATCTTTAAATAGCTATTGAGCCATTAGAAGATTATCTCCTATATTTCTCCCACTTATAAATGTACCTTAATAAGGTTTATGAGGGTTTAAATGTAACATTCAACATCAAAGCAAGTACCTTAGCAATGACTTCATACACCAAGTTACTATAGGAAATGGGATGAAAGTCCTATACGCAGGTTGGGTTTTCCTTCTTGGGAATAAGACAAAGGTAGGTCCTGTTTCATTAACTTAGCATTTTATTGCAACTAAAGAATTCCATAAAACACTCCACTACCAAATTACTTTTAAAGTCCTAAACATGTTGGAAGAAAGATGCATTAAAGCTATCAAGGCTCGGGGCCTTATTTGGATTAAAACTGAACATTACCTGCCTGATATCCTTTGGTGAAATAGGTCCAGTTAACATGAAGCAATTAACATAAAGCGAGCCTATAGGTTTATATCATAGTCGATTTGTATGTAATATTCTTCCTTACATTTTGATCACCAGAAAGATTCCCGTGAACATCCATTAGTTCATTGATTATTTTGACATTTTAGTGAGCTACTAATGAGTTGAAGAAGATTTTTTCTTTTTGTATTCGAGGAAACCTCGTAGGCGGGCCAAGCAGGCACACCTCTTCGAGGGCCCAACTGACGCACCACCCCACAGGTGGGCTAAGCGGGCGCACCTCATTAACGAAGGCCTAACTAGTTCTCCACCTACAGGTAAAACCCCGGCTGCCCCTGGCTCTTACAAGAGGAGCTAGCTTGGAATCGAGCCTGGGACCTAACCGAAGCAAAGCCCCGCTCTCGACCATCAAGCCACACCCCTTGAGCCAGTTGATCCTGACTTTTTGCCTAATAAATGAGTTATGAAATAAGAGAGCTTAGGAACAGTTGTTCAGAGCTTGTTTTTCTTAGAGATTCAGCATTGGGGCTTTTATATAGCTCTATTTGATAGTATTTTAAGGCTTTCCTTGGTAGCTTTCAATTGAGCTTCAATGTCTAGACATGACCGCTTCTTGAGTAACTTGATTTCCTTTTTCATTGCTTTAAGTTTGGAGATAAGTTGGAAAGCTTTACATCTAGTGAAACTTATTCATCCCTTTCCTGATAGCTTCCAGAAAACCTTCAACATCGCAATAGGAAATTATAAAATTTGAATGGAGCTTTGATGTGATTAGGATTAATCATACCGTTAACTTCAATAGTTAAATGATCCGAGCACATGGGAGGGCCGAATTATGCGAAGCTGATAAGAAATTTATTAAGCCACTTATTGTTCACTAATGCTCTATCAAGTTTTCTTCTCATGAAATAATTCCTACTTTGCTTGATTGCCCATGTGAAAAATTGGCCTATTAAGCTAAGATCAGTTATGATTAAGCTGAGTTCGTTTCCTAAATATTTCCTGTTAACGCTCATTCCTTCAGCCTCACCAAAAGTGAGTATGCAATTTAAATCCCCAGTGAGAAGCCAGGGAATTTGGACTTCCATTTATAGCCTCTTTAAATCATTATAGAGAACAATCCTTTGAATGCGAGGTTTGTAACGTAAATAATTGAAATGATGAAATTAAGGACTTAGACATATAATTGTATCACTTGGTCTGAACTAAACAAGTTAGTAACCTGGATTAGAGTTGGATTAAATCCAACCACTACTCTACCATTATAATGATGGGATGGTTTGATAAGAAATACTAGCTAGTTCCCAAAAATATGAGCTCCTTCATTGTTCCAGCCTTAATTTTGTTCAAGAAGACCAACTAAGGTAGGCTTCTTCTCCAAAATAATATCCTTCACGCGTTGCTCTTTTTTTTTGTTTTTTAAGGATTGATGAGTCTTTTCATATTCCAAACTAATATTGACATGATTTGGAGGAAAGGGAAGATCTCACTCCTTATTTGATTTTCTCCCCGATATAACCTTGGAAGCGTCTTTATTCATTGAGTTTGTCAATACAGTGGATGCAGGCTCGTTTTTTATAGCAGTAGAAGTTGGAAGTGTATCTAGAGCCTTTGATGAGTGTACGATTTTCTCACCTTTTATCTCAACTTCTAATGAGGGGACAAGGGATACAGCTCTAAGACTTGCCTCAGACGTATTATTATGAGCGAGCATTGTTTCTCACATGTAAAGGTGAGTTATAATCCTCAAGCTGCATAGTAGGATCCTTACTATTCAGTGTAATTATAGGTCTTTCACCCTAAATTTCTATGAGCTCGTTATAGGTACTTGTTTTAAAGATTTTTCTAGTGGGTTTCCACATTCTTTTACTGTATTGGTTTTTAGGTGAAAGAGAGATGGATCACATAATCCACTAGCGTACCGTTCTACGAAATTCTTTTGATGATCATAGAAGAAGGCAACTCAATTTCTCTACTTACTTCAACACACACACTTGCGTAGCCAATGCAGTCCAGTTTGGCTACTTGTAAGAGTACTGCATTGCAACCGAGCACAGATCCATAACACTTCCCTTGAACAGGTGAAACTTTATCTCGTAGTTTCGACAGTTGATTACCAGCATAAGCAAATGGACAAACATAAGAGAGAAGCAAAGATTTAATTCCATTCCAAGACCAGATTAGCAGAGACGCAACTCTTGTTAGTTTCGTACTCCTCTTAAAAGTTCAAAGTAGTCGCAACATTCGAGAAATCAAGTTAAGTTGGACTGATCACACATCCTAAAATTTACATGTCTTATACAGCAATCTCTGCCACAACAAGATTAGCATCACACAGTGGGGTTGCCGTCTTTAGTGCTGCGTTAATTTGATTTGAAGGTTGTTCTAAGTACCGAGTGTAATGAAACTCAATCTGTAACCGGTGATGAAGAGGAGTTGAATCCATTAAACCTTTTCTGATATCTGTTTGCAGTTCCCTGATAGGTATTGCAGCCAAGAAGTTCTTCATATACTCCTTGCATGAGTCCTTCCCCCGGCTTAACACTTCTCCTTCTTCCTTGCACTTCATTTGTTGCTCAGAATTGATTACTACGTCCCCTGATTCCGAGGTCTCCTTTAATTCAATCGGCTGTTTCTTGGTGTCCATGGAAGTGGAAACAATCTGCTGATCCCCCTTTGATCCTTCATTGTTGAATTGGTTAACATTTGGTAATTTGTAAACAACAGTATTGCAGTCAAATTTCAAAATATATGCCTGATCACATCCCTCATAAAGTCTCTCTCCTAACGTGTCAATAACGTAATAAGCTTCTGGTTGAACTTTCAGAATAAAGAAATGGTCATTCCAACTCACAATATAAACATGTGGTTCACTATTGCTTTCAAATTCCGAACTAGCCCGACTGATCTCATCCCAAATGTTATCAAAGGACATGGCACCATGCAAAAAATCAAATCTTCCTTCATCCATTCCATCAGGACGAAAAAATCCAATAAAGGACTTGCCAGGAACTACAGACAAAGGGCGTACTTTGGCTTGAAGAACAGTGTCAAGGTCAAAGTGTTTGTCAGGGAACCGCTCCCTATATGTTTGATTCTCACAGAGACTCCTCCATTCCAGTGATCCTTCTCTTATCAGACTATCAAACTGAGACTTAATAGGCATGAGATCACGATTGTTCTGAAACCAATCAGCAATAACAGCAACGCAGGCTGTACAGGCACTTTCTCCAGCTGCACGCTCACTTCGTTGATCAATTGAAGCAAAGAACACCTCAGTTTGAAGCTTCATGCAGCCATCGCGGCTTACTACTTCTTTTACCTCCCAACTACCCACTGCAAAATTATCATCCCCAAATTCAGAAATTGATGATCCATTTGCTAATGAATCATCATCTGATTTATGCCACTGCAAAAATAGTTGCCGGTCATTGAATCAGAACTAAAATCAACACAGGAAATTTAAACCACAACAGTCTTGAGAGAAAAACATCTTATAATAAAGAATAAGAACAGATGATCTACCCCAAGAGCAAGAACTTCATCAGATGTAAGTTGACGACGATCAAAATCAATATCATCCCCACCTTCTTCAGCATAAGCCTTCTTCAACAGTGGCTCTCCTCTGGCCTTAGGTGACCTAAAGTTCAGCTTTCTCTTCCTCCATGGCAATATGCTCCTTTTTGGACTTTGCAGTAGAGATGACTCAGAGATTGATGGAGTTAAATCATCACTCTGAGAGCAACCCACATCTGACTTCCGGTTGCTATAATATATCCAATCCTCATCGTTACCACTTTTTCTCAAGTTGGAATAAAATGACCCTCCTCCACAGTTTGCATATGCTAGTGTGCCATAACTGAAGGACTTCCTAATAGTAGAATCATCCTTAAGCTCATCTGATTCTCCTTCCTCAAAATCATCAAGCGAGTCTGAGTCAAATGGATAGTTATATTCACCATCGTCACTCCTTGCAGAACACCTGCCTTCACTACCTTCTAACTCTCCCTTTTTCACTCTCCTATTGGAGACATATTCTGTGAAAATCTTTACCTTTCTAAGACCTGCTTTTATTGCAGACAGCTCATCCTTGTCAGTTTGTACAGTTTCTCCAGATTGAGGAGGCGATAAAACAGGCACTACTGCTCTCTGTATTGGTTCTATATTTTCTGGAGCAGTTCGCAACTCACACAAGCTAAGTGATATCTGCAAAGCCAAGCTAAGCTCAGATAAGGAGATCAAGGAAGCAAAAAGAAGCGAGGGAGATTTAATAAAAAGTTTTAAAGATTATGGTGATAAACATTGACAAAATTATAAATAAATAAAAAATGCATACACAGAGCATGGGACAAGTCTCAGCAACAGCACCAGCGGAGATCATTAGAGGCAGGCTTAATTCAATTTCTTTTTGCTGAGGAGCGGAAGCAAATTCAGCAAGGTTCAATGACGCTGTTCCTACAGCAGGAACCTTGTTCTTTGGCCCTTGTTTCACACCCTGCATTAGAAAATACCAACAAACTACTTCTTAAAATGCATAATTGGAATTTGAAAAATACAACAACAAAAGCAAGGCATGAGGCAACAAAAAGGTATTTCTGTGGAAGGAGATACAAGAATTTGCTTCAGAGGGAAACGAATTCTAGGATGAACGAAAATCTTGAGGAGGGTGGAACAGGCGAAACAAACAAGAATAAGACATCCATATGCCCATGATGAGGATTCCAATGAAAACTCTGCCAAGGTCGCATAAATGAATTCTACAAATGGAATATTTCATATTGGAAAAGGCTGAACAAATACCAAATCTCATTCAGATTTTCATTGGTCAACTCCAAACGAAAAACTGAAAATCAGTCAAACAACCTGAAATGATATGCAGCAGAGTTAGAGCTTTAGAAAAGTCAAATCAACGATTGAATCTTCGCAAACAAATCCAACCCCGATGATGGTGAAGATCGATCGGAAACTCTTTACCCAACAAATTTTAAAAGAAAAATAGACAAATAATAAAAGGGGAAAATAGAATACTATCAGAAATAGCTAATGATCAGCAAACAATAAAACCAATATATCAGCAAAAACAAAAAGCAAGCCAGATCATAAAAGTAACCGAACCCCGTGTTCAAAAAGAAATGCAGAAACACAATTACCCCAAAACCAAACCTTTAATGCCATAAGATTTCCCAGACTGTGAACCAAATCCAAAAAGGTTCGCTACCCAGTACCCAGTGACTACCCACATCTTTTCAGAAGACAGAAATTCAATGGAAAACAAACAACCCATAAAAGATCTCACAAAGAGAAGGAGAAAATAGACATAAAAAAGAACAGAACTTACGTTAAAGACACAGAAAGCGATCTCCCAAGGAAGAAAGAGGTTGTCTTTATAGGCCGATAAAGTGCACAAACTCTGAAACTCCTCATCATCCCAGTCAACAACGCATTTCCCTTCAACACAAACCTCGACTTCTCTAGTGAAATTCCTCTTAACCTTTCTTCTCAGTGGATTGAACGCCAATTTCTGACCTTTCCATCGAACCTCCACCGTTAACTTCTCCGAACACTTATTTTCAGGACCTGCCACCAGACCCCATCCCTCCATCCGCCGTACCACCAGCTTCACCTCGTACTTCTTCGAAACCAGTGGCGGCCATGGCCGCCAACTTATCATCTTCACCACCATTCACAAGGCCCCAAAAAACTAGAAAAACTAACAGGCAATAAAATACCTTTTCAAATTTTCTCTTCCTCCGTTTCACTTTCACGAAAAGCGAAACCCAAAATATTTGTTCGAAAAAACGCAATGGGAAGTTTTATAGAAAGACGAAGATGCTAAAGTGAACGTAAGACATGCGGGTCTTTGTCGACGAGGAAAAAACGAGTAGATGTAGTGTCTGGTGTGGGGTTAAAAGAGACACATTTAGAGAAAGCATTAAATGAACCAGGGTTAGAATAGAAGAGACAAGTTGGTTAAAGACTCCAATGGCTTAGTTGACTTACGTATACAGGATACATGTCTTCCCTTCCCTGTATTGGAATGGGACAGGATTGGTATAGGGGTAACGGGACAGAGGATCTGAGGGGCTGTTCTTATCTCCTTTGGATTCTTCCATTAAACCTGAATTCTGTTTCCTTTTTTCTCTCTCTTTTTCTTTAATTTTTTTGATTGTATGGTTAATGACTTGAGATGTTACATACTGAGTTTAAGGTTTTCTGAACCTTAACTCACTATGTCTAGTTAGACTTTAGTTCATTCTCCGGCATAAAATATCATGTGAATCAATGGGCTTCCTTTTATTTGCTCTTTTAATCCGAAGGCGTAGGAAAATTAATAAGGGCTTTTTTTTTTCTTGTTTTAAGTGAGGTTGTGGGTTCGAACCTTCCTCATGTATGTAGCCGTTTAAAATTTGGAGTCAGAGTTTTACCTCCTGCAAGAGACCTACTCGGTTCGAGCGGGAATTAATCTGAGTGTGGATAGCTTAAAGGTGTCTTCCCATAATTGAGACCTGCCTAAGACACCTCGGAAAAAAGAAAAATTTCCTGCGGTCCTCAGTAACCAACGTTTTCTTGTTAAGATTGAATAATGTTCTTAATTTATTAGGTCATATGTTGTTTTTTTTTGGGGCATCTCCTCTGATTTTTCTATTTCTAGAGGAAAAATCTCTTTAAAGATTTTCGGAGATATACCTAAAGAACTTTTGTCCCATGAATAACCATGTTGTGGGTGATTAAGGCTTAGCAAACTACAAAGGCAATATGTATTTAATTGATTAATTAATTAATTTTATGTATATAATGTATATGATATTTGCATAATATAATTTAAATTAAAAATAAAATAGCTTTTAAGATGTAATATTAATTTATTATATTTAGTAATAATTAACAATATATGTATTAATTTAATATAATGATAAATTAAGTTTTATTAAAAAAAATTCCATTATGTCCTAGGACTAACAAATAAAATAATCAAATTTTCATTTTTGTTTATAAATAATAAATTTTATCGATTAATAAAAATTATTATTTTATCATAAGTGTATATTGTTCCTTTTACTAAAATTACTATATTTTAATATATTATTAAATTAATTTTTAAAAAATTAATAATACTTATAAGTCTTTCATTATGTTAATACTCCTAATAAATAAAATGATCTAAATTTTAAAAACATAGATTATAAGCAATTTATTAAAAGTAGTAAATAGTCAGCACTAGAGTTAAATCAAATGAGTTGATAAGACAAAATCAATATTTACACCTACTCGATCAGATTGATAGACACAAGAATTAATTAATAGACTAACAGGACGTGAAAAATTAATTAATATTGCATGCTAAATATATGTTTTGTACTATAATTAATAATATGTAGATATTATAACATAATACAAATTTTATGACTTTTTATTAGTTAAAAAGTCAATTTAGTTAATTATTATTTATTTATAAATACAAGAAAGTAATCAATCATTTGATTTACTAGAATTATCATATAATAAAGAAAAATCATAAAATATTGAATTTATAAATTAATTAGTTATTAAAAATAAATTATTATATTTTAATATAAATAATTTATAAATATGATAAATTTATAAAATTTATAAATCTATTTATTTGACACATGTCATTTTTATAATTTGTTAATTATCAATCACCCTTCTAACTAACTATTTAGGCAGCAAAAGCTTATCACGTGTGTTTTTCATTATTATTTTAACTAAAAATTAATAAATTCATAAAAATAATTTTTTTGTCACAATTAAAATTCATTATTAACATTTTTAATATTAAATAAAGAAATAAAAATCACGATGATAAATATATGACTATTATAATTTAGGTAAGCAACAAAAATATTTAATTTGTTTTATAAATTTTAAAAATAAAAGTATTTCAAAAAATCAATAAAATTTACTTAGTTATTGAATGAAATTATTTTTGAAGAGTAAATATGTTTATTTAATTAAGAATTTTCAACATGAATTATCATTAAGTTTATAAATAAATATTACAATGGCGATTAAAATAAAATTAATTTATCTCCAATTTCTTATTTAGTATAATTATAATTAATTAGATATTACCAATAAAACAAACTTTATTGTTTTTGGTAAAAACAATAAAATGAAACTAAAAAGATCTAGTGGAACAAAACCTCTAAGAAGGAAGTGTCGAATTATTCATCTCTTTCCAGTTGAAACTAAAGAGGAATACAAGATCAAACTAGACAGGTAATTTCTAAAATATCGCTACAAGATCAAACTAGACAGGTAATTTCTAAAATATCGCTTAACTTTTTATTATATTTTAAAGATTTTTTAAGTATTCAAATTGTAAGATTTCAACACATAAATATGATAAATCAGCAAATTGTCAATTATTACGTTCTTTGTTAGTATCAATTATAATGTTGTATTAGTATAAAATTTCCATTTCAGTGAATTTTACACCTTAAGTGAGGCCACTCTTCTCATTACATAACAAATTATACAAATAAATGACTTCACGTCCCTCAAAATTTAAGGTTGACTCAACTCAAATCTTGACTTAAAAACAAGGGCTAAGGAACTAAATCTTGTATTAGAGTTTTAATTTCTTTATGTCAATACCTGAATTTAAGGAATGGAACCCTTGCCCGTTAACTCAAACTCGTTAAGTAATCAAATATTCAAATTCAGATCTTAACCTAAACAAAAACTCTAATATAAGATTTAGTTCCTTAGCTTTTGAGATAAACATTACGTAATATGTCTCTGAAATTGATGTCATTACTTCCAAGATAATTAACGTTAATTGTTTTCAATTAGAAATTAAGAAGCACTAGGTCATGGGTTTATCAGCGTAGATTTTGTAAGGACTAAGTGGATCTTAAGAGTTTAAACTACCAAACAACATCAATTAATCTCCTTACGATACATGGTACGTTTAAAAAATTGTTACATATATTCACCCTTACTAATAGGATTAGTGAGATTCAATATCAATACAGCATAACCAAAAACTGTTATATTAAAAATAGATTTAATCAAGAACTTAAACACAAAATAAAAATGAAGGATATAAATAAGCACATTCATATTACTACAAGAAATAGGGCATTTAGCGACTGAAAATTACCGACGGAAAACATTTGCATTACGTTGGTAATATAAAATAGTGACGGAAATTATCGACGGCCAACGACATCGTTAAAACAGTTGTCGGTAAATTTACCGACAGATTCCGTCGGTAAATATCGATCATTTTACCGATCGAATTTTAACAGAAAATAAAATTCGTTCGGTAAATAAAATTAAAATTTTTATATAAAAAAAGTCTCCATTATTGTTGACGAGTTGTCTTTTAAGACTCTTCCTTTTATCTTCAGCAGAACTAGTCACAAATTTATCAACCTCTTTGAGCACAACCAATCATTTTTTCAACAACATCTCTCTCTCTCAGCCTCTACAAGAGACCGCAGCCTCCTCTAGTCTGTTCACTATTTGCTTAACGCTTCTATAGCTCTGATTCTCCTGAAACGCAATTGAAACTAAAGCCGCCAAACAGAAAGTACCTAACGATTATACATTTCCCTCAAAACAAATCAAGCAAAATGACTCTTTGGAATATTGCATTAAGAAATATTTTTTATAGCCTTAATAGACTTACAAGAAATATACAAGAAGCAAAATTTCAGATCAAAGAAATGCCTATAAACTAACACAGAGATGAGGAGAGCTGACTAACCAGGATTCAGTAGAATATTCAGAGAGCTTCCCTATACTGGATCTTATGGACTTTCTTCAACAATCATCGTTTCTTCTTCAACAACAAAAAGAATTCAACACATAAATCAATACTATATATGATAATCAAAAACCCACCAAGAAAGAGCAATAAAGAAACCGAAGAAAAAAAAGGCAAGAAAGAAACAAACTTTAGTTCTAAAGGAACTCACCAGACGGGAGAGAAAGTCACCGGAGGAGGAAGAAGACCGAAGAGCGTCGAAGAAGAAATGAAAAAGATGAACCAGAGGGGGGAGGGGGGAAAGGGGTGTTCAGGTGTTTTAAACTTGATTTACCGACGGAATTTTTCATCGCTAATTTCCGTCGGCAATTTTAAATTTTATTATACCGCCTTTAATTCCCGCTTTATTTACCGATGGTAATGATTCCGTCGGTATACTTCCCTCCAATTTTTGTCAGAAATTTTAAATTTTATTATACCGCCTTTAATTCTCGCTTTATTTACCGACAGTAATGGTTCCGTCAGTATACTTCCCTCCATAATAATTTCATTATAATTACCGACGGAAACTTTTACCGTCCCTAAAGTCCGTCGCTAATTTTGTCGGGACAGTTTCCCTCCATTTTTAGCGACAGAAATTATACCCGTTGCTAAAAGAATTTTTTTCATGTCGATATTAGCGATGAAAATAGGTTTTCCATCGCTAATTTCAGTGTAATTACCGACATAAACTTTTACTGTCCCTAAAATTTGTCGCTAATTTTGCTGGGACGATTTCCCTCTATTTTTAGCGACGAAAAGTATAACCATCGCTAAAAGAATTTTTTCACGTTGATTTTAGCAACAGAAATTATAACCGTCACTAAAAGAATTTTTTTACGTCAATTTTAGCAACGGAAATAGGGTTTCTGTCACTAATTTGCTACGCTTTATTTTTCATCAATAGTTTTCCGTCCCTAATTCCTACTTTTCTTGTAGTGTATTAAAGGATTGTAGTAATAAGATCCTAGCATTGATCATCACTAGTAAGTAAGAAAAGATTTTAGCTATTAAAGAACCTAAAGCAAGTGTTTCTCTAAGAACAAGAATGAAAAAAATCATCTATGAGGTAATTTGATTCAACAAAAACATAAGATGTCCATTATAATCAAAAGAAAGCCTCTTGTTTCAGTATTCTTTGTTGGAAAATTTGGAAAGCTCGCAATTCTTTTGTTTTTGAAGGTGTTAGTACAGGTCCGGAGGCTATCATAATTCAAGGACAAGGGTGGGCTAAGCAAGTGAAAGCTTCGAGTATGAAATCGGGGCGTAGGGCTACCGCGTTTCCGATGCAGGTCTGCTGGCAGCCTCCGACGTCGGGATGGACCAAGCTGAATGTGGATGGTGCCGTCGATCTGTTGACTGGGGCTGTTGCTGCGGGTGGTGTCTTATGCAGCACCAATGGTTCGTGGCTAGCTGGTTTTGCTCACAATCTTGGAATCTGTTCGGTTACAAATGCGGAACTGTGGGGGCTGCTCGATGGCTTGCAAATCGCTTGGAGTTTGGGCATCAACAAGGTCGAGGTTGAGAGCGATAACATGTCGGTGATTCAATGGCTCAATAACCATAATCAGGAGAGTACGGACAATGCACTCATCTGCAGCATTCGGGAGCTGATGTCACGCAGTTAGCAAGTCAAGACTCATCACGTTTTTAGAGAGGGAAATGCTACAGCTGATGCTATGGCTCGGATCAAACTTGAGGTGTCTTTGGGTATGGTGGTTTTTCAACAGCCCCTGGATGTTATAGTGCAAACTCTCAATGATGATCGCATGGGTGTTAGTCGCACTCGGCACATTAATCATGTTATTAGCTCTAGCTAGTTGTTAGCTCTTTTTTTATTAAAAAAAAAAGAAAAAGAAAGCCTCTTACAGGCGCAAACCCCTAAAACTAGAATCTTAAAATGAAATAATAACCTTGGTATAATCTAATTAGGAGACAAAAAACTACGACGAGTGAGTAATTATACATCTTATTTTTATTTTATCTTATCTCATTTTATCTAATTTATAACAAAAATATAATTATAATTTTATAATAATAATAATAGATACACAAAAAAACAGAGTTATACTTTTCACACACACACATATATATATAACTTAATAAAAATATTTTATATTAATCAAAAGTCTTAGTATAAGAATAAATAAAGTAATTAACTTATTTTTATTTAATATAAAATAAATAAAATAATAAATAATTT
>JAOQMQ010000004.1:18277556-18287914 GCA_027563845.1 Erythroxylum subrotundum
AAGGGTTTGCCCCGGTTAGGTTTTCTGATCTCTGCGTGGATACCTTTAGAGATAGTCTCTATTGGCTATTCAGGTTTAAGTTTGCATACAGACACATAGATCCTGGCTTTCGGGAAGGTCCCAGCAATAAAAATTTTGTTTTCCGCACCTTGTACATGTGATGTACATCCCGGGATTTTCCTACAGTTGTAGAGCTTGGCAACTGCAACTATTAATCCTTGGCTTTTAATAGAAGATTACAACTGTATACTCACTGATAATGAAGTAGAAAGAGGATGAGGTTTCACACTGCAACAAGACGTGAGTTAGCATATTTGTTTTACAAAGCTAAAGCCACTGATCTAAGATACACAAGGAAGCTATTTACTTGGTCAAACAAACAACAAGGTCAATTGTTGATTTGGAAGAAAAAAATTGATAGAGCTTTGATCAACCATAATTGGTTAGATTAATGCCCTCACTCTTATGCTGAGTTTAGAGAAAACACTTTGTCAAATCATTCATCTATTAGTATCCACAATATCCAGATGGTAAGAAAGCCTAGGGCTCCTTTCACATTCTTTAATGGCCTTTCAATGCTGGATGGGTTTATGGAGTTAGTGGAATCTTATTGGAACTTAAATGTGGATGGTTTTAAATCTTCCAACTTATGCAAAAGCTAAGAGGAGTTAAACAAGCACTCAAAGCCTTCTCGATAACTAATCACAAGCAGACTAAGGTCCCTCAATAGTTTCTTAAAGAGGCTCAACAAGCTTGCTATCTATCTCCACATAATAATCTTCTGAAACAAATTAAATGTGTTAGACTAAAGGATCACCATAATGCTTTGAATTTGCATAGTTTAATCTTAAAATAGAAAGCTCGTATTAATTGGCTCAGAGATGGTGACTCTAACACCAAATTCTTCCATGCTTCTCTTCTTACTTAGAGGAATAGAAATACGAACGTGGAACTAAAAGACTCTTTGGTTACCTCATTCACTGATCAGTAACCTTTATCCTGGCTAACAAGAGAATTATTTTTACAGCTTATAGGCATTGAAGAAAGTTCTTATGATACTCATAATATTAGGGAACTTTTTGGTAGTTCCCTTTCGAAGGAATACATGAAATCACTCTCTACTCCATTTATGAGCCTGGAAATTAAGGAGACATTATTTAACTTACATCCCTCTAAATCCATAAGACCTGATGAGTTCACTGTAGGATGTTTTCAAAAAACATGGGAGATTACTTTCAATCTGATTACAAAAGCATTTTTAGACCTGATGAGTTCACTGTAGGATTTTTTTCAAAAAACATGGGAGATTACTTTCAATCTGTTTACAAAAGCATTTTTAGAATGCTTAGCCTCTTGTAAAATGTTGAAGGAGATAAATCGCGCTTATATTTGTTTGGTTCCCAAAAAGCTATATTCGGATACATTGGTAGACTACAAACCCATCTCTTGTTACAACACGATCTGCAAGGTAATTACAAAACTCCTTGCTAATAGATTGAAGAAGGCACTAACATCAGTGATCAATCCAACCCAAAGTGCATTTATATAAGGCAGATCTATAGGGGACAACATACCACTGATGCAACAGATTTTAAAATATTATAATTCTAGGAGAAAAATTAAAAGTTGTTGTTGGAACATAGATTTATTTAAGGCATTTGACACTATTAATTGGCAGTTCATACAAATTTGCCTGGAAGCTCTTGAATTTCCAACTAAGTTCATTTTATGTATTTTAATGTGTTTAGAAACTGCTTTAATCAATATTATGATGAATGGGATTCCTACTAAGCCATTAAATTATGATAAAGGTATTAGATAAGGGGATCCTCCCTCCCTTTATCTATTTACTCTAGTTATGGAAGGACTCTCTCGACTCATCAACAAGGTTATTAATACCAATGGCAGGTTTCACTATCATGATAAATGTAGTATTTCCAAGCTCACCCACTTGATGTTCACGAATGATTTGATCTTGCTTTCGAGATCAGAACCATAATCCGTGAAGATGTTACAAGATCTTCTTAAGTAGTTTTCCATATGGTCAGGTTTAAAAGTGAATGTCAATAAAAGTAGTTTGTACTGCTTTAAAGATGTGAGGAACTATATGGAATTCTCTAGAATTACTAAACTTTAGCTTCAAGTGCTTCCTCTCAAATATTTGGGAGTTCCCATTTCGTTTGCAAAGCCAATGTATTCTGATTGTATACCACTTATAGAAAGGATCAAAGCTCGAATAAATGCCCGACAGAATTAATTTCTGTCATTTGTTGCTAGGGTTACTCTGATAATTTCTAATCTTGGAAACCTATATGTTTATTGGATATCCCATATCATTTTACCGAGGAAAGTAACCGAAGAGATAGATGGTATTGTGAAAGCTTTCTTATAGACTGAGAATTTTGAGAACTCCAATAAAGTTAAAGTCAAATGGAATGAGGTGACTATTCCTAAACAGTAAGGGGGATTGGGGATAATCCTTATCTCTCTTATGCAAAAAGTGCTTCTAAGAAAAAGGATTTGGAGACTTTTTGAAGATAAAAATGCAAATTGGGTAAAATGGCTACATGAAACATATCTTAAAATTGAAATCTTTTAGCAACTGTCTTCCTCTAAAGAATACTCTTGGTTCTTCCTCTGAACGTTGAAATTGAAACAGGTGGTGTTTCCTTTGATTAAGAATGTTCTAGGTAATGGTGAGAATATTTGGGTGTGGTTGGATAACTGGATAGACTTTAGTCCTCTACTACAAAGATCTGAATTATCTTTAACTTACGAACAGGGTTCCACTCAACTCTAAAGCATCTTCTTTGATGAATCAAATGCAATGGGTAGGACTTCCAAAGGTTCAATTTATTAGTAGGTTTTCTACCTCAGATTAAGGCAAGATTTAATTACTTGGTTATTAAATGCCTGAGGCACCTTTACTAACAAGTCTTGCTCTAAGGCTTTGCAAGAAGGAGGCGAAAATGTTCCTTGGTCCAATCATCTATAGAAACATTCTCTCAATTAAAAAGCTTCCATTTTCACATAGCTAGTTATAAAGAACATAATCCGTACTAAAAACAGATGGTTTAAAACTTATAACCCTATCTGCGTGCTTTGTAAAGAGACTGAAGAAGATCGAGATCACTTATTCTTTCCATGCAGATACTCCAAAGTGGTTTCAAGCAGAATTGTACATTTGTTATCAAATACCTACATCAATTATGATTGGACATCAACTCTAAATTGGATACTAAGTACAGCTAATCAGAAGTTGCAAGACGCCCCAATGTACAAAATGGCCTTCACAACTACTATTTACTCTATATGGAAGGAACGTAACAAGAGGATATACAGGTAAGAGGAAGTTTAAAAGTACAACTTAGTTTATAACATCATCAATTGGATCAGAGCCATTTTGATAGCTAAATTTTATCAGCATACACTATCTATAGGAATGAAAACCATATGAAATTTGTAACCTTTATTGTTAAATTTCAATTGCTTATGTAAGTTGTTTTTGTAGTTTGGCTTTGTAATTCATTTCATTGTGAACTTATTGTAATGTCAAGATAGCTTTGTTATAGTTAATTCAACCTTATTCAAATTTCAAAAAAAAACTTGACACCATTAATTATTTGTCACATTATTGCTAACATGGCAAAAATAAATAATATTTTATCTTTAAAATGAATCTACAATGTCACATATATGCCGTATGGCATTGTGGGATCCAATGATAAATTTTAAAAACTTACCCAATAAAATTTCTAACACTAATTTCATAATCTCTACACGTTATCTTTCACTTTTCACTTTTTTCTCCAATTGCAACTATCTTTTCTACAAAGTTGAAACTAGCTTTCTGTGCTTTAATTTGTCTTTTCCTGGTGATTCAATTAATCAAAGATCGCTTTGAACAAGTCATAATCAGCCTTGTAGGAATTAGGAATTAATTTCAACTTTCAACATTCAATTGCAATACACTCAACATCCACATCAGTAATCAACTTACACCTTGCCTACCATAACCTCTCCAAATTCTTCAACTCCACCACCACGATCGTCGTTGCGTTCCTTAACTCTGTGGCATTTGATAGGTTAATATCGACCAAATTCTTGTAGTTCAAAGCCAAACTCATCAACCTATTGAACGAAAAGAATCTAGACCTCAATATATCCTAGCAAGAGTTAGATATAACAATCAATGAACCATCATCTACACAGGGGCAGAGAGATAAATCGATGTGGGACACGTGAGTTTCGGCTGAGGAGTCTCTAAAGGTGTTTTTTGTAGGTAGAGGCTTGAGAGCTCTTTGGGGCTTAGATTCTATATAGTCTCTTCATATCTATGCAAGACAGATTTATAAAAATAAAAAAAGCTTTTAAGTTTATTCTTTAGAGGATTGAAGATGAGAAGTTATAAGGTGGAAGAGATGATTGAATTGGTTGAGATTTAATCAATTGGGAGAGTAACTTGGGAGTATATGGATTAATGATTGGACAAAGAGTTTTTCTTAATTATGGTCAATCTTACTTATTTAATTGTTTATTGATTAAACATTTAATTATATTATTATTAAACTAATATTAATTAGCAAAAATTAATCTAATTAGTTATCTATAAATTAATTAGAAAGTGGGTCATATTGCTATGTGGCATGTGGGACCTACTTTAATGTTAAAACAATTTTAAAAATATCACATCATGATATAACATTTAATTACTAAAGAATTCATTACGTTAGATTTTTTATTTTTATCAATATCTTTTAAATATTCAGTATGTTTTAAATATTTTAAAAATGTTGGTTCAATTTAAACACTTTAAAATGTTAATTTTTAATTTATAAGCAGAAGTAAACCTTAGGGTTAATTTTGGCAAATGAACTCTTATTTTATTGCCCTCGAATGGACCGGGTCTGGGCTCTTTATAAACCCCCTTCCCATTCCATGGAACTTTCCAACAGAAAAAACGGTCACATTTCTTATCTTCTCCGAAAAAGAAATTACCCTTTTGTTTTAATATCAAGAGAAAAAACAAAAATAGACGAGTTGTGAGGAGTCTGTATAATATATATATATATATATATATATGCATCCAACATATATTCCGAGGAACCCATGAATTCATTGATTTTACAGCCTATCATCGTCGTTGCTTTCTTCTTGTGATCTGGTAATAGAACCAATCTTGAACACGCACAGAATCTTTGTTCGCGTTCCTCTATTCTTCTATCTATTGGGTCTTCTTTTCATTTCCTTCTCACGTATTCGTCGATTGTGGAACGAGAAACTTGTCGATTTCGTTGATCGTATCAAATGACTATTTCCTTGAAGTTTCTCATTTATCGTAGACTATGTTTGCGAAAAATACGGTCAAGTGACTACTGGGTTTGAGGTTGCTTCATGCGTTGTTATAAGAAGGTTTATATTCATTTTTGACAAAGTATGCAAATATGCATTTAAGGGTTACCATTTCCCTGAAATTTTCTTTTCGAGTTTGATTCATCTTTGTGGCATAGGATTCTTGTTGTTTGCACAATCAGAGAGTAGTGAAGTCCATTGATAGCTGAAAATAGATTCTGGTTTTGGCATTGACATTACTGTATTGTGAGGGCCTCGTTTTCGTGTCTTCATTTCAGAATCTCGTGCCTTACAGAGGGAACATCAATGGGGTCCTTGTGTCAAATCTATCATAGAGAAAAGAAGAGTGGATAGTTCAAAATGGGTAATAATTGTGTTGGAAAGTTGAAGGACATTAATCTTATTCAATCGATTTGCTGGTCTAAACCATCAAAAGCCACACTGACCCATAACAAGATAGAGAACCCTCAAGAACTACCCTCAAACAAAGAGCAACTGTCTTCGCATGCTCCAAACCATCCTCCTGAGCCAATGAAGATTGTTAAGGAAGAGATTGCATCCTCACAAGTCTCGAAACAAAAGGAGGAGAACAAACCTGCACTGCCACAGGCACCTTCAATCAAAGACGAAGCAGAGCCATTACCACTAAAACTATTGCTACCGGAAACCAAGAAGGAGAGTGTAGAACCTGAAATTATGAAGCCTAAGGAAGAGAATAAACGGGAACAACCAGCAAAAGTCAAGGAAGATAGTAAACCAGCAGAGTCTCCAAAACCAAAGAAACCTCTTGCCTACAATGTTAAGCGGATGTCAAGTGCAGGACTTCAGGCAGGTTCAGTGTTGAAAAAGAAAACGGGTAATTTGAAGGAGTTTTACAACTTGGGGAGGAAGCTTGGACATGGGCAATTCGGCACAACTTTTCTCTGCACAGAGAAGGGAACGGGAAAACATTATGCTTGCAAGTCAATAGCGAAAAGGAAGCTTTTGACAAGTGAAGATGTAGAGGATGTTAGGAGGGAAATTGAGATAATGCATCACTTGTCAGGACACCCTAGTGTTATATCCATCAAGGGGGCTTATGAGGATGCTATGGCTGTTCATGTTGTGATGGAATTGTGTGCCGGGGGTGAGCTTTTTGACAGAATTATTAAGCGAGGTCATTATACAGAGAGAAAAGCAGCCGCACTCACTAGGACTATAGTTACAGTAATAGAAGCCTGCCATTCTTTGGGAGTCATGCATCGTGATCTTAAGCCTGAGAACTTTCTTTTCGTCAATGAACAGGAGGATTCCCCTCTCAAGGCAATAGATTTTGGACTATCTGTGTTCTTCAAGCCTGGTATGTTTGCTTAAGCCCTCGAAACTCTAGCCTTATCTTTTTCAATACATCCCATAGCAGCAATTTTTTCTAACATAATCCAAGGAAGCTGTAACTGCATAGTACGTATATGAGGATCTTCTCTCCCAAATTGGAGAGCTGTTTCCAGTGTGTTAAAATGAGGTAGGCTTCTTAAAGCTGATTATTGATGTCCTAAATTGCAGGAGACATTTTCTCTGATGTAGTTGGAAGCCCATACTATGTTGCACCTGAAATTCTTCGCAAGTACTATGGGCCAGAAGCTGATGTTTGGAGTGCTGGAGTGATGGTTTACATTCTCTTGAGTGGGGTGCCTCCATTCTGGGCGGGTAATTGCACACAACTACCTCTTGATTAAATTTGTTCATTAATCACTCAAACGTATGAACTTCTTTTCTTTTTGATAACATCAGAAAAGCAATTCATAAAGTTTAAATGTTAATAATTTCTTCTCTTTTAGCAATCTTTTAATGTCTACTACTTCGTGTAACACAGAAACTGAACAGGAGATATTCAAAGAGGTTTTGCATGGTCAGCTGGATTTTACATCTGATCCTTGGCCTAGTATCTCAGAAAGTGCTAAAGATCTAGTTAGGAGAATGCTTGTCAGGGATCCGAAGAGTCGGATTAGAGCTCATGAAATTTTGTGTAAGTCGCAAATTCCCCTTCTGCTTTATGCTGTCCTTTTCCAGTTCCTCTCAAGCTTCTTTGAATATAATAGAACGGAACCCCTTGGCATAGCAGACAGCGTTAGGTATCTGAATCAATGTTTGTCTTTTGATGGAGATTATGGGGCTTTTATGTATTTAACCCCAAACCCTAAACCCTAAACCTACCAAAATATATTGCAGAGACCAGACGGAGGAAAAGTGAACTCCAAGTGATGTTATCAAGTTTTCTACCCCAGCTAATTCAAGCTTTTATCTGGTTTCTTACTGCTTTTAGTTACTATATACTAGACAAGTATAGAAAGAAGTCATCCGTCTGTTATACTACAGATCCCAAGCACTTTCGAGCAACAATTTTGAATGAGCTGGCAGGAATATAGGATATCCATGCGAAACTTTAGACATTTCTAATAGTTACTTCAAGAATTAGATTATGAAACATCTTCTATCTTCTTCATATTTGGAATACATTACTTCCATTCTTCTCAAACCACCAAAATGAAAAGGGTTATTTATTGAAATAGAGAACGTTAGAAATTGGATTTCTTGAAGCTTAATCGTTCCACAAGAATGCATAAACATTGGGCAATGATGTTTCAACTGTCATTTAAAGTCCTGCAAGTGTGTGATATTTCGTCTTTTCCCACATTTCTTGATTTCCTGGTTCTTTGCAGGCCATCCTTGGGTGCAGGAAGATGGGATTGCTCCAGATAAGCCTCTAGATTCTGCAGTCTTAACGCGATTGACACATTTCTCAGCAATGAACAAACTGAAGAAAATGGCTCTTAGAGTAAGCTTCAGAAAGCTTAGCATAGCGATTTAATGACTTATATTGCGCAAGATTCTGTAGTATAAAAAAATGGTGAATATAATGTCTGCCATAAACATTTCATGTATTGTTTTTAGGTTATTGCTGAAAGCCTCTCAGAAGAGGAAATTGCTGGATTAAGAGAAATGTTTAAGGCGATTGACACAGACGGTAGTGGTCAAATTACCTTTGAAGAACTCAAAGTGGGACTAAAAAGATTTGGAGCTAATCTGCGTGAATCTGAAATCTATGATCTAATGCAGGCGGTAAGAATTTGTCCAAATAATCTCTAGCCAATACGTGCTTCAGGTTCAATTGGAGTTCTGTCAGTATATTTGGCTTCCGGCCACTAGATGGATACTGGAATTACGTTATTTCTTCAAGTTAGAATAATATGGCAGAATTGTAGGAGGCCTCGGACAACTGTTCCTGATGTCTGATTATCAATTTCATTTGATAAGTCCCCAGTGCTAAACTTTCCTAAATTTTGTACAACTTTTGTGCAACTGTGACGTGGTCATGCTCCTTAAATTAACCTAGGATTGCCAACATATGCTAAGAATGTGAGCTCTACTTTCTGTCTGAGAGACCTCCCAATACATTCATCAACTCGAAATGTATTGAACAAGGGGGAAAGCGTCTGCTATTCTTTTGAGCAACACATCTTCGCACTTTAATATCAGTGTTTGTTCTGAAATTGTAGGCTGATATTGATAATAGCGGAACAATAGATTACGGGGAGTTCATAGCTGCCACATTGCATCTCAACAAGGCTCAAAAGGAAGATCATCTATTTGCAGCTTTCTCATATTTTGACAAGGATGGTAGTGGCTATATTACCGTAGATGAGCTCCAACAAGCCTGTGAAGAATTTGGCATGGAGGATGTTCACTTAGAAGAAATGATTCGAGAAGTTGATCAAGATAATGTAAGTTATATTTTTGTGTTTTAGCTTACTGATTACGTCGTCATGTAGTAGACATAAGGAATAGCTTTGGTAATATGAAAAGTTTCCAACGTCAAGACACCGTATCTGTCTGAATTTTGAAGTAGGTGCAGTCTTATCAGGATTATGAAAAGACTATATTCTAACTCTTTGTGCCATGGAAATGCTTTACTGATATTACATTTTTACGTTTATACTTGACAGGATGGTCGGATAGATTACGATGAGTTTGTGGCAATGATGAAGAAAGGCAATGTTGAACTTGGTAAGAATGGGATGCAGGGTAGGAATTTTGGGATTGGGTTTAGGGAGGCACTCCAAGTTTGTTGAGAACTTCTGCATGTTAACTTAATAGATTTGGTGAAATTGCACTGAAAGGGATAAAGAAGCACAAGCTTCTTTTTTTCATTGTCCATATGTTCAACTAATTCTTATCTGAACTTTTCCATGTTCCCCCATCAAAGATTTTTGTGTTTAAACAAAATGTAGATAAGTTGCATAATTTCAGCTAACATTTTCCACATTACTTCATTATCTTCCTTTAATCACACGACTGCATCTAAGACTTGAATGGAACTTTATTGTTAACGGAGTAGGTCTAATCGATCTCTTAACTTGTTCTTCCTTTTCTTCTTCTTTTCTTTTTCTGTCATTCAAAATCAATTGAAGTAACAATTTGTATTCAGAACCGATTTTAGTTCTTTTTTTTTTTCATTTTTATTCGTTATACATAATGACAAAAACCTGAACCTCAAATTCCAAGGAACTGAACTGAAAGCTTTCCACTTTTATTATACTAAATTCTTCAGTTAGTCCCGGTAGGAAGGACTGAACTTCTATTCCCTTTTTTATTAAGCCTAAATTTTCAATTTCATCCTTTGTGGTTTTCATGGTTCCTTTTTTATTCCATCCATTAGCTTAGCTAGTTGCCAAGCGTCCCAAAAAGAAGTGCAAAATATAGAATCAAACAGAAATGTTTTTATTATTAAATTTTAACCGCAATAAATTATGAGGATTTTTTATTTATTTTTTAAATTTTAATTTTAAACTTAAAAATTAGTAAAAGAATATGTTTATTTAAGTTTTTAATTTTTATTTCTAGTTTTGGTTTTTTTTCAATTTTTAAAATTTATGAAAACTACAAATTTTGGTTTTTCTTTTCTCTGTTTTTATTTTTATAATATGATTTACTATTAACTAAATATGTATTATTTATTTATTTAATAT
>JAOQMQ010000004.1:18320060-18334586 GCA_027563845.1 Erythroxylum subrotundum
CTCAAAATATCATTGCAATTGCTCCAAGTAACATTATCCAAATAAAACATTAAACACCACTAATTCCTCATTTAATTTCATTTAATAAATAAAATCTCTAAGAAAAAGGTTTGGGGTACAACACTTAGCTTGTGTGAGAAGGAGAAGAAACGAAATTAGAAGGAGAAGAGGGAGAGAGAGTGTCGTGGAAAGGGAAAGAGAGGAGAGAAAGAAGGTTTGGTTAGGTTTTGAATTTTCATGGTCTTAAGGGGTGGTTTTGAAGTTTTCCCAAGAAGAAAAGAGTAAGAGGAGGTTTAGTGCTTTCATTTGAGCCAAGCAACAAATTGATTGGTGAAGATTCAAAGTAAGTGTGTGTTTAATCATTTGGAGTTTGGAAGGGTTTTGGTTCAAAAATCTTAGAAAATGCATGGGTTTGAGTAATCTAGGATCAATTTAATGCATTTGACTTTTTAGGTTTGTCAATTGAATGTTTATTGATTTGGGACTTTTTGAAATTGTTGAAGAAACTTAAGGGAGGCAAGAGGAGCAAGAGGAGGGGCACATTTGAGCAACTTTCCAAGCAAGGGATCTAAGGTGGGTGACATTTTTATAATTGACTTAATGAGCCATAAATGTTCTTCAAAATAAATGAAATTTAATGATTTTCAACTACCCTATAAATGTGTATTTATTGCTTTCTAAATGCTTGAGAATGTGTCATATGTGGTTGGTTGTGAATTGTAAGAATAACTTCTAATTGCTTCATGATTGTTGTAATTGTGGCTTTTGAATGAGTTGAGAAATGGTTTAAAAAGATTAGTTTGTTTAGGATTATATTGAAATGTCAAGATTAAGTAGAAAGCTGGTAGAACACAAGTTTCCTATAAAGCTTGAGTTTGGTCCTTACCACTAACCTCCTAAATGTTAGTCCAAAGAAGTCAAGATAAAAATCAAAGAAGAGATTGAAAAGTTATATAAAGCTAGTTTTATTAGATTGGCTAGAAATAATAAGTGGCTAGCTAACGTTGTATATGTAGTAAAGAAAAATGGCAAGCTAAGAGTATGTGTTGACTTCAAGGATTTGAATGCTACCGCTCCTAAAGAAGTGTATATGTAGTCGATTGTTGATTTTTTAATTGATGCAACATGTACTCTTTATTTTCTTTTATGGATTACTTTTTGAGCTACAATCAAATTTTTATACTTGAGGATGATATCCTTAAAACAACCTTTATATATGCTAGATCAACAAGAAACTTTAATTGGATTGTGATGCTTAGCTTAAAGAATGCAAGAGCCACTTATTAGAGGGTTGTAAATGCTATTTTTCACAATCTACTAGAGTGTATTTTGTAAGTTTATATAAATGATATTTTGTTAAGTTTGAAAGGATTATGGACCATATCCAAAATTTAAAGAAATCCTTTTAAAGGATGAGAACACATAAGTTGAAGTTAGATCCTTTAAAATGTGTTTTTAGAGTAAAAATAGGAAAATGTTTAGGTTTTTTGGGCTATTAACGAGGGATTGAATTGGGAAAAAAAAGGGAAAGGCAATTCTTGAAACAAAGCCACCTCAAAATAAGATAGAACTTAAAAGGTTTTTAGGCTAAGTAAATTATGTCAAAGGTTTATTGCTAATTTGGCAATTAAAACAAAAGATTTCTCGAATTTCTTAAAGTTGACAAATTCTAATGAATTGCATTGGGAAGAAAGGCATCAAGTGGCATTTGATAAGATCAAAGAATACCTAACTATTCCTCTAGTTTTGATTCCACCTTGGAAATGAATATCATTGAAGTTATACACTTTTACTACAAAGGAATCTATTGGGTGCTTACTGGCCTAAAATAATAAGGTAGGTCACAAGTTGGTTATTTATTATTTAAATAGAATTATGACGCCAGTAGAAAGGAAGTAGCTCCTTATTATGAAATTGTATTTTTCATTATATTTTGCCTTTTTAAAATTAAAATATTAATTACTTCAAATTTGATTTTATATGGTTTTACAAATTGATTTGATGAAATATATGCTAAATAAACCAGTTATTTTAGGGATTATTAGAAAGTGGTTTATCAAAGTTATAGATTTTAACCTAGTTTGTTATCTTTCAGAAGTCAATAAAAGGTCAAGCATTAGCTAACTTCTTAGTAAGTCACCAAATGATAGAAATTCAAGAGGATTTGGAGAATTTGGTGTTTACCTATGAAAGGAAGCCTTAGGAGTTAAAATTTGATAGTTCTAGCATATAAAAGTTAGCTAGTGTCGGGATAGTTATTACTTCACCAAATGGAATAAAAACTCTTCTTTCTCTCATGATAGACTTTTTATGTACTAATAATCAAGATGAATATAAGGGACTAACAATTAGGTTAAAACACTAAAGAAGCCCTCATAATGAGAGATTCTCAAAAGAAGCCCTCATAATGAGAGATTCTCAATTGGTATTGCGGTAAGTAGTAGGAGAATATACGTGTGTGAGTTTAACTTTATTGCATTATTAAACTACCATTGTTTAACTTTTAGAATTATTTGATAAGGTTGAATTCCATCATATTCCTCGAGAAGAGAAATGGGAGATGAATAAACTTTCTCAAATTGCCTCTAGGTTAAGGATGTCTGAGGAGCTCGCTCATAAATGTGTTGTTATATAATAAAGGTCTTATCCATCTATTTAATAAAGAGAGATTTCCTTAGAAATTTTAATAGCTATAAATAAGTTGTTAAAGATTAAAGGGTGGAGATTAGGAACTTTTTAAAGAACCTAGTTAAAAGGCACTGTATAAAATTAAATTGCAAGCAATCAACTTTGTATTGACTGAGGGAGTCCTATTTTGGCAAGGTAGTGATAGACTTCTTTTAAGATGTCTAGGGATACCTGAGGCACTAATAGTAATAAAGCAAGATGATGAAGGGGTGGGTGACACTCGTCAATTTAGAAATAAGATGAGATAACTTATTAAGCGCCATGGTTATTACTAACCTTCAATAATAAAAGCATGTATATCCTATACAACATTTTTCCAACGTTGCCAAAAGTATGGAAAAAAGGCAAATTCCTACCTTTGAGCTACATTATATAATTAATTCATGGCCATTTAGGGGTTGGGCCATTGACCTTATTGGAAAAATATACCCACCTTCCTCTAAAGGTTATAATTTTATTTTGTTGGCAACAAATTATTTTACTAAATGGGTGGTGACTCAACCTATGAAAAAGATTGAATAAACTGATTTAGTGAAGTTCATTAAAGAGCAAATTATTCATCAATTTGGAATTTCACAGTCAACAATTAGTGACTAGGGTAATATATTTACTGGCCAGGAAGTGAAAGATTTTTCCATTGATTATGGCATACAATTGTTGAATTCGATTCCTCACTATGCTCAAGCTAATGGATAATTTGAAGCATCACATGAAGTATTAATTGAAACTCTGGGGAAGACATTAAAGGAGAATCCCAAATATCAGTATAGGATTTTATTTGACACTTTATGGGCATATTGGACTTTTAAATACGCGGCAACATCTTTAAGAGTGGCTAAACATAATACTTTAAATACATTTGAGTATTCTAATTCAATAATGATAGAATTAAAGGATCTAGATAAAGTTTGTCGCCAAGCTTTGAATAATATGATTACATAAAAAGAAAAGATGACAAAGTTATAAAATAAAAGAGTTCATAAATGGGAATTCCACGATGGTGATTTAGTGTGGAAATTCATTTTGCCACCTAAAACAAAAGACAAAGAGTAGGTAAAGTGGTCTCTTAATTAGGAAGAGCCATTTAGAATTCATAAGGCTTTGGAAAGTAATGCTTATTAGCTATCTAGACTAAAAAACAAACCTCATAAATATGTTATTAATTAAAAATTTTAAAACCATATATGCCTACTCTATGGGAGAGATCAAGTGTTAAAGAAAAAGAATAAAATTTTTCAAAAAAATAGCAAAATTAAAATAATTGTTTAATCTGTAATTATTCTAAGGAAAATAAAATTCAAAACCTAACAGGCCAACCTACGGTCAATAAAATGTTCATAAAGTGTGTAGAGAATTCAAATTTGTTCCAAGTTAAAAGATTGAATCTTACCTTATTGTTTAATGCAAGAGACTTTATCTTCTTTAGCTTGTTAGACCTTTTTTTTTCAAAGGTCAACTTCTTCCTTTTGAAGCATTAGTGATTTTCCAACTCTTGAGTTGTCTTTATGACTTTATTGAATTCCTAATTAAGTTGCTTATTATCTTATTTTAAAGTTTTCTACTTCAACCTAATCAATTTGATAGCTCTTTCATGTTTAGCATCATGATCCTCTAAAGTGTTAAATTATTTCTTTAGCTTTTGAATTCATGCTACGAGATTTTAGCTTTGGCTTCCTTCACTTTATAATCTTCTCATTAGTTTCTTCAAAAGACTTAGTTTCTTATAGTAAACAACTTAGTCTTAGCACGATTTCTTAAAGTAGGAGAATACTTTTTTGGTTTTGCTCAGAAGTCCTCAATGATAGACGATTGGGTCATAGAACCAATATAAGACATTATGCTTAGAAAGGAGTTGCATTTAATTTTAGTCAATAATTGGAGTTCTTGCTACATCATAGGCTTTAAGGACTCCCAGACTCTTGTCAGCTCCTTATAATTAATTGATGGCACAACAGTTGGAGTAATGTCAAGTGAGACATTTAGGAAAATTAGATTAAAGACTTTCTTAGAAATTACTGATGTTTTCTAAACATCTCCTGCCTACAAGATATAAAAGAGCTTGTTAACAAATTTAGAGAATTCCTATAAATGTGGAGGGAATTCTTACTTTACCTCCAGTGAAGTGACTTTTGTGTTCTTTGATTTGAGAAAACTTATGACTGTCACAGATTTTGGTATATGGGAGAGGGCAGGTGGTGGTAGGTCTGTTGTATGGTTATTTGTGGAAGAAAATTGAAGGTATGAATTTTTGATAAGAATAAAATAAAAAGTTAGAAATGAGTGAGGTACCATCACTGTTGTCTTCTACAAACTTCTTGAGGGTAAAATAAGTCTTATCTATAGGGGTAGTCTCTTCAATAACCAGTGTTGTGACTTCAACTTCTAATTTGCTTTGTGGTGGATGGATTGATTTTCTAATAGAATTCTTTGGGACTAGTGTCTTTGCTTTTTGAGAGCTTGAAGTCAATGGAGACTTTTCTTTGAATTTTCTCTTTATGGCAAGGAATGTAAATACTTCTACATTTTTTAAAAAGTGATATTTTCCCCTTTTCTTGACCTTCTAAATCTAAAATTTTGAAATTTGTACAGCAAAAATCGGCAATAGATTCTTAAACTAAATGATTTCTAAAAGGCTAGAGTAAGGATAAGTACCTTCAAAGATTGTAAAATTCAAGTAAGGAACCAATTACTGTTAGTTCTCTTGCCACCAAAGATTGTAGGCTTCTATATGGTCAACACTTGCCATAGAAATCTCAAACTTTAATGCACAATAATGCCAAACATTTCAAGTAAGAATTTACCATTAATGGTACCTACTTTGAAGGGGGCTCCCACTAAGTAGTCCAAAGGTGGATAATAGGAGAAATTCCTTGGAAAAGATCAAGCTGCCAACTCCAAAAATAAGGAAAATACATTTCAAAGCTTAAGGACATGATAGAAGAGCCAAACTTCAAAGCTTTGTCACCACCTACATTAAAGACTCTTGGGTTAGTATAGAAAAGGAAGAGTTTTTGATAAATAGTTGAGCAAAAGGAAATAGAGGGCTTAAAAGTTTTTAGCCAATAAGGCCTTCCATAGAGGCTCTCAAAGGGGATTGGTTGTCCATTTACCATACTTTAAAGGCAAAATAATATTGAGAATATAATTAGTGGATTTACTACATAGGCTTGTGGAAAGAAGAAGGCCAAAAAAATCTAGGAATCTGCGGGCTTGTGGAAGGAAGACCCTGAGTTTTGAAAAATAAGTGAATGTCCATGCTAGACAAATTATACACTTAAATTAAGCCTTTGAAAAGGTATATTAGATAAACACCTTCCTAGATTCATTTAAAGGAATCCTAGAAAAATAAAACCTAGAGCAAGAAACTTACTTGAGGCCACTACTTTATAGAAAAGGAGGAAGTCTAAACTTGTATTATTATTTACTTGCTAAAAGATTGATTCAATAGAACTTAAATAAACTTAGTATGCTCTCCTTTAGAGATAGTTATTAGAAGAAGAATAACTATTGGTTAGGCAAGAGTAAGAAGATCATTTGAAAGAATTAGGGTCTAAACTAGGAGTGTTCTCAACTAAACAAATAAAAGCCTCTCCAGTAACGGGTAAGATAATTAAAAAGAAAACATCTTTAAGTGAGATAGATGCAAGGCCGAAAGGAAAGATAAAAGAAACAAGAAGGACTCTAGAGCTTTAGGATAATAGATATCAAATTAAGTTGGTACTCCATTAGATTCCTAGATAGAGCTATCAATTGACAAAGTCCTTGCCTCTTCCAAGTAAAACGATGAGAGGGGTATAGTTTATCTATCTATTTGATCCATTGTTCTACATTCTGTGGCCATGGTTTCAAGGATGTTGGGGTTTGTGATAAGGGAAATTCTAGTGGGAAGTTTGATTTACTTACCTCTCTTAGGTATTAGAGAGATGATTAAAGAGATCCAACAAACAGAGGGACTCCAATAGTCAAAGGTAACCCTTACTTATAAACAAAGTGCGGAATTTCCCCTTAAATGTTGTAAAAATGAGATTTAGATAATAGAATTAAAACAAATTCTAAAAAGGGTTTAGGTTTTAAAAACTTTTTACTTTAATCTATCAAAAGATAGGAGTGGCTCGACAATAGTGGGGATTATTTGAAGTTTTATAACCTGTATAAGGAATGAAATTAAGAAAAACTGATAAAATATTTAAATAAAAGACAAAGAGAAGTTGAAGGCTTCTTACATCTGTGGCATTCAACTCAGTAGAAGATGAAGAAGATACATAATGTTCGAAAACTATAATAGAAATTAAAAAGGGAGAGTCCACCAAGTTTTAGAGAAATTTGTAAGGAAGAGAAGAGAAAAAAAAAGCCTAGGGTTAGTAAAGAAGGTGGAGCTTGCTTGGAGTTTAACGCAGTAAATGATTGAGAATAAGGAGAATGTATAATAGAATAAGCCTAGAGGAGTAACAGGAATTTGAAATTTAAACAAAAAAAATATTTTTGCTTCCATAACTGGTGAGGAGTTAAGAGTTTTAAACGTAAAGGAACCTTGATACAACCATTGTGCCCAATGTTTTGTTTCAATCAAGAACTCTTTTTGGCTAAGGGAAGTTTGAAAGTTATCCTGACAACGTTTCCAGGCTTCTTCTCCTAGTTGGATTTGTCTTGGTTTATGAACTTCCTAAAACCATCGATACATATCTAAGAATTTGATCGACGACCTTGAACTTATCTTTTTGTAAGTCTAAAAGGTCTTCAATACCATATATCTGGTTTTACAACCAAACATAAGTAGGGAGCAATTGTTGACAGCCTGAGTGAAATTTGGTCCATTCAACCCAAAGATGAAAAGGCACAATTGCTAAGATTTTCAAAAGTCAACTAGAATATTTAGGAAATTCCTAAGTATGAGAATTAGTAACAAAGTCCAAGATTTGGGAGTTAAGACGATTGAAACATAATTAACATGTCCTTTAAAAGATGGTGTAGTGATACGCAAGTAGTTAGGACATAGCCATGATTGGAGAATAATTAGAGGTTGAATGATTATATGAGAACTATTTGAAATTTTTGAATTTGAGAGGGGTTGTATAAACAAACCAACATCACAAAATAGGAGGTAGACAAAAACACACTACTCAAATGTAAACCGTATCATTATTTCAGTTTTCTTTGTACTTTGTACTCCTCCTTTACTTAAATAAAATTATTCTTTTAACTTAAATTTTAAGCCTCTTTAGCATTTAACGACTTAGTAACTTAAAATTCTATTCTCTAAGTTTTCTGAAACCCACTTACATTGTTGTTTAGAAGTCAGATACATTTTTTGTAGAATTCTTTCGTGACAAATTCGAATTTCAGGTTGATCATAAACAACGATCAACACCATCACCATCTTATTTATTCACATGTTTTCAATTTTATTTCAATACTAAGCATTTCTCTAGATCTTTGCTTTTTTAAGATCCATTTAGAACTATATACTCTCAATCATCTAACCATATGCTTTATTTTCATTCCTTTAGCACGTTTTTAAATAATACCTTAAAATTTCAAAATATTTTTAGATTTAGGTAGCTTCTTAGATGTACAAAATAATATATTTAATACTTTCTCTATTTTACAATTTGACTTCAAATTCAATTTTTTAATTTTTAATTTTTTTAATAAAGTGAAGTAATGATGTATTGAATAAATTTTAAGTTTCAGTTGAATTTCTGTTTAATGCGTCCAAAGAAATTTTACTTGACAATCTACCTAATCGTTACGTACAATTAATGTTATTGCAATACTGGTCCATGTAAATGTAAGGTTGCTACCTTCACTTTCTTTTCGGGGAGTTCCACTCAAGGCAGAAAACTATACTGACTTTAAAATCCATTTTCTGACCTCCGAGGAAATTCTATCTTTCTAAAAAGAGTTGGTGCCAATTAAGAAAAGGAATAGTATTTTTATTATTAAGCCAGGTTGCACACAAGGGTCTATAGCTCAGTGGTAGAGCATTTGACTGCAGATCAAGAGGTCACCGGTTCGATCCCGGTTGGGCCCTATTTTACTTGCATCTTATTTTATTTATTCAGAAGTTGCTGCGAACACGAACCAAATGATTTAAAGAAGAGCAGCACCGTATAAATCAATATGCGTCCAAACTAATTCCATATTTTTATTTATTAAGCAATCAAAACCCCACTTGAAGGTGCAATACAAATCAATGATTGGAAATAGGTCATTGGATTCAATTCAAAGCTTGATATCCATTTACATCCGCAGGGCATATTGTATCACTATTAACCTGCCTAAGCCCAGTTGGACTTGCTAGCTCCTTCCAATCTCTGTTCCTTCTTTATTAAGGCAGATCCAAGTTTCTGGTTGGCTCCCTTGTGAGTAAATTTCTCAAGCAAAATCATACATGAAGGTACAAAAAGGTTAAATTAGTTTGATTATTCAAGTGGTGCTTCAGAGACTATATGCAAGGGGTTGAATCATGCTTTGCTCCTGATCCTTCCATTCATGTCTGATGCGCATGCATGTAAGATGCGCCTGAAACATCATCCTTCAGAAACCCCAAATCTTTGTCAATCAACCGTCATTGTTAAAATGGTTCAGTAGGCTGAGATATTTACCTTCATATAATCATATTGATGAGACATGTGGTCACACAACCTTGTTGTTCCTCACCTGCAATGGCAAGTACCTCATCATGGAACTTAAAATTCGCAAACCAAAAGAAGAGGTGCATAACCCTACAACTATAAACAGACATTTCTTGAACAACTATAAATGGATCATAATATACACAATGCTCTTATATATACTCATAATTAATATACGTTCATCTGAAAGGATGATGAGAATATATGCATGAGAGACGGAGAGCAAGAGCAATGGAGGAAAAAGATGGCAGCAAATAGACAAAAGTTCATCAAGACAGCAGCATTTATCTCATATTTACTGCTTTTATTAAGCAAAAGCCTCACCAGATAACTCCCATTTATTGAACTTCACTAGTCATGTATCCGAACGGATCTTTGTAGGTAACGCCCGATCCACCCAAACCCTAAATTGTTTGGCCTCTTTATTACCATAGCAGCTACTCATTCCATTTATAGCATCACTAAGAGATAGCTCAGCAGCTCAAGGAAGGATAATAACGGCCATTTTATCCTGCCAAAAAAGAGAAGAAAATTCAGGTAACTGACGAAATTATCACAAAGAAGGAAGCTTTACAGTTCCTCCAAAGGCATGGCTATAATAAATTAGACTTAGAATCAAGATTGTGCATAGTCATAGTGTGATAAAATCACGCTTACTCCACCAACCTCACTCAGATTTACCAGAAAACAAGCAAAGATTGAAGACTGGAAATAAAGCATGTGTTTATGTCTGAGAAATGTCGAAGAGAGAAGGAGGAGGAAATATCTCAAAGCTCCTATCAGTTGAAGACTAATGACCAAAGACTCTAACACGTGGAGACGAAAGAACAAACTAATGTCTGAAGCTAAGGAACATAAAACACAGTCGTTTTATACAAAGGCAGAAGCAAGTCATTTAACTCTGTCATGTTACATTGTCCCAAGCTTCAGATGTTATAAAACGCAGGTGTCATCAGTGTCAAACGCACAAAGCAGTAGCAACTACAGAAGGCAATTTAAAGACAACCTACACACCAAAACGCAGAGGATCATTTATACTTGTCACGTGAGGAGCAGCTGTAGACATTCACAAGTTTTATCGAAAGTCATCTTCTTCCTTCAGATATAAAAGAAGCCGAGTTCATGTATCAAACATAACACAATACACAGTTTTTCAAAGCTTCAATTTCCTTTGTAATTTCAGTAGTCTTTGAGAGTGAAAATAGTGAGAAGAAAAGAGATCAAAGAGTGCTAGATTACCAACCTGTTTGGGTACTGGTGAGTTTGAAAGACTCCTGCTGCAGGTGTTCTACAGAACACTCAATCTTTGTATCTTGTTCTTCATTTTCTTATTCATATAGTGAAAATCTTTACTACCATAGGTGGGAACCTTGGATGTAGATAGTGCTTCACTATCGAACCAAGTAAAAATTGTATCTTCTTTACTTTTCTGCAAGTTTCACATCTGCAAAAATAACAATCTTTATCAATTTCTGTTTTAAAGAATAGCAGAACAATAGCAATATCCCAAAATAAAGTGGTATCAGAGCATACAAGATCTCCTAGGACAATTCTTGGACACTTCAAGCATCAAAGATTCGTCAAGAAAGACAGTAAGTAAAAGTATTTAGATTCTTTATACTTCAGTAAGTATGGTAGGCAAGGAAATGAATATATTTTCTGGTAAAGAAGACTTTACCATCTGGAAACTCCAAATACAAGCTCTTCTTGAATCTTATGACTGCTATGGTGCTATAGATGATATGTATGACCTAGAAACTGATCCTATAAAGAAGCTAAAAATGCAAAGACTTGCTCATTGCAAGTTAATGCTTCACTTATCACCAACAGTGATAAGGAAAGTGCAGAATTGTAACACTGCACAGAAGCTTTGGGTGAAACTTGATGAATTGTATGCTAAGAAGTGTCTTTCTAACAAGATGACACTTCTCCACAACCTTGCAAACTACAAAATGAACACTTAAGTATCCTTAGATGATAACCTAGACTATTTCTTCAAACTAGTGCAAGATTTAGAAGCTACAGATGAGAAAATAAGTGAGGAACATCAAGTTGTAGTAATCCTAAAGGCTTTACCCCCTGAATTTAATGCATTCAAGAAGGTAATTAAGCATACTAGTGGAGAATCACTTACAGTTAAGAGGGTTTTAGATTCTCTAATGGAAGAAATAGTTGAAGTAAATCCTTTTAAGAAAGAGGTTGAAGTGATGTTTGTAGAGAATAACTATGAGAAGAAAGCTCATAAGAAAAACAGCAAGAAGGGAAAGTGGAAAAAGGGAAGTGGGAAAGAAAAACACCCTAAGGAAGGAGAAAATGAAAAAAAGAAAAAGGGTAAAGCTAAGACAGACTTCTACTATGATAAGGAAGGACATTTTGCAAGGGATTGTAGGAAAAAAGAAGAGGGATAAGGCAGCTGAAAGTGGAATTTGAGGAAATGTTGAAAAACCTAAAGATTCCAGTGAAGATGAAATATTGGCTGTGACTGAGGATTGTGAGGACTTAAGTAGAGAATGTATATTTGATTCGGGGTGCACTATGCATGTCACTCCCTCATAGGGACTGGTTCACAACATTTGAACCAGTCACTGCCAAGGTTAAAATGGCAGATTCTGGGCAGCAAAGAATAGAGGGCATAGGAAGTGTTTCCATCAATATGTTTGATGGAAAAAGAAGGATCCTTAGCAATGTCAGATTTGTGCCTGGAATAAGGAGAAATCTGATCTCGAAAAGTTTGTTTGATAAGCAAGGCTGTTTGATAAGCAAGGCTTTCAGATTAGATCTAAAGATGGGCTTAGAGAAATCCTAAGGGATGGAAGAGTCATCATTAGAGGAGTGGAGAGGGGTGGCCTATACTATGTAATAGGCTCAACTGAAATTAATCAAATTTCAGAAACTGGAAACCTTGAACCAACCAAGCAATGGCATGCTAGATTGGGTCATGCAGGCAACAAAAGCCTGCTCCATCTCTCTAGGCAAGGTCTAATACCTGAAGAAAACTTACAGAAGTTGAAATTTTGTGAATCTTGTGTGCTAGGAAAGCACCATAGGTCAGCATTTCAAAAGGGAGCTAAGAGAGCCACAGAGATCATAGAGTATGCTCATAGTGATCTTTGGGGCCAGCTCAAGTCCCCACAGCAGGAGGGAACCTATACTTCATGTCCATAATTGATGATAAATCAAGGAAATGTTAGGTTTACCTTATAAAGAGGAAGGATGAAGCTCTGGAGATTTTCATAAGGTGGCATACTCTTATGGAAAATCAAACTGGGAGAAAATTAAAATGCCTAAGGACTGATAATGGATTGGAGTATTGTAACAAGAAATTTGAGGAATACTACAGTAAAAATGGAATCCTAAGGCATAAGACCGTTAGAGCTACTCCACAGCAGAATGGAGTAGCTGAAAGATTGAATAGAGCCCTCCTAGAAAAGACTAGGTGCATGATTCTCTCATCAGGTTGCTCTCATTCCCTATGGGGGAAACAATTAGGACAACGGCCTATTTAATCAATAGGCTTCCAACCTCAGCTAATGACTATAAGACTCCTCAGGAAATTTGGAGTGGCAAGAAGCCAAAACTCTCACACCTAAGGACTTTCGGATGTACAGCCTATGCACATCACTACACATCCGAAAGAGGGAAAATTAGAACCTAGAGCAATCAAGGGGGTGTTCCTAGGATTTCTAAAAGGTGGAAATGGTTATAAACTCTTACTACTCCAAAAGGGAGCCTACAAAAAAATCATCAGGCGAGATGTCATCTTTAAGGAAGATGAATTCCCTCTACTGAACAAAAATTCACAAAAATCTAATCTCCAAAGTGAAATTTAGGAGAATTTAGGGCCATCAAACCAATCAGCCCATTTCTATGTGCCACCAGAAAATGAAGATGGTGGCCCACAACCTACTGATATGGAGCCTAGGCAAGGCTCAACACATCATGACCTAAGAGGAGATGATGAACAAGGAAGCATACAAGGAAGCATACAAGGAACCTCATAAACAACTTCAGCTGATGAACAAGGAAGCATACAAGACTATCAATTGACAAGGGATGGATAGCCAAGACAAATAATTCCTAATAGGAGGTATTTTGATTCAAAACTGGTTGAATATGCTTACCTTGTGGCTGAAGGTACTGAATGCAAGGTTCCTAAAACCTTTGAAGAAGCTATGGCTAAAAGTGATGCTAAACAGTGGAAGGAAGCTTGTGAAAAGGAGTATTCTTCCCTAATGAAGAATAAGACATGAATTTTGGTACCTAGACCCTCTAAAGCTAAATTGATAGAAAACAGATGGTTATTCAAGTTAAAAGAAGGAATAACAGAATCTAAACCTAGAATATACAAGGCAATACTTGTAGCGAAAGGGTATAGGCAGAAGGAAGGGGTTGACTATAAAGAAATATTCTCACCAGTAGTCAAATTTAAGACAGTCATACTTATTTTGGTAGTAGCAACTGTCTATGACTGGAAAATCCATCAAATGGATGTCAAGACAACCTTCCTATATGGAAAGCTAGAGGAGGCTATCTACATGAAATAACCAGCTGGTTTTGTAGATAATAAGAAATCTGATCATGTCTGCCTGCTTTAGAAGTCCCTATATGAGCTGAAGCAAGCACCTAAACAATGGTGTTGGATCGCCTATGACTCGGGTATTCACAATACGCAGCGGAATGGACTATACTATATAACAAGAAGTATAACCGAAAATCATAACACGTACGAAATTACCTCTTGACGCGGATTGGTATTTGTTTCTTTTTCATATTTGTATACATTGCAATACGCGAATGTCCTCTACCGGTATCCACACGAGGATGAACGATCCGGGCAGCGGCTAGTGTGTGCTAGCACGTCCAAAAACCTTTTCGAACACCGCATAATCTTTCTCTCGGAAGAAGAACGAACAACTAAGTGGCTAGGGTTTTTCGTCTCACTCATAATGAAACATAAGTTTCCCTATTTATAGAGAAAACCTAATCTCTATTCTTATTAGGAATTATTGAAGTCCAATAAGCTTTGGCCCATATTATATCTCATATAATAAAAGCCTAACAACTTAATTCAATCTAGCCCAATAAATATATCCACATATATTTATTCAATGCCTAATAAATTAGGTCCAAGAGAATAAGCCCAGATCACATCACTCTCTGTGTGCGACCCTGTAGGCTCATTTGATGTTGGCAATGGGCTTGA
>JAOQMQ010000004.1:18343331-18377916 GCA_027563845.1 Erythroxylum subrotundum
GACATAAGCCTAATACTATTCATGGAACGTAAATCACATTACATAAACGATATACATGCATATATAAAAGAATACCTCATAATATATTATTAATAAGTCATAATGTTAGTACAAAAGTCACATATGTCCATTAGCCTAGGGCGCACTATTAACAAATGGAACAAAAAGTTCCATGAAATAGCTAGTGAAATGAATTTTGTTAGAAGTGCCTATGACTACTGCCTATACTATAAGGACTTAGGAGGGATAGAAGCCATCTTCATGCTAGTTTAGGTGGATGATTTGATTATTACTGGAAAGGAGCTAGGTAGACTAATTGAGGTAAAAACCAATTTGAGCAAGCACTTTGAAATGAAAGACCTTGGAGAGGCTCAGAAGTTACTAGGGATGCAAATTATAAGGAATAGGAGGGAAGGGAAACTGTGGCTGAACCAGAAAAGCTACATCTAAAAGGTTTTAGGTCAGTTCAATAAGGAATTGGCAAATTGTTGGACCCCGAGCTTTTCTTAGAAGATTAACACTATTAAATGAGAAATTTTGGTATTTAGTCATAAGTAAAGAACAAATGAATGAAAAAATTTTGAACTAAGAAATGATAGACAAGAGTAAAGTAGGGAATGAGAGATGTGGATAGATTTATGATTTGTTATAGTGTTTTTGGTGGATAAGATATTTTGAGATGGGAAAAATTAAGGTGAAAGTTAGCAGTGAAATGAAAGCAATATTTGTGAAGTACATTGATGAAGAATACGTATTTATGTGTATGTTCTGTTATTGGTGTTCATGATTAATCATGGATTATAATTTCTTTATGGATGACATTGTTTGAAATGAATTTCTTTATGGATGACATTGATTTGAAATGAAGTTGAGAATGAGGAGTAAATGAAGTAGTAAAGGTGATCTTTGTATGAGTTGTGTTAAGGAAAGATTTTGAAACAAATTGGTAGTTGATCTGGAAAATATTCACTGAGTAAGCTTCAGTCTTTTAGCCACCACTTTTTCTCTAGTTATCCAAACGAGATGATTCTTGATTTGTATTAAACTAAAAACATATGGCTACATTTCTTATGAAGACATTGAATTTAAATTCTATCTCTAAGAATCTCAAATATTTCTCATAAAGTTGAGAATTGGGTACAGTACATTGGTGGATGAATGTAAAATTTGTGTTCTAACTTTAGGGGAAAATTTGGGATTGATCTAGATAGAATTTGGAAAAGTTGTCTTCTTAAATGTTATAGATCTTTCTTTTTCTTTCCAACGGTATATAGTATGAAAATTTTGGATATCTGAGCTGAAAGTTATGTCCCTTATAAGGGAAGATGTTCAAGAGTGAAGTTGCATCTTCTATGTTTTTGCTTCTTCTGTGATGACGTCATCATCTTCTGTGTTTTGCTTCTTCTGTGATGACGTCATCATCTTCTATATTTTGCTCCTTCTGCCTTTTTGCATCTTCTGTGATGACATCATCATCTTCTATGTTTTGCTTCTTCTGCCTTTTTGCTTCTTCTATGATGACATCTCATCTTCTGTGTTTTGCTATCTTCTGTCTTTTTGGCCTATCTTCTATTCTATTTTTGACCCCCAAGAAGATAGAATTGGTCTTTGAGGACATCATGAAATTTGTAGATCTTGAATTCCTCTTTTGAACCATATAAAGAACACCTTGATCAGATATCTGTAGGGAAGTTATAGCAATTTTTCCCTTCCTTCTGTCTTTTTGCTATCTTCTGTGTTTTGTTATCTTCTATCTTTTTGGCCTATATTGTATTCTATTTTTGACCCCTCATAACATAGAATTTGTCTTTTAGGTCTTCATGAAAGTTGTATATCTTGAAGTTCTCTTTCGAACCATATAAAGAACACCTAAATCCTATATTCGTAGAGAAAGTTATTCTAATTGGAAAATATCTTATGTGTTACTGCTCATACACTTCTTCTGGGTTACTATTCATCTTCTATATTTTGTTCCATTTTTTATTGATCCTTCAGAAGATAGAATTGGTCTTTGAGGTCTTCATGAAAGCTGTATATCTTGAAGTTCTCTTTCGAACCATATAAAGAACACCTAATTCTGATATCTGTAGAGAAAGTTATGCCACTTGCAAAACATCTTTTGTGTTACTGTTCTTACACTTCTTCTAGGTTACTGTTCATCTTCTATCTTCTATTCCATTTTTTATCCTTCAGAAGATAGAATTTATCTTTGAGGTCTTCATAAAAGCTATATATCTTGAAGTCCTCTTCCTAACCCATGAAAGAACACCTAAATTCAATATCTCTAGAGAAAGTTATGCCAATTGTCCCACGATAGGTTCAATATGATTGAGGATAAAAACTGACTGGATTCTTTTGGGCATAACTTCTTCTCTAGGCACTCAAATGACTTGATTCTTGAACCATTGGATTCTTAAGATATTGTTTACATCTCCACCAAAAATCATAGCCATCTGAAATGAATTGAGAAAGATTGAGTGAAAAACGTGGGACGGGTACAGTGAGTGTACTCTTTAATAATATGAACTGGAGTTATTTTACTGAACATACTTCAGTATTTTGATGATATCTTGATCTGTAGATCTCCAAATGAGATGATTTCTAACTTGTAGTAAACTAGAGACATAGAGTTACAAATTATTTGAAGGAAGTGAATTGTAAGTCAATCTCTAAGACTTTCAAGTTCTAGATGGAAGTTGGGTGTAGTGTACTGGTTTAGTCTAATAATAGTCTGAAATCTTTGAGCCTTAACTTTCATATTACTAAACCAAATTTAATGATTTTGGTGTCATTAGAAACTTAAGACAACGGGGAACATTTTCTAGAAGAAAGTGTTATGTCAGAATGTTCAAGGGTATTTTTGGTAAGACACTTAAGTTTAAAAGAACATAAGCCTTTAAGGAAGGATAAAATGGACTTTTTGGACTCATTAAGGGCATAATTGGAAGAAGAAGTGTTGTCTTGCTTATAAATGAAGAAGAAAAACGTGAATGGAAGGATAAGCAGAAGAGAATAACGAAAATGAGTAAGAAAGAGAAAGAGAGTTTGGTGGTTTGAGAGAAAAGAAGAGAGTTGAGCTAGGATTTAATTTTTCTTAGCCTTCAAGAGAGATTTTGAGGTTGTTCAAGAAGAGAAAAAGGTAGAGGAAGAGAAGAGCTTCCAATTGAGCTAAAGATTTCTTCATTTGGTGAAGAACCAAGGGGGTCATAGAGGCCTACTTCAGTTAGATCATCTCATGGAGTACACATAAAAGATACAGCAGGAAAGACCCTTTGATACCTCAGGTTGTTTGCAAAGAGAAGAGGCATTTTGAGCAAGTCAAGTCTTTAAGCAAAGAAATCAAGGTGGGTACATGTTTATAATAGAATCAATAAGCTACTACTGTTTTCTTTAAATCAAAGAATTTTTCTAATTTCATTTGCATCTTAAGTGTTGCATTATTGTTCGTGAATGATTTGTAAAATCTGTTATATGTTTGTTACATGATTTGAGTGATGATTTTCAAAAGGAAAAGACCATGAAAGTGATATCTTTGAAAAGATGCATGTTTATGAAATCATGTTTTCAAGAATGGTTTTCAAGATATACGTCTAGTATATGAAAAGCAAGTTTTCAAGAAAAGTGTCATTTTGGGTAACAAGTTTACAAGAGTTTGAAATATATGTGTTATGTGGGTTTGTGGTATTCCCTCAAGAACCGTCACGTGCATGTTGACCCAAGAATAGGCTTCTCCCGCCAGCCCACTAGTGGCATAGAGCTCCTCCAAGAACTCCCTTAAGAATTCACGAGGACCATTATATGAAAATGTGTAATGCGTCATATTTTCGGACTTACCCAAATCATTCTGATATGATTATATGTTCATATTATGTTAACAAGTCTGATGCATTCGTTTTTGCAACTTATGGATTTTGGTTGAAAGCTTAAAAAACATATGATTATGAACTCAAAGAAATTTTTTCTAAGACAAAAAAAAATATTTTCAAGGTTTTTTCTTTTTCTTTTGTTATAAACTGTTACCCACGAGCTGTCAAGCTCACCTCCTTTCTGTTCCCTCTTCAGGTAATAGTTAAAAGATCAAGTGAGCAAGAGCCTAAGGGAACTTCCGCAAATTTGTTAATTGTATTTTTGTAATAAGCCAATGGTGTGGCTTTTGATTTGTAAATAAAGTTTTTCAGACTCTGTTGCTTTAAGAAATGAAATGATAAATTGAAGTAGTTCAGTTATGGATGTATGTTTACATTGTTTCCCTCGTAATGTGGTTGAGTTGAAGTAATAAGTTGGTTTTGATGTTTGATTGTCATAGGCACGTCACCCTTGTGGAATGATGCCTAATAAGGGTTTATGGAAAGAACCCTATATGATAATACGCTCAGTTTCATGATTTTGCAAGAGTTAGATTCCGGAAACAAGCGGGATCCAACATTAGTGGTATCAAAGCAAGAGTTAGATTCGGAATCAAGCGGGATCCAACAGTTGTGGTATCAGAGCCCAGTATTAGGATCTTACATGGGCAACCTTTAGATATGTGTCAATCGCAAGAGCGATTGTTAAGAGTTTGGGATAATAAAGTTAGTGAGAAAAATGGTGTCTTGACAGAGAGTATGGTAAGGAAAGTTTGTGGATATTTAGCAATAAGAAATATGGCGTAGTCCGATATGTTAGACATAGATTCAGTATTTGTGATTATGTTAGTGAATATGGTGACGAAAATTTTATTGTGGATACGTACTTGAATTGATATGGATGTGAAAAGGTTTTCAGGAATTAACTAAGAAAGAATAGAGACATAGGTGAAAATGACAAGATTTAAGGAGTACAAGTAAAGAGAAATTGAAAGGTTGAACTAGGAATTGAACATGATTGTTTAATTAAGGTGATAACAGTTATGATTTAGCATAAGAATATGTCTGTGATATAAAATCAGAATGTCAAGATGATTAAGGATCAATGATTTGGAATTGATTGAGGATATGCATATGGAAGATCAAAAAGATGGCAATAGGAAGATGAGACAGAAATGAGAAAATAGTAGAGGGGAAATAAAATAGACATAAATGACTTATCATGAGATGAATGAAATGATATGTAGTATGGAGAAAGTTAGAAATGCATACAAGATAGAATTTTTTCGTATGAATGACATTAAGGAAAAGAAATCAACTATTCTTATTAATTTGATTTAAAATAATAATTAAATTAATTCTTAACTTAAATTTTAAAAAATTATTTTTAGAATTAGAATCGTTTAAATTTTAATTAGGTTAGACTTAATCAATTAGACTCCTTTACAATTAAGAAAAGTATTTTTTAAGTAATTAAGAAGTATGTTTCATAATTAAATTTTTATTACAATTTAATTGAAATAAATTAAGCTTATTATTTTTATCTATTAGGCGGATTTTTATTTTTATTTTGACTTTTATTTTTATTTTTATTTATGATTATTTTAATATGTATATGCACTTTTTTTTCTTCTTCGTCATGTGGCCTACCAAAAATATCCTTTCTATCAGGTTAGGGGTAAGGTTACATGCTACAAGACCTCCCCAGATCCTATGTTTCAGTAGAACTTTTATTGGGAGGTTGTTGTCATTGAAATTAAGTTTATTATTTGTTTTGAGGGTTAGTATTCTATTTTATTTAAAAATTATTTCTTTATTAATTTAAGTAATAAGTTTCTTAATTTATTAAAAAATTTATTAAAATTATTAAATATTTATCAAAATCCTTTGACGGATTGATTCCAAACTTGATGATTTGACTCAACAAAAACAGGCTACTCACCAACGAGTTGATACAGTCTGTACAGAGATCCAAAAACTATACAAATCTTACAAAACTCAAATGTCCAACTTGATGCATGCAAGTGGATAGTTTAAAGAATCAGAAAAACACTATCAAGTGAGCTATAAAGAGATATTGGTCGTCTATCAAAGAATAGTTTCCTTTAATTTATTAAGGAATCCATGTGTTTAATCTAATTCAATTTTCCTAAAAGAGGGAACAATATTTTATATTATAAAGATTATATAACTAAAATCAAACAAAACTTAATGTTTCATGCATATAATTTAATTATATTTCCCTGAAAATTTTTATTTTCTTATTTATATGTTTGGTATCCTTAATAAATTAAAGGAAACTATTTTTTAATAGACCACCAATATCTCTTTATAGCTCACATAATAGTGTTTTTTTAATTCTTTAAACTGTCCACTTGCATGTATCAAGTATTCTTGATGCTATATGCATATAACGAGACCATTGAAATTATATCTATTGATTAAATATTGAGTACACGTTAAGAACATGGTTGCTGCTTTCTATTATTTAACTATAAAATTACATTTTTGTTTATTATAACTCTTATTAAGTAACTCAAGGTTCATTTCAATTGAATATATTTTATCTTAAATTAACGGACTTTATTTAACTAAATTTATATCATTTGAATGCATAACTCATAATCATATGAATCTAGATGCAGGAATATTAGAGATAACATATAAGACATGTTTTGGCAGGAGTTGTTACTTAACAAATCTAGCTAGGATATTGATAATAGTGTTGTCTACCTAATTTAAATTTAGTTAGTTTGTTGAGTAATTCAAGATAAATTATGTCCACTAAATAGATTAGAGTAATCTTTTCAAAATAGTAGTAAAAGCTATTATTTTGAATAAAATGGTGGGAGAATTCAAATATATGATTAAAGTTTTAAGCTTATTTGGTTGTCATGAGCTTTTAACTAGTTACTTACTTTTCTTATGTTTATATTTTGTTTTGAGTTGAAATTAACTTTGTATAGTATGGTTGATACTAAGTTTAAGTAAACCAAATTTCTTGGGCATAGATTAGGTTTAAAAAGGGTTTTCAAAGTTAGCAAGGAAAGTTTTATATCCATTATGCAATATTATTATTAATTCCTATTGAGGATTTTGACAACAAAGTTTTAAAGATATGTAATATCATATAAATGAACAAATTCAATGATGTTTTGAGTTGACTAATATCTTATAAAATTTAATGGTAATATGAAAGATGGATGTCAACATTGTGATTACACAAAGTAAACAATTGCATGAAGTAAAGTTTAAAGGTGGAATATTTAGATAGAATTGTTCTGCTCAATTTAGCCTAGTAAAAGCATAAACATATACTACAGTTAAAGAAATTTGCTATAGTACAAAAATAGTTATCATTAGAATAAAAATGATTGCATGACTTTTCTTGCCAATACAAGATATGATAAAAATCATATATATTTCTAATTTTTACTTTTGAATATTTGATACTAAATGTAGATTCAACATTATTACAACATTTAAGGCATGATAATAAATAGAGAGCTAAGTAAAAGTAGTTGATCCAAGATTATACAAATAGTTTATATATATTAGATCAATGAGACTTATGCTTAACATAAGTGCAAGAATACAAAGATAATTAAGCCTATCCTTTTATGTCATAATAGTTAAATCAATATAATGAGAATCATAAAGTTGTATAGAAGGATAAAACTTATGAAACTTGTTAGGTTGAAGGATAACCAAATATCATTTGGTAAAAGGACAACTATGGTATTAAATTGTTAAATCTTATACGTATGATATATGGGATATAATAATAATTCATAAGATGATGAATACTTGTATTTCATTAAATTTACTAACATAGTCATATTCATTAAATAAAATTTTGATTTAAAATTTTGAAAAGTGTAAACTATTTAAATCGTAGTCAAAATTAAGCATTAAGAATGTTAAAATACTACGATAAGATCGATGTAGTAAGATTTAAATTTTTTAGTTATCTATAGAGAATAAGATTCTCTAGTAAATACCTCTACAACTAAATTTCATAATAGTATGAATTTGTATGAGGGAGATTATACAATATGAGATATTATATGATGCAATATTTATTTCTTCTATAGTAATATCTAGTACAACAACTTATCTTCAATAGTTCTAATTAAATCAGTTAGCAAGATTCTATATTATATATGAAATGGTAAGGATTTAAAAGAGTTGAATTTAGTAATTTTGAGATATAATGCTTACTTGAAGAATATATTATCTAATAGTTATAGATTATCTAATAGTTATAGAGCTAAATTGGATAATAGAAAGTTATGATATATCCAAAAGATTGAATGTAATCTTACAAACCCCTATTAAAAAAATGTTTGTTTCCATACTGATGATAGAATGGTTCTCAAGATAACTAGTGAGGGTAAAATAATGTTTTAAAAGTTCAAATCTTATGATAGTACAGCCAAATAGAACTAGTACCTTTGTTAATACATTTGATGTATAGTCAAAAGGTCATGATATATTGAAGATTCATTTTTTTGATGAATTTCAAGAGTTTATTTTGGAAATGATTGTAGATTTATTATGTTTACAAAAAGGTTAATAGAAGTATAGTTGTTATCTTTAATGGGACTATGTAAAAACATATTTCTCATTGAGAATAATAATTCATATTTTCAATTAAAGAAATGATAGTCTAAAAGCAACTCCTATTATGTATGAAAAGATAATAATTTAATTCTAGGAATTAAATATATAGATAGATAAAGAAATTGTTTACTTATTGTAATCTATATAGATAGATAAAGAAATTGTTTACTTATTGTAATCTAAGTACATGGATAATATACTAAAAGTATTTAGTATTTAAGATAAATGATACTTATAAAGTATTAAATATATCCATTATTCTATGTATAAGTTGATATTTGAGTTCAAGACCATATGGATATTAACTTCAATTTGATATAAATAAGTCATAGTTGAAGTATACTTTACTTAGAATACTATTAAGTTAGAAAAGTTCTAATGTAGCATTAATTACTAATCAAGTCATAATACATATTGTCATTTAGTGAAAATGATTATTTAAATAAAGAAGTTCTTTAATGAAATTGGTATAGTTTCCCTTAATTATAATGATAATTAAGATTAAGGTTGTAAGAGTTAAGTAGCGCTCTTATCATAGAGAATCTTGTAGAATTATTTACTAAATCACTATCCCAATAGTGGCATGATCATCATATGTGGTATAAGATAATCGACTGGCTACTACAAATAGGAGATTGTTGGTTTATACCCAATAGCTAATAAGCTAGTAATAGTTTTTTTGTGACAAAATTATTTAAAGATATTATTTATCTTATAAATATTTGTTTAACTAATTTATATATAAGATAAAATTTGTGGGATAAATGTACATTATAAATAAAATTATGATGAGATCATAATAAGAAAATTCGTATGTTTTTGTATTAATCTAAAATTATTGTTAGTTATTGTTCTATTAAAACTAGACATTAATAGAGCATAAAAAGGCTAATATATATTATATCTTATAAAGGAATTATTTGACCTTATAGACTAAAATATAGAGATCCTTACAAACATTTAGGTATTTATTAGAGAAAAATTTTACTAAAATAGCCCGATATGATAATTTTTTTTGGATTATTGCTTGTATGTCTATAAAAAATTCTCATTATGATGATTTTATGAATAATCATTTAGCTTGAGATCTTCAAAGTATCTCATATAGGGCTTACTTATTTTGATATTACATTTAACCTGTCCTTATCAAAAGTAGCTCAATTGGTAATCGTTGGATATAGCATGAACTATATAGAGCTATTTGAGTGATTAATATGAGTCATTGCACTAAAGTGATTAGAGAGAATGTTTCATCGTTCTCGATTAGTATTAATACAAAAAGTCTTTAGCCAAAGTTGAATGATATTTTAAAAATAATTTTCATATGTCATTAATAGAACCAATTATTAATGCTAAAGAAATAATATGATTGAAAACAAATAGTATAGGCATTAATTTTATGTTCTATGTATAATTAGAATATTATATAATGAAAGGATTGAATTATACGGAAAAAAATCATGCATGAAAAAATTATTCAAAACCACTTTAATATTCATAATATTTGGATAGTTATAATATGTTGTTAGATGTTAATCTTTATTTGTAAATATAAATTATTTAATTAAAAAATTAAAGATAAATTAAACTAGGGTTATAATTTATATTTATTGCTAATATATTTAGGAATCTAATATCATACACAAAGAACAATTGAAAAAAAGGTAATTTAAACTAATTGGACTTTATTATAAAATTTGAGAAATTTTAAAAGTTAATAATGAGATGTTTAATAAATAAGGACTAATATTAGATATTATTTGAGTCTAATTAATATTTAATTAGAATTAATTATTATTCTAATTAAAATTTGATTAATATAAAAATATATTTCAATTAAATTATTAAAAGATTCAAACCTTGTAAATAGTCATACTCTCCAAAAAAAATAACACTTTTTACTTATATCTTTTTACACCATCTATAGATTTCTTTTACCTAGTTTATATTGATACAATTAAAGATCGAACACATGTGCAACTATGATAGTCATAAATCAGTTTCAGAAACAATTTGAAAGAAACCGTAAAGAAAATGATCATACTATCCAATAAAATACAATTTACGTTTATATTTTTATTATTTTCATGGCCCTATTTGGCAATCAGCGGATTACATTAGCTATTAGTTGATTATATCAGTGATTAGCTGACAGCAGATTAATATAGCTTATTTGACCAACGGATAACATTAACTGTTTATTTAAAGATGTTTGGTAAAATTAACTATTTAGTATTAACTGTTTATGTATAGAATGACTTATATGAGCATGACTTTAAAAAACAATTTATAAAGACATGAGTATTATATTGGACATTCCCCTATGCAATTTACTCGATCCTTTCAGTTATCTTTGTGTTTACTTTCAAAGTTAAAGGAAAAAACTTATAATGGGATGATAACTCTTCGCATTTTCTAACTCAATTTTGATATTAATTCAACTTCAAAACTTAAAATTAAAAATATTAAATTTAAATAATAAATTTAGTATCTCTATCTCTATCTCTTTGAATAAATTGTAATAACTTTTAGATATAATAATCTTTTAATTCCTTAATTTCTCAGCTGCTGAAACAAAACGCTCATGATACGAACGTTTTTAAAATTAGTAAATTAAGTTCAATCCACAAATCCAATCAGTTGATTATTAAAGGTAATTATCAGCTGTGTCAAACTGTTAAAAACTTTTCAATCTACCAAAAAATGGTTGAAATGTCATTTACGAGACAAGGCCTATATGTTGATCATTTTATATAATTTATAATGATCTTGACTTTCAAAAAATTAAATAAAAAACACATAAAATCAAATCTCATCCTAATTTCTCGACAATAACGCAACACTTATGTTTTCAAAATCAGTAATTCATTCATACCGCATAGCCACCAAGTTTTTCCATCTTCTCTAAACAGTGCGGAAATTCATTGCATTGAGCATAAGTCAAAATTAGGTAAATTAGAAAACCGTTAAGTTATTTTTCTATCAATAAAAAGCTAAAGATACAGATGATGTAATAGCTTTGAACTAGTCTTCATACAGCAAATCTTCTTTTGCCGAAGTTATGGTTGTTGCCGGAGACCTGCTAAGAGCTCAATGTAAGAAAATCTGATTCTTGGTGATTGTGCCGGTTTCCTCTCTGAAGCAGGAAGATGAGCTTTCACAAGTTAAATGATTACGCAATCGAAAGAGGATTTCAACTTTCTGGATTTATGCTTTGAAGTTCATAATTTAAATCATTAGGCTCCTGAATTAATGGAGCTTCATTCTCCTCAAAGAAATATAGGCTAAAAGGCGGTACCCAAAAACCATTGCCACCAACGCAACAACTTCGGATAAGCCATTGTCAATTCTCGTTCCATTTACAGCGGGTGTCAAACGCTCGTATTGCACCTTGAGAAGAAGCCTATAGGTGTGGTAGTTGAAGGACATATAGCGGATCCAAGAGACAAACACGGGAACTTTCTGCAGAATCGAAGATGGGTTAGTCATTTCTGTTTTGGACTCATATTGGAGCTTCTGAAAGTAAGAAATGTCTGTTAGTGGCAGAGAGTTTATTTTCACTAAAATAACAAACTCATCTCCTAATTATACGCTCTGTGACCTCAATATTGGTTGCTGAAGTAAGAGTACTTTGATTTATTGTCGAAATGAAGTCAGCAAATTGCATCAGTTGTTGCAGAGTCTATGATTCAATTATTGGGGAAAAAAATCATCAACATACGCCAGGGAAGAGTTCGGAATAACCAATATATTAACGTGAGACCAGGTTTCTATGTTTACCTGGACAAAGAACCCTCCAGCAAGCATGAAAGTCATCACAGTTACTGAAGCCAGAGTTGTAGCCTTCTTCAAATCCATCAGTGTGGCTCCAATGGCTAACCCAAGCCCCTGCCATTGCACCCATCTTATGTTAAACATGTTTAGTGTCACTGGTCATAGCTCCATGAGTAGTTGCACTATTATTTTACCTGAGCTGCGACGATGCAGAGAAGAACCGTGAGCAGGCTAAGGAAAAAGGGAGCTGCACTCAGTTTCAAACCTGCCATGAAATAGACGACAAGAAGGAAAAGCACAGGCAGTACAAGATCAAGTGGAAGGTCGCTTGTTGTCCTTGCCACAAAATATGCGCTTAATCTGTACATATCAGCTGCACGTTCTTTACTTAACATGGCTCTTTCTTGAGGAAATGTGAAGATTGCTGTGAAGACAGGAAAGAATCCCCAGAAAACAGCAATGAAGAAAAGCAGTCCGGCCTGCCAAGAAACAAGGTTTTAATTAGATCGTGATACAATATACTTATACTACCCCCGTGAATTATATATTTTCATGATCAGGTACCACAAAAAAGATGATACCTGATCTTGGAGACCTTTTGGGTTGTCACAATCTGATTGCCACCAAAGTAATCCTAAGATAACTGCTGTAGAGAGTACTTGAGTGATTCTCAGCCAGCTAAAATAGTCATGACGGCGTTCTTTGATTCCCCTGCAAAACAATATGGTGTACTGTTGCCACCAGCTAGCACCCCATTGCCGCCTAGGTGAAGACACAAGTGTCTTCACTTCTTCATCGAGAGGCAATGGAGCCATGAGTTTCTTCTTCTCTTTTTCTGCAACTCTTGTCTCATATGCCTCCGTTAGATACTGTATCAAGTATAAATGTTTCTCGATTGAATAATAGGTTTTGATGTTATGGGAAGTTCAATCAATAATAGTCTTAAGAAAATTGAGGCTTTGCTTAGGACTTTCACCTCTTGAACCACCATAGGAGATGGCTTTCCGTTTCGAGTTTCAGCATCTGGGTTCCATGGCAGCACTTTATCCTCCAATTCTGATGGTATAGAGATATCATTTAAGTTCCCATTTGCAAGGTCTAATAAGAACTCTGCTGGGTTCATGGCAAAGAGAGGGTTGCACCCTATGGATGAGAAATAAACCGTTGCTTCTGATGCCTTTCCAAAATAGAGCAAGCTTCCCTTCCCAAGAAGGATCAACTTGTCGAACTTGTGGAAGAGTCTACTAGATGGCTGGTGAATTGTTGTTACCACTGTTTTCCCACCCTGTCGTTAGATTATGAACAAGTTATAGCAATTCATACTTTATTAGCATTTAATTATCCTCTGAAGTTGCTGACTACATAGATCATGGAGTAAGGAGACAAGAACGTAGATTTCTTTTTTGTTTTAAACCGACACTTGGGACAATAAGGAAATTGAATTTTACTCGACCAAGACCACTACTTCGTACTACCTAGCCACTAGCACTGGTCAAGAACGTGAAATATGAGCAAGGAAAGACGATTTGCACCTCCGCTATGTCGTGTAGCATCTGAACTATCCTCAAAGCAGTTGTAGAGTCTAATCCAGAGGTTGGTTCATCAAGAAGCAAAAGAGAAGGGTTGACTATAATTTCATTGCCAATACAAACTCTTTTCCTTTCGCCTCCTGAGACTCCACGGACGAATGAGCCACCGATCATAGTATCCTGGCACCTATTTGCATTATTGTTGTCAATATCTTTTGCATGCAACATCTTAGCGAATCCATTTATACGCGTTAACACATAAAAATACACATAGAATCTTGTAACTCTATTGTTAAACTTTAGTTGTTTGGTGATAGTAAGAATAGAAGAAGATACCTCTCTAAGCCCAGTTCACAGATGACATCCATAGCCCGTTTTTCTTTCTGCTCTTTTGTCAGTGTCTTTGGCAGTCGGAGCATGGCTGCATAAGTCAATGTTTCTTTGACTGTGAGGTGAGGAAACAGGACGTCATCTTGAGTCACGAATCCTATCCTGCCAATTTTTTTTCCTATGGTTATTTTACTTACAGTTTTCGAAGCTGCAGTGATGTTTGTGGTTGTGACAAAATAAATACTGAAAGAGCGCAAAAATATATGCACAAACTCATTGCTTCTAGATGATGCCTGCCAAGTCTTTTCTGGTTCCTTTTCTTCTATAATTGCACCATTAATAGCTTGATAAGGCATAAAATATAGTGTGATCAATCAATGTCCCCTTAGAAACTTCTACAGCATGGATTGGTACTTAGCGCATACTAATAGTTATGCATTAAGAGACTAAGATTCAAGTTCTTACCTACTTTTCAGAAACTTTGAATATGGTTGGTCATTATAAGTAATTGAGCCCTCAAAATTAGCCTGAGCTAGCCGACCGCCAAGAAGATTCAGGAGTGTTGTCTTTCCACCTCCTGAAGGTCCCATAAGCGCCAATACTTCCCCTGGATTGACCGAACCAGTAATTCCATGCAAGATATGCTTCTCCTCTGTCGACGTCATTCCTTTGATGATCACCTTGTACTTGACATCTGTGAACTGCAGTAAAGAAAATTAAACCGCTGATAATTAAAATACAAATTAAATTTCACCGCAGCCATAATCATGGAAACAAAGACTAACTTTGAACGTAACTTGCTCAAAGCCTGCCGTACCCTTCTTTCCTTAAGCAAAGCATTGCAATAATTCAATTCCTGAGCTGGACTCAGGACATATCTAAGACTTAGAGGTGGGGGAAAAAATAGGAAAAATGGCTCTTATCCTCAAATGCTGCTTCCTGGAAGGTGTTAAAACACTAAGCCCCCATAGTTTAGGAAGCTCTAAGAAATGTACGGCGTGTAAATGTTTTATTGGAAAGAAGGGAGAGTCTTGTACACAAATTGTCATATAAAATGAAAACTCTGTACAAGACTGAACCTGACCATGCTAGCCATGTTCTATGGATGGCGGTGATCGCTAGATAATTCTGCATCATTGCCTGTCCAAATAGAATGTCCTATATCAATCCTGAGCACCATTAGGAAAGGGAAGCTTGAACACCGGGTTCATAGTGACTATTGTAAGTGCAAAAAGTTGATAGACATGATAATTGATAACCTGCACAACAAGGTACGTGTGTTACCTTCAGATAAATTGGCAAGGTGGGTTCTGCTTGAAATTTAGTCTTATGCTTCCCAGCTTCAATGTCCTCCGCTGCAAGCATCATAGATACAGTTCTTTGTAACTAAGCACAAAAAAATCAACTAGAACAACAAGCTCTTATTCTTTAGCTTCAGTCTGAATAGTTGTGAATGCTCAACACCCAATATAAAAAAGCTCATCTTTTAGCTACTACGGGGGTGACTACGTCATGTTTGAACTAGTATCGAGGTTTAAATGCTGAACTGTTAGTTTCAACTTAATGAAGTCAAGTCGAGCGACCCAACTGTTTCTATATGTCCGCACTTGACTTCCAAGGGAGTGTCTTCTTAATCAAAAGTCTCCAATTTTGTGGTTATAATAACTCTTGTGGTCACTACTTAGTTAACAGTCCAAGTTGCCATCGGTTGACAAAGAGACCAAAAAAGAAAAACCCAAAACCACAAACAGGAAAATAAAGTGATTAATACTTTTTCAAAGTTTGTGAAATGGACCAAGAAGAAGAAAGAAAGGGACTGATTATGCAAAAGAAGTCTGGCAGGTATCCGCTTTAAGCGGCGTTAGGCTGGAGCACATAATTATTAATTATGACTTGTTTTGTCTCAGTATCGCTGTCACGTACGGGATTACCAGAACTTGGAGGAACCGAGAAGTCTCCTAAGTCCTAACGCCAACTCAAGCTCTTGGTATAAGTTATTTTAATTTCTGTTTCATTCTTGTCTTGTCAGCCATATAAAATAACGAATTTATAAATACAACTAAAGATACGGTTAGAAATTGATATTCACCCTACGAATAGGATATAAAACCACTTAGTCAACATACAATTTATTTGTCTAATTCAAATCCTAGGTTGAGGGTTTTTGCCATTTAGATGAGAAAGGTCAGCGTAGCTCATAGCCACCCAAGTGGCTTCACAGCTATGCGATAAGGCCTCAGGCAACTTTCAGTGTACAACAAAGTCATGGAACGGTTCTACTTTTTTTCAAGTAATAATTATGAGAGGTGACTCTCACCTTTTTTCATACAACTCTCCAGTCATTTTCTAATAACTCATTATTCATTAATTTCCCATTTCTAAAACCAAACCAAAAGCATTAGCTAAAGACCATAACTATAAGACTAAATTCTGGGTCTTATAACCAACAAAAAGGTCTGAACCTGGTACACGAGGCCCAACAGCTCAATTTCAACCAAGTTGAGGCTAGCCTACAAGGCCCAGTAGTCACTGTTTCTATCATGAGAAGAAGATAAAGATGGCCTAGCCTACACGACAGACAACATGTCAAGTCGAATCTAATAATGGGAATATGATCGATTCGTTGATAATATTAAAAAAAACACACACACAGATAGATACTCTTTCTCTCGGATTGGATTGAATGGGGAGATGAATGACATGACCTTGGATGGATGCCACCTACAGCACCCATTTTATTTTTTCGGTGGACCACAACCACCAAATTACAACTAACAACTAACTTGCATGTAATTACAGGAATTAACAACATATACATAAATGTGTGCAAACTTACGTATATCTTCATCACTGAACGGCTTGGAGTCGGCTATCTCGTCCGGCGGCACGGTGAAGCCGGTGAAGGAGAAAGAGAGGCCTAAGCTAGCGCTGGAGGCCCTGCTCAAGGCGGCCCCGCTGCTTAGCTCATCCAAATCAAACTTCATCTGCGCACTTCTTGCCTTCCTAATGTGTGTGTTTTTGCTACTGCCACCACGCCCTGGCGACGCCCCAGTCATAAGCCTTTTGCTTGATTTTCTAGAGAGTGTTCCGCCGCCCTCCGACACTACTCCGGCAGCCTCGCTTGACGTGGGAGATTTGAGTGCCGCCGCCACCGTCTCCACCAGTTGCTCTGACTTTGTTCTGATCAACCCTGACGTGTTGGCTGTCTCCATTTCACAACTCTCACTATTAATTACCACTGAAACATGAATTGCATGACACCATTAGAACAAAAGAAAGAAACATGAATTGCAATCACGAACTTAACGAGTGAGTTTTTCCAAAATTAAAAGAGATATGTCAAGCATTTTCTTCTCTTGGCTTTTAAAGAAAAATGGAGGAGGCAGACTAGTGGGTTTGCACAAGAGATTGATTGTTATGCTGTTCTTGTTATGACATGAAAATTGAATAGACAAAGAGAGAGATGGAAGTGCCCTTAATAACATGTTGTTTGATCCATACCTTTCCTTTCCTGGTGCTGAACTTGAAAGGAAATATGTACGAGGACGAGAGTATCTTAGCTCTCTGGACTGCTACTAATACTACTGCTGCTGCCTAGTGCCCTTAATTAATTATATAAAGGAGATTAAGGTGCCTAAAATACCCCTACATATCCTCAAATATTATAATATAACATTACTCCGCACTTTTATGATAACAACTAGACTCGATAAATGCCATATATGATTATATCATAGTTACTAACATCCGGATGGTACACGTGTTGGGAGAGAGAAGCTTCTAGGATATATCAGTGGAATTTTCTTTTCCATGATGTTCTAACGTTTTATTCTTTAGTTAGATTTCAGTAAATAATTATATATAATGTAGGGTTAATATTCACGAAAACGCTGAGGTATAAGTTTGATTGTGCCGTCTAATAAAGTAGACGTCCAAAGCATAGACACAGAAAGGCATGAGTTGTGCATGGAAGATGAAACAAAAGGCTGTATTGATGAGAGGCTGTGGTTGAGTATGGAAGTGGCAGTGCCCTGGTGATGAGGGCATTTCTTCTTTTTCCTTGGAATTTTATACAGGATCATGTATTGCACGTTCTTGGTCCCAATTTGTGGCATTTTTAGTTGACTATTTCTGACATCACTTTTTTCTGGTCACTGCAAGTCTATGTATGTATACATCAAAACACTTTGGAATTGCCTTATCCTTATCTCCGTTTCAGTATCTCAAATTGCTGAATACCAATTATAACACACAAAATCAGGTCTAACTGCAAACCAATGTGTCCTGTAATAATACAATAACTCCTGTACTTGGAAGTGCACGACCCAGTACTCCTGGCTGTATTCCCCAAGGGTCACTGCCAAGCATGGTCCATACGCGAAACAAACAAAACCGACCCTTTTGTTGTCTGTATTCCTGGCCTGCCCCAATTATTCAATTTTGATGGAAAATATATATTAAAAATATAACTATTTATTCACTAGTTAACTTACGATTGAAAACAAGTATTTTAATTTTATGCTTAAAAATTGCGGGTTAAAATCTGTCGGACCTTCAAAATCAAAAGCATGTAATCATGCAACTCTGAAGGTATATTTTGTGAGGAAAGCAACAAGTAATTATGATGGGATTGACTTAAGGGTCTGAGTGATTAATGAAAGTTAAAAGGATGTGAGGGCATAATCGTGACGACGAACGAGTGGACGATTGGCCAAAAGGATACCTTTGGTGGTTCCTGATTAGGAACACAGATGTCTGTGTCTGCCGGTGGATCCACTTTTGTTGATTGCTCATTCATCGGCGCACCTCTACCAGCCATGTGTCCCTTACCCCCATTTCGGTTTTTGACTTTTGACACGTTCGTGATCAAATGCAAATTGTAAACAAAATTAGTTGGACTCATTGCATCTTACTTTTTTATATTCTAACAATATTTCAAACTTCCTATTCAATTAATTCAGTACGACGACTTTAGTACTTAAATCTGAATTAATTATCCACAAATTCAATTTAAAACTATTTTTTAGTATATATTTCTTCCAGAAACCACTTTCATATGCATTCATTAGAGATCTATTCTCACCCAAATCGAATTTGAAGTTTACATGATGTGTGAATGTATCAAATATTAAAACTTGGAATTGCTCTTTAATACAGCACTTTTGGCATTTTCCCAATTACGAGAAATACGTAAATTTAAAATTAAACAAAAAGAAAGATGCCAAGATCTAGCTTTTTAACAAAAGACAAGAAAAAATATCTGGAATCAATAATTCAAATTAATCAAACAAAAATTAAAACACAAAAGGGGTAATTGAAATTAAATCACTTTCTCCTTCTAGTCTTACTGTCACTAGAACCAGAAGGAGGGGCGGTGCCGCCCTGCTGACGGCAAGCCACGTGACAGGGACGTGATGGAGAGATTGTCACAGACAAATCTCTTTTTCCGTGGTTAGGTCAGGTCTCAGTCCTAATGGATTAGAAAGAGAGAGATGGGAGTGGAACCAATCGAAAGGCCTACATGAGCCGTCATTCCTCTGCCACGTGTAGCCCACAAATTCTCGTCTATTGACACCTCAGCACAAGTTCAGTGGCCAACAGCACATGCCCGGACACGTGGAGTCTTAGCAGTACACCTCTTCTTTGTAATCTTTTTCTGCTTTTATAGGCTGGCACTTGGCATGATACAGTCCAAAGTGATAGTGACCTCTCTGCTTTTAATTAAATAAAGCTAATGCTCTTTTTATCGGCACTAACACGCATCTATTTAAAGGAGAACCTCCATTATTTTCTTTTTATTTGGTTTAGAGTTAATTATAAAAAAATCATAAATTTTACTTAACTTTTAGAATATTAATTTCAATTTTTAAAAGAACTTTTAACTTTTAATAAAAATAGCTCAATATTAAATATTCTACTAATACAAATGACGTGACAAGCTATGTTAGAATATTATTTTCATTACATTGTCATATATTATATATGTGTCACGTATAGATTTTAATATTTAATAAAATAAAAATATCAAATATCCTAAAATAGTTATGGATTAAAACGTATGAAGGGTGCACAATTATTTTAGAGTTTTTAAATTTTTAATTTGTTAAATAATGAAATGTATATGTGATACAAATACAATATGTAGCAGTCACATTAAAAAAAAATAATCTGACATGGTTCGTCTCGTTGTCTATATTGACAAAAAATTTTAAGATGATGTATTTTTGATAAAAGTTAAAAGTTGAAATATTTTAACGTCACTTTTTAAAATTTGTATTAGTATTATAAAATTGGGTAAATTTTGAATTTTTTTAACAATTAACCCTTTGCTTTGTGACCATTTTTGTTTTCTTGTACACTATTGAAAAATGTTCTTTTTTTTACGGATGACATAAAGCTTGAAAGTTTAATTTAAAATTAACATATCAAATTTAAGTTAATCAAATTTTGGATCAAGTTTAACTGCAAAAACGAAAACTAATATTAATGATTAAACCCCCATCTTAAATTGATGCTATTTTTAAAAAATAATTTCAAAACAGTGTCATTTTAGACTTAAGTTTAAGAAATAATATCGTATTAGAAAACTTTATATTCAAACCATACAACTTAAATATGTTTGAACTTCAAGCTACACTCTTGGAGAATTAACTTGACTCGCCCCAATCCGTTATCATCTATAATTATTCTCTTTTTGAGAAGCTATTTTTTTTTTACCATTTTTGTAACTAATATATTAATTATAGTATAGAAAATAGAAGATTATGGAATAATTTTATCATCCAAAATTAGGTATTATTAAATTATTTTAACAATTTATGTATATTATTACAATCACAAGTTTAATTATGTTATTATTACACATAAAGATCTGCAACTTTAAATTCAATTTTAATCACAAAGTTATTATAAACAATTATCTTTAATTTTAGAAAAATAAAAAAGAAATCTTAGTCCATAAAATTATAGTATAATTAGAGATGGTAAAAATGGTTCGCCTCCAAAGTTAACAAAATTAATTCCAATTGGTTGAATTTTGAACTTAACTTTGATTTTTTTTTAAATGTGAACTTTATATGTACTAGACTCGAGCTCCATAATCTATCAACTTGATCCAAAAATTGCGCCTATCATATTATATAATAAAAAATGATATCCTCACTCACTCAAGCTTGCTACCAAGGACTAAAGAGGCTCTTTTTCCTCAATAAGTCACAAATAAAGGCAAAAATTAAAGTCAAAGTTCAACAAAGACCCACTGCCGTTATTCTTTGCTACAACTTGCCCTCTTTTTTTTTTTTTTTTTTTTTTGCGTAACGGGAAAAGGACGAATACAAATTAAGTAATAAAACGGGGGCAACAGAAGCTCGATAAATTCTTGAGGAGGATCAAGTGGCACCCGATGGGTGTGGTAGCAAAATAGGTAACTCTCGGGACCAACTGCACAATGTAAGTAGCTAGCCAATCCGCACTTCTGTTACTCTCTCGATAAATAAGACGATGAACAACAGTCCAGTTCCTAGTGAGTAGTATATAAATACGCCGGATGATGGGATTAAGGGACCGAGATCGTCGATCTGAGGAAGAGACAATATCGAAGACCGGTTTAGCATCTTTACTACTATAGAACAAGTGATCAATGATTATGTCTTTTATTTTAAGGAGCATATTGTGTGTATTTAAGACATTTTTTAATTAATTTTGTTATTTTTATAGGTTTAGTGTAAGTTGTCCATAAATAGAACTCTTTTGCTAACATGATAACCCTATTACTAATTTTCCTCTTCCCATTTCCTTAATGCCACCTGAAGAAGGAGCTCCAGTCCTCAGAGAGAATGGCATGAAACAACAATGAAGAAAGTCTCCAATTATGACACCGTGAGAATGCGCTACATCTGCGCTCTTCAAGTGTATTCACAAACTGTAGTCTACTAGTAAATTCCAACATGGACATACACGTTTGTTCTATGGAAAAGATAACTGAGAATTATGTCACATGTTTAGAGTTCTTCTAGGAATTAGGCAACAAGATTCATCATAACAGGAACACTAAACTCTCCACATATTGACCATTTAGTAGAACAAATGTGCAACAGAGTAAATAAACTAACGTAATTGTATGATTTAATTATGGACAAGTTTTCTGATCTTTGGAAACCTAAACAAATTTCGTAAGTTTCAGGGGAAAAAAACAAAAGATAATTACAAAACAATGGCTAAATTTACTAGAACACTCATCCTCTCTAAAGCCTGCCTGAACTTTACACAATATGCAGATGGCATCATACCATGGGCGACTCTTAGTTATGAAAAACATTAAAGCTAACAGAAATAGGGTTAAGAATCAACGCTTAAATGATCCACTGAATTCAGTGGTCAAGTTAGTTTGGTATCACTTTCTGGTCCAGACCAGTGTCTTGCATCATAGCAACAAATTCGCTGTAGTCAATGCGGCCATCCTGAAATGGGTGCATAAAGTAAATCATAACATGGAAAAATCTTAAGGAAAGTAGATTGCATTTGATAAGAATATTACATTATCCTGGTCAACTTCACGAATAATATCTTCCATGTGAACGTCACCTAGGCCAAACTGTTCACAGGCTAGTTGAAGCTCATCTTTGGTGATGTACCCACTCCCATCCTTATCGAAGTATGAGAAGGCTGCATATAGATGATCCTCTTTCTGAATCTTATTTAGATGAAGCATTGCTGCTAGGAACTCACCATAGTCTATGGTGCCGCTGTTATCAATGTCTGCCTGAAATTTTTTGATGGAGATAATATGTGGTTCAGTATAAAAGTAAGGAGATTATAAACCACCAATGTGGTTAAATATGACATGGTTGGAACATCAGACTTGCCATAATGGCAACATTGGAATCTCCTATTTTAAGGCTTGATAATAGTTTGTAAGAGTACTCAAGCAAGTCACTCAGCTCAACTTTGTTTACAAAATTGGGTCAAGTCTGATATGATTACTTGTAAGATCCAAGTTGCTTATCGACGTGAGAGAAAAGGTTTCAAGTGAAATACACGAGTAGACTCACAAAGGGCTATATGTCAAACACGGAGATCTAAATCAAAATTTTCAAACTCCCACTTACTGCTTTCATCAACACATGTATTTCAGATTCCTTGAGATTAGCTCCCACTCTCTCCAGACCGTTCTTTAATTCTTCAAGAGTAATATGTCCACTATTATCTGCATCTATCATCTTGAACATTTCTTTCAGACCAGCGATTTCCTCTTCAGATAAGCTTTCAGCAATGACCTGCATGTAAACACATTTCTAATAAGCCAAAAAGCATATTTTATACTCAAATACAAAGATTGTGTCATGTGAAGAAAAAGTCATGAAACTGATACAGTTGTTTCTAGAAGGACCTGAACTGAAATCCAAAACTTTCAGTAATTTTATAGAAACCTCTGCATACTTTGCAAATATATATTTGAGAAATCCATATTTCAGTATGATAATGATACTCATTCAGGAGAAAAAGGAAAAGCAATTCAAACAGGTACATTATAGACAAATCAAATCCTTTTGAAGAGTTAATGAGAATCAGAAAATTTGTCTTTTAAATCGGAAATAATTTGTTAGAATTTAAAGGCCATTTTTGAAGGCACTTTAAATAACAAGCATTCCAAATGTGACGTCTGAAACGATTATCCAGGTTGTATAATTAATCCTCACCCTGATGACAATTTTTTTGAGTTTATTCATTGCTGAAAATTGCTTCAGGCGAGTTATAACAGCAGAATCAAGAGGTTTGTCAGGAGCGACACCATTCACCTGAACCCACGGGTGGCCTGCAAGAACAAAAACTTAGGTGATAAACTGCTCATCGTTGAAGGTGGTGAGAGTGCTAATATATAGGACATATAAATAACATTACCATATAGGATATATAACATAATATAAACAGTATCCCTCTACGGAATAAGAATCATCTAACTCCCATTAGTAACAACGAATTAAGACTCAAATTATGGTCCAACCTAAATTGCCAACTACAATTTGATGGTTAAAAGAAAAGATTACATCCCTTAGAGCCTAGGTCAAGCATCTTTTGGTGATTTCCTTTCACTTTGCAGCTTGAAAAACCAACCAAAATATTCCAATAAGAGTTTAACCACATATTACATGGTGGCCTGCGCCAACATCATTTAGGGAAGAAAACATAGTTAAGAATTGAATATTTCAGACTAGATAGATAATAACTTTGAGGCATAGTTCAGTTCAGATTATGCTCAAATATGAGAAATATAGCCATAGGCCTACTTACGAAGAACTTCATGTGCTGTCAGACGCTTCTTAGGGTCCCTAACAAGCATTCTACGAACTAGGTCTTTGGCATCTTCAGACACATTAGGCCATGGTTCGGATATGAAATCAAGTTCACCTTTTAAAACCTGCTCAAATATTCCTTGCTCCGTTTCTGATAAATTAGAGTAAAGCACATCAAGAAATTAGGTCTACTCCACGGCTAAACTACAACAAGAAACAAAGACATTCATCATGGGTCTTACCATCCCAGAATGGGGGTACTCCACTTAATAAAATATAAATAATCACCCCAGCACTCCAAACATCACACTCTTGACCATAATGCTTCCTTAATACTTCTGGAGCTACATAGTATGGGCTACCAACTACGTCATTGAAAGTTTCACCTGAGAATATAAATAATTAATTGTTGGTCAGATACAGAGAGGAGTCAAGTCTATGAACTGAGGATGACATAAATATATCGGTGACTAAGGCTTACATTACAGGCACTAAAGAGGCAATCAATGTGTTTCTGCAAAATATTCGTTTGAAGAAATATAGGGTAATAAATGGCATGTAAAACGATACCTCGCGCATGGTATTATAGTGTTTTCAAAGAACTCCACAAGGTAAATAATTAATCACTAATTACTCAATATCTGATTGTTGCCGAACGGATTGTGAAAACAAATTGCTTCCAATAAAAGAACCATAATTTGTAACTTCTTAGCTAACAATCTTCTCAAATGGGCCTTTCATTCGTAGGCAAAAGCTCAATTGAATGTAGAAGTAGACTCAAGAATGTGTAAACATTAAGAAAGTGTGAGAGACCAAGGATGCCCCGCTACTCTTTCAGATAAAACCAGGCTACGTTAGGAGATATCTGTTACCTGGCGGCATCTACCTTCAAACAATATGAGCTCCACTGTGATACGTCATCTCTGACACTCAAGGTCAAGGTAGGATATATAATTTATAAAATGATTCCTAAATATTTCGAGAACGATGGGCGTCTTCCGAAAAGCCTAGAGTACTAAACATGGTAAAAAAGAGTTGGTCAGGAGTTCATTTTAATTAAAACATGGTAAAACAAAGAAAAGAATAAAAAATATTTACTAATTTATTATAATTAGATCAACAGTTTTCAATTGAATTAAGCACACCCAAAATCTCCTATCCGTTCGAATACAAAATCATTCACTTGTCCTTGACCAACAAAGCAGACAAAATATAAGGACGAACTTATTCAGGCATATGATTGAACACGTGTAAAAGATGAATAGCAAAGAAATAGTACCGGGCCTGAAGAACATCGAAAGTCCAAAGTCGATAGTTTTAAGCGCCGCGTCCTCCAGCTGACTAGCAAAAAGAAAATTCTCAGGCTTCAAGTCACGGTGCATAACCCCCAGAGAATGACACGCCTCCACAACCCCAACAATCAACCTCGCAAGCTCCGCAGCTTTCCTTTCGGTATAATGTCCTCTCTGAATAATCCTATCAAAAAGCTCCCCACCAGCGCACAGCTCCATCACCACATGCACTGCCACCGCATCCTCGTAAGCGTCCACAATCTTTATCACATTGGGGTGACCCTCCAAGTGGTGCATTATCTGAATCTCCCTCCTCACGTCCTCAACATCCTCAGCCGTCGTCAACTTCCTCTTCGCGATCGATTTGCACGCGAATTCCTTCCCATTCTCTTTCTTCACGCACAAAAAAGTCGTCCCAAATTGTCCTTGCCCTAATTTCCTTCCCAAACTGTATATCTCCTTCAAATTTCCCGTTTTTCTTCCTAATACCGAGTCGATTTGAAGCCCCGCGCTCGAGACTCGCTTAACGTGCGTGGGCTTCTGCGGCTTTTGACTGATCGACACATCTCTCATCTCCGGTTTCATTGATTTCTCGTGCTCCGTCACTTTCTCATTTGGAATTTTGACGGTTTCGGGAGGTGTGCTCTGGATCGGAGTTGACTCGGATTGTTTCGATCCAGTGGCGTCACTTTTGGAGTCGGTTTTGTTGCCGCCGTCTTCTTTCGACGGTGGTAAAGGCTCCGCCGGTGGGCGACGCCACATAGCGGCAGTTACGGATTGTAAGAATCCATTATTGCCAAGATTTGGGCCTACACATGAGTTCCCCATCAAAATTAACAACTCTCAGGTCCTTGTTGATGATTCTTCTCTGCCATCAAATTGATGTGAATCCACCGTTGTTGATCCCATCACTAGTTATGAAAAGAGACTCCAAACCTCATAAAGAATGTAGAAATGAAAATCAGAAGAAGAATTGTTCAATGATTAACCGGAAAATTCCAAGAAATTCGTAGAAAACTGATAAATTTTCGAGGGAAATTTGAAAAAGGAAAAAGAATGATAAAAGGGGGGGATTATTGAGAGAAAGTGAAATTATTGGTAGAATTGATGATCAGCACTGGCATGGCTGTTTCATTAACTCTTTGCAGAGGCAATCGCTTCATAATTATTGCCACATGAAAATCCATATATATACATTTATCGCTGTAGAGTTGAGATAAATTAAAAGAGAAAGGAAGTGTACAAATAAGAGCCATCCATTAATATTCTTTATAATTAAGAATTCAACTTATAGTTTTCCAAATAATTAAGTCATATACTATTAGCCTAAATGTTAGGTATGAGTTGATGCATTCTCAATGTGTGAATTTCCTTTATATGTTAATTATTAAAATTGTATACGTTGTCTGACACAAATGATTTAATTTATGTTAAGAGTATGAATTAATGGTAGGTCATATTTAACTATTAAAATAATAAGTTATGGGTCGACATATACAAGTGGCTTGACTACCAATTTTGGAAATAAGAAATTCTTCTATGCTTAGATTGTAAGAATTGGTAAAAAAAAATTACATAACACATTTAAGGACTTCGCCAACTAGAGAAGTTATAATTGAGTTGAAGAGTAAGAATGAGTAAAAGCATATAGCTTATCTAATAGGAACTTCATATTCCAAGGCTAAATAGATTATTTCTATTTTTTTCTTTTAATAGGAAAAATAGAAAATAATATTATCAACAAACAATATGTACAAGGATGCTTAGGATTGCAAGGCCTCAAACAAATCTTGTAGAATAAGAGGGAGGCAACTTAATGGAGAATGAAAAAAATTATTTTAAATGATTGCAACCGATTACTTAAGTTAGCTCGACTCTTAGCACTCTTATTTTGATTCATCTTAATGTTAATAAATTTACAAATCCACATTATTTTTCAAAAAAAATTTACAAATCCATACTTTATTCAATATCTACTTACATAATATAATAAAAAATAAAAAGAATGAGATTATTAGATACCACTTGCTAAGATGAAATTAATTGTTTCATGGACATCGATTTCTACTTTAATAAAACTATAACTAGTTTCTTAAAAGGGTTGCTTTTAATTTTTTGTTTAAGTGCCAATGTTGATCCTATTTCAAATGCCTTTATGTTTCATATACTTAATATAGGAAATATTATCTAACTATAGATAAACTATAAGACCTTTCAAACATATGCCTCATCAATCAAATCAAATCACTTACATAGATTTGATTATAATCCACAAGTTAAAGGACTCCTGAAAGAAACTTGTTTCTTGCATAATTCTTCGTTTAGTATCTTTAATGTGTTTTTAAGACTATCATTAGATTTTTGAATAAACATTATCTGATATTTATAGATCATGTCAATATGTTAACTGTTAACAATGAAAGATCACATCCCAAACTCATCATGTGTATTCTTTTATTATCAACTCCTACTCACACATAATAAGTTTAGGTAATATGATTTTTTGTAAGTTCTCATACTTGTCCAATAACCTATGCAACCATCATATGAAGAGGGCTTATGGTCTTTTTGCACACATGGTAAGAGTCATGTGCTATGTTGTCAACTCCTACTAATTTGGAGAATATGTCTTTCATAAATGTAATACCATACATATATTGGTCCAAAGCATACTTAATGTTTAATCCTGGCTTCATTTATCAACTCTTAACTTTGTCATTTAGAACTCTCATATGGAAACTCAAGACAAATATGGTGACTATATGATCACTCCAAATCAATTTGCTTTCAACTTATCATCTAAGTCGACATTCACGGTTTAAGTTTCTTATTTCATCTCTCTATTATCACCTTAATAATAAACTTAAAACCTACCTCTTCTCTAGTTATCACAAATACCATAGTTGATTATCTGTGTGAGAAGGTCAATCTTTTATCTATCTAACATACTTTTGATTTATACAAAAAATATATCACACAAAGTAACATATTTCAGAATTAAGTATTAAGTAATTCTTATTGCTTAATAAACAGTGTTAACTTATATATGTATTTATATATGACAATACAATGAATGAATGAATAAATATGTAGAAATGTTAAATAAACTATATTTAAATATCTACGTAATCGTAGTAAATTTACATGCCCAACATATGTATCTTCAAAAATTGGTTCTGTCATTGGTTCTGCCACCATATCTTGTGTAGATATATACTTCATGACCACTTCTCTTCATGCAACTATATCTTTCATATAATTGTACTTAGTATCTATATGCTTGGTTTTACAATGAAATTTACGGTCCTTTGTACAAACAATTGCTACTTGACTATTACTGTTGATTGTTACTAGATCAGTCTCTTTGTGGGAGACCCCTAAACTAACCAAGAATCGTCTAAGCCACATGACTTCATTTATTGCAGCTAAAAATGCTATAAATTCAGTTCCCATTATGGATAGAACAACACATGCTTTTTTCTTACTTTTCCATGATATATCATCATTGTTAAGTAAGATAACATATCCAAATGTAGATTTTCTTTCATCTAAATCTCCTTACCAGTCTACATCTATATACCCTTGTATATATAAATTGTTTCCTTAATAACACAATGCATAATCAACATTACCTTTTAGATACCTTAATATTCTATTTATTGCTTTCCAATGTATTTTTCCCGAATTTGTCTAATATCTGCTCACCATTCCAACAATATAATAAATATTTGACCTTGTATACATCATGGCATACATGAGACTTCAAATTACATTGGAATATGGAATTTTCTTCATGTGTTCCCTTTCTTAGAGTGTGGATGGGCAAAACTTCTTATTGAGATCTTCACCTTTAGCAGTAAGATTATTTATTGGTTTACAATCTTGCATATGAAATTGTTATAAAATCTTTTTGAATATAAGTCACTTGAGAAAGTGACAATATCCTTTTAAACTATCTCGTGAAATCTTAACTCTTAAAGACTACTTCAGACCATAAATTGATTTCAATAACCAACACACCCTACATTCTTGGCCTATCTTAATGAAACCTACAGGTTGGTCCATATAGATTTCTTCTTTTAATTCTCCATTTATAAAAGTAGTCTTTTCATCCATTTGATGTAATTTAAGATACAAACTAGCTATTATAGCCAAGATTAGATGAATATAAGCAAACCTTACAATAGGTGAAAATGCTTCATCATAATCGATTCCCTTTTGTTGTGTATATCCTTTGTCCACAATGCATGCTTTGTATCTTTTGATATTACCATCAACATTTTGTTTTATTTTGAAAACCCATTTGTTTCTAATAGCTTTACACCTATAAGGGAGATCAATCGAGTCTCATACCTAATTCGAGTCTCATACTTAATTTGAGCTTAATGAAGTCATTTCTTCTTTCATTGTTTTCATTCATTCTTTTTTAGTAGGATCATTAAGAGCCTCATATACATTACTTACCTCATCATCTTCTTGTTAAAGATTGCAATTTTGGCTCAACTTGGGTTGACAAATCCTTAAGCCTAGTAGGAATAAAAATTTGAGCCTTAGGCTAGCTTGATTCTGAGCTTAACCTGAGGCTTGATTGTCTAAATCGATAAAAAAACATCGTTTTGGTTTAGAAGTAAAACGAAATTGTTTTAAGTAGTAAATGCTCTTTCTCTATAAGCAAAACAACATCATTTTGCTTTAATTTTATTTCTTCATTCACCCTCCCTCTTCGTCTCTCTCACATGTCAACTCAACTCTTGTCTCTCACCATCTCACTCACTAGTCAGGCATCACTGTTTCTCTGTTATCTCATCACAACATCACCAGTCGCTAACAGCCACCTCGTCGCTGCGCCACTAATCATTAGCTGTAGCAACCACCCTTAGCCCCTTCACCTTATACCATCCAACGTATTAAGGTACTCTCTCTGCTCAAATTTGGTTGATTGGTTGTGATCTGATTGAGAAGTTATGGTTATGGAGTTTTGGTTAATGGTTGTGATCTGACTGAGGAGTTGTGGTTGACTGGTTGTCATTTGCGATTTTGATTTCTGCTAAAGGCATAATGCACATTAAGTGTTTGAAAAAATGACCTCAGCATACATTAGTTCATATCATCAGTCATTATGTAATAGACGATGTATACTATTTGCCTTATTCGATTTGTCTAATTGTACAAGGATAGAAACATTATTATAATTTGACAATTTTGATTCAACAATCCTTCTTCTTTGATTCATGCAATGTTTTGTTTTACATTTTGAACTTGTTGTTTTGTACTTGTAGTCATGCGTCACTCATTCCATTTAAACATCATAGCATTGTTTTAATTTTGGAAAGATTTTGTTAGTTATTTAATAATACTTATAAGATTCTTTTTTGTGACCTCCTTGAGGCATAATTTCATTTTAGAATTGATTATTAAAGTGAATAAATATAATAAGGTATTGGTGGAAACCTTGACATCTAATTGCAACAAAGGAGGAATAAAAATTCTGAGATGTTTGGTGGTTTTCTTGTTGATGCATGGGGCCTATCTTGGTTTTAGCTTGTGAAATATCAATACATGCTATAGATTTTCCAAATAGATCTTTACTTTCCTAACAAGCTCCACTACACTACACTACACCATCAAAAAGAGCACTTGCAAAAGGTAATTACAATAGGTGATTAAGGTAATCGTAGACATTGGAATAACTAATAAATCTCGTGAAATTGAAATAATTTATCATAAGTTGTTTAGCAAATGTCATATTCCAAATAAATTTTCAACTTCTTTCTATTATATGAAATTCTATTTTCCTATTATAAATTTCTTTAAACCAAGATCCAAACTGGCAACTTCTTTAGTTGATAAAGACGTACCATCAGAAGTTGAACTTGATATTGAATTGTTATTATTGAACTCTTTACCTATTACTAATGATATGAACTTGTATTAAATATTAATCACCATATAACTTACAAAAATAATATTCAATTGCAATTAGCTTATATGTCGAACCAAAAAATAACATTAATTGTCATAGTATTATGGACTACATTATAATAACTATAAAAAATTTCCACCATCATATTTACCGCATTTTGAATCACTTTATTAGGAGATGTTACTCATTTAGATATTGCTATTTTGATCTTATATATAAAAAAATAAAGAGCAATTGGATGTTAACTAGTTCACAAACATCACACTTGAGTTAGTTATTTGATAAAATAAGCGTGTTGCTTCTCAAGAAATTGTTCTCTTTTTGTAAGATTCCTTTCTAATTTCTAATATGTGGAGTTAAGTGAATAAGTGCTTTTAACACCATGGAAACCATAAGATAGTTTAACCTCAAGCATTTATATGTTGATTGTTTCTAACCTCAAGCATTTATATATTGATTGTTTCTAATCTCAAGAGTCACTACAGAGAAGTCGGTAGTTGGATGTTCAGCACCTTCACAAGCTAGAGGGGGTTACAGACATGGCGGCTAAGGTTTTCAGACCAGAGGGTCAAGTATTACTAGATTTGGCAGAGGTTCCTGGGTAGGGGAGCAGCCCCTACAGGACAGGCAGGTAGACCTCATACACAAGCTCAAGTTTTCGCAGTCACTCAGCAGGAGGCTGATGCCACACCAAAGGTAATCATAGGTATGATTACTGTTTTTGATCATGAAGCATATGCTTTAGTGGATCCTGGTGCTACACATTCTTTTATGTCTATGGATTTTTCTACAAAATTAAATGTTGAGCCTTAGTTATTAGACACTAGGGTAGTAGTTTCCGTTCCAGCTGGCAACTTACTTTTCGCTGAAAGAGTGTTCATATATAGTAAAATACTAATTGAGGGTAAGGAATTCCTAGCAAACCTTATCATATTGGATATCCGAGATTTTGATATTATTCTCAAAATGGATTGGTTATCCACACATCAAGCGGCAGTGGATTGTTTTAAAAAGGAGGTTAAGCTGAGTCGATTAAGGAAACCAGAGGTGATATTTTGTGAGATACAAAAAGTTCTTTCCACTAGTATCGTGACTGCCATGGTAGCCTGTAGAATGCTCCGTAAAGGATGTTAGTGATATTTGGCTTACATGATTGAACAGAACAAAAATGAGGTTCAACTAGGAGATATTTCGATGGTTAGAGAGTTCCCTAACGTGTTTCCAAAGGATCTTCCAGGATTACCCCCAAATACAGTAATAGAGTTTGAGATAGATATACCACCAGAAACCCAACCGATTTCAATTACTTTGTACAAAATGGCTCTAGTGGAGTTAAAGGAAATGAAAAAGCAAATGGAGGAGTTATTAGATAAGGGTTTTATGAGACCCAGTACTTCTCCATAGGGGGCTCCAGTCCTATTCGTGAAAAAGAAGGATTGGAGTTTAAGGTTGTGTATTGACTATAGACAACTGAACAAAGTGACAATTCGCAACCAATATCTGTTCCCGAGGATTGATGATTTATTCGATCAACTACAAGGATCCAAGGTGTATTCAAAGATTGATCTAAGATCAGGTTATCATCAGTTGAAAGTTCGCAACGAGGACATTCCGAAAACTGCCTTTAGGACGAGGTACGAGCATTACGAATTCTTAGTTATGCCTTTTGGATTAACGAATGCACCAGTTGCTTTTATAGATTTGATGAATAGGGTGTTTCGAGAGTACCTAGATAAGTTTGTAATCGTGTTTATTAATGACATATTAGTGTACTCAAGAAGTCAGGAGGACCATATAGAACACCTTCGAATTGTATTACAAACCCTATGAGAGCACCAGTTATACACTAAGTTTAGTAAGTAACAGTTTTGGCTTGACAAGGTTGCTTTCTTGGGTCATGTCATCTCAGCTAAGGGACTTAGTATGGATCCCCAAAAGATTGAAGTTGTTACTAATTGGAGACCTCCTACCACGGTGACGGAAGTCAGGAGCTTTCTTAGATTGGCAGGCTATTATAGAAAATTCGTTGAAGAATTTTCCAAAATAGCAAGCCTACTGACCAAGTTGACGTGAAAAGGGGAGAAGTTTGAGTGGTCAGATGCTTGTCAACGAAGTTTTGATGAATTAAGAGAAGGCTGACGACAGCTCCTGCGCTTACATTACTAACGGGGACTGATGGATTTGTAGTGTATAGTGATGCCTCGAGACAGGGTTTAGGTTGTGTACTTATGCAAAATGATAAGGTTATAGCCTATGCTTCTAGGCAATTGAAGAAGCATGAACAGAACTACCCCACCCATGATCTAGAATTGGCAGCAATAGTTTTTGCTTTGAGAATAAGGAGGCATTACTTTTATGGTGTTCCCTGTACGATTTTCATGGATCACAAGAGTCTGCAATATTTGTTTACTCAGAAGGAATTAAACATGAGGCAGAGGAGGTGGTTGAAGTTAATAAATGATTATGATTGTACGATAGAGTACCATCCCGAAAAATTCAATGTAGTGGTTGATGCTTAAGTCGAAGACCTACCAGTTTGATAGCACAACTAAAGTGTTAGACCTTGATTTCTTTCAAATTTGCTTAATTGCTTAATTGATTGTTTATGTGTATTTAATTGGTTATTTGTGTTGGTTTAATGGTTCAAATTTTTCTTTATTTTAGCAATTGGACCATTAATTAGAAATTGGGGGTTAGGTTAAATTAGAAATTTGAGTTAGTGTAAAGTGTTAGGGGTAAGTTAGAAGGTAACTAAACTAGTTGGAAGAAGTTAGAAGCCAACCAAGGGCATAGTTGGCAAGGGGCTTTAAGTGAGGGGTAAAATTGGAAATAAAAGAAGGAATTAAAAGACAAAAATTAGAAGTGAGGAGGAAGCATTGTCGTGGGTTTCAGCCAAGAGAGTGAGAGGAAGAGAAGAAAACGTGGAGGAGAAGAAGAGAAGAAGAAAAGGAGAGAAAGAGATCCAAGAAAGCTAGGA
>JAOQMQ010000004.1:18378016-18400825 GCA_027563845.1 Erythroxylum subrotundum
AATGTTTGGTTTGAAAATATAAACTTGGAATAAGAAAGGAATAAGTAACAAAAAGACCAAAATGTCCTTATTATTATTATTATTATTGTTATTGTTGTTGTTGTTGTTGTTGTTACAATTAATGTTAATTATTATTATTATTATTATTATTATTATTATTATTATTATTATTATTATTATTATTTTATCCTAATTAATCGCACAAATATAATAAAATTCCTGTGGGTAGATTTTATCATATCATGTATGATTAATTACAATTAATGTATTAATGTGATCTTAAAATTAAATATATAATCATAATTAATTTGAGATGCTGTAACTACTCCCAATTAATTAAAATCATATGATCACTAACATTATTTTAAGCTTTAAATTAAAGTCTAAATATTTGCATCAAGTCATAAATAATGCACAAAAATCATATAAGAATGCACAAAATATTTAATCTGGTTTTGCATGTATAATAATTATGAATTTATACACACAAAATTTTCAATTAATCACATGTATTTTGTGCAAAATTAAACAATTATCATATGCATGTCATAAACTTGAATTCTAATAATAAGACATACATAATTAAAACTTAATATTTTTCATAAAATATTAAGACCCAAAAATGATTTTATAGTTAAAATCATAGCATAATAGGTTAGATCAGAATTAACCCAATTTATCACTAATATTAACAAACTGAATATTAATAATTTTTATTTTTTATTAAAAAAAAGGAAAACGAAAGTCGGGGTCGTCTTCAACCTCCAACCGGGTCGGGCGTGACCCAGCTGGAACCAGTCGGAGCCCCGACGCTCCAGACCAGTAGAGGATGCCGGCGTTTGCATGGATGCCAGCTTTGGGACGACGTGGACGTCGCCCACTGCACGAGATGTCAAAAAATCGACCATGCAACGCTCCACGAATGACAACGTCTGAAGCTCCACATACGGTCATCGTCCCTCCTCATCCTTCACGGTCCAGACGATGTCGAGTGCTCCATGGATGACAAAAACACGACTTTAACGTCTCCAGAAGGTACAAAATGTCGAAAAATTCAACAACCGCAAATGTATATATTTGGCAGAAACTCAACCATAACAGAGTAAAACAGAGGCAAGCTTTTCGGTGGTTTCTAAGGCAAGACAGAGATAATCTATAGCTCTGATACCAAATGAAATATAAACCTAGCAGTAGCATGCATCTTATACAATCAAAACAATACAAATAACTTACCTAGAATCTAGTGGTAGAACGCTGGAATGTCAAGAAGAGGAAGAACTTTTGGAGAGAGGCTCGAAGATGTTTCAGATGTTGAAGAAGAAAAACAAGTTTCGGGAGGAGGCTTATGTGTAAGAAGGATAGGTTTGTAAAAAGGTAACAAGCTTTAGATGCTATATAGATTACAGATTTGTCGATTAAATAAAAATAGGTATTGGTTGGTTTTACTTATTCTTTAAAATCGAAGAATACAAATTGATGTAGAATGAGTATTATGTGTTTGCTTTAAACCAAACACAGCTTTAATAATTACCGAGGAATATGTTAGGAATAGAATTCTTATTCCCTCGTACCAAACAAGCCGTAAATGTGTTTAGTATTTAAAAGTCTAAAACTAGTGAAGTATTGAAGATATTTGTTATTCCATGTATGACTTAATATTTGAGTTCGAAGTTATATGGATATTAAATCTAAAATTAAATCGTAGTTAAAGTATATTTTACTTAGAATAATACTATTTTGAGATTGAAAAGATTCAAATATAGGATTAATTGCTAATAAGGCCAAAATGCAATTTTTCATTTAGTGAAATGGTTAATTGGATCAATGATTTCTTTAATGAACTTGATATAGTTCCTTGCATTGTTCAGATAGTAATGTACTTTGAAACATTAGAGCCATCAGGTATGCAAAAGAAGCTAAACTCTCATAAAAAATCCAAGTATATATTTAGACAATTTCTCAACATTATGATGATAATTGATATGAAAATTGTAAGATTTAAGCTAGTGCTCACTATAAATAATCTTGTAAAATTCTCTTACTAAACCACTATCCTAGTAGTAGTATGATTTTCATATGATGATATGATATAAAATACATAAATGATAGGCTTAGTGCAAATAGGATATTATTAGTTTATGCCCTATAGCCAATCGATTGGTTGTAGTTTAGTGATATAAATATTTAAGAAATTCTTTATCTTATACGCATTTAATTGTATATGATAAAGTCTATGGGATAAATATACATTGTAAATGAAATTCTGATAAGATCATACTTATGAGATTTATATTACATTTACATATTATCCCTAAATTGGTCGTAGTCATTATTTTATGAATACTAAACATTAATAAAGTGAAAAAAGATCAATACACATTATGATTCTTCCGTTTGAAGAAAGCAGTTGATTTCATATATTAAAGTATAGAAATACTTAAATAAATGTATGAGTGCTTGTTAGAGAATAAGTTGATTGAAGTGACACTATATGAGAATTCTATTTGGAACAATACTTATATGTCTGTAGAAATTCTCATGTTGATAAATATATAAGTGATCCTTTGACTTGGGATCTTCAAAGTATCTCATATAAGGATTGATATATTTTGATACTACTTATAATCCGTTATAATCAAGGATAGCTCGGTTGGATGACATTGGATATAGTATGAACTATATAAAGGTAGTTGAGTAATCACTATAAGATTCATCACCCTAAAGTAGTTAGGGAGGCTATTTTATTGTTCTCGATTAGTACTAATTCAGATAATCTTTGGCCAAGATAGAATAACACTTTGAGAATAGTTTTCAATTGTCATTAAATGATTCAATTACTACTAGTGGAGAATTAATATGACTGGATTCAAACAGAATAGTTTCGTAATTTATGACTAATTAGAACATTAATTGATGAAAATATTGAATATATGAAAAAATTATATTAAAAAAGTTTATTCGAAACTAATTTGACATTCATAAATATTGGTGGTTATGATGTGTTGCTAGATGTCAATCTTATATATATATATAAGTTATTTAATTAGAGAATTAAAGATAAATTAAAGAAGTTTAATTTATCTAATTCTAAATATGATTTAAGGTTAATTTATATCCATCGCCAACATATTTAGGAACCTAATAGATCACAAAAGAATAAATTAAAGAGACAAAAAATGTTTTAATTAAGTTGAACTTGATTATAAAGTTTAAGAAACTTTATGATTAAATATGAGATAAGTAATAAATAAGGATCAACATGAGATATTGGATCTTATAAGGCATAATTGATATTGAATTAAAATTAAAATTTATTAAAATTAGAATTTTATTTCAATTAAAGTACTAAAATATACAAACCCTATTATAAATAGGCCTAGGTTCTAAGAGAGTTAGCACCTTTTACCTAACCCTCTCTACAACAGTTATAAAGTTTTCTCAACATGTTACTCAAATCTAAAATCCATGCTAACATTATTAACTTGTTGTAGATACCATTACAAATCGAACACTTACGTAATTATGATGGCTGAAAATTTTAAAAATAGTTCAAAAGAAATGATAAGAAAATGATCGAGCCTCGTAATAATGTACGAATTAAGATTAATGTTTTATTATATTTTATGAGCTAATTATGTTATAGAATTAATGATCTTGACTTTTGAGAAATCATACAAAAATACTTCATTATCATTCTGCTACGTGCAAGATTTGATTCCACTCTAATTTTCCCAACACAAGAGAGGTAACCAATTCCTTTAAAAATATTGGATATAGTCATCGGTACCCAAATAACGCAAAACTATAAGACTTTAACTGAGACCAAATTAGTTGTTTTCTTTTTCTAGTCAATTTTCCAATCACCCTCGCAACATTTTCTTCTCTAAAGTTGGTAAAAGATGAGGACGTTGTTTTAATAATTTTTTTAACCAAATATCTCTAAAGATTTGATGGATAATTAAAATAATAGCAATTCTTGCTTAAAAAAGAGTACAAATTCTTATAAATTAATAAAATAATAATTTTCTAATTAAGTTAAAGTCAAAATTAGGATTGCCAACATAATTGTTTGAACTTAAGTTTTTTATGGTTCGACCTAGTCCAATTTTTTTATTTCAATTCAGGCTTTTCAAATTAATTTGATTTAATTGGTCGATAATCTAAAATTTAATTAAAATTTAAATTAAATTGATATTACTTTAATATTTTGTAAATTGATTTAAGTTTTTTAGATTAAATTGAGCATCCTAAATTCAAAATTAATTTAAAATTCGGTGTCAAAACTAATTATTTTAATCGAGAAACAACCAAAAAAAGAGAAGAGAATTGTGATATTATTTTTCTTTTCAGGAAAAGAACAAGAAGAATGCATTTAATTTGAAATAATTAGAGGACACCTTCCCACGTGCTCACAAGATAGTCAATGAGCACCAGTCAAAAGTGTGTTTTCGTATTTCATGGGCAAGAGTTTACATAAAAAAATAATTAGCTCTTAGTATTTTTAAAGTTTAAGCTTGAACTTTACAGTAATTACAAATGGACTGAGTTTTATCTCTGGGTTCTTAAGGATAAACTAATTTGACAAAGTTTCATAGTATTGTCAATGAGTTGTACGTACTACATTTGTTGGAGATGATTATCGCTTCTTTTTGTAATTTCCACACTACTTTAAAAAAATTAATAAATATAGATTACATAAGGTGTATAAAAATTAAAAATTAATTAGAAATAGAAACTACAATTTATAACTTTTAAATTAATTTATATAACCTCAATCTGGTTATATATGTTACGCAATTTAATAATTCTAAGTTTAATTTATTAAAGTCATACTATTTTAACTAGTTTTTTTTTTGCATATTAGTTATTTATTTGTTAATTACGAATTTAACCATTCAATTTAAGTAATTTTACAGACTCGTTTAAACCTTTCGCAAAATTTAAAAATTTGAGAAGAATATATTTTATTTGATGTTTTCACCAAATTGACATTCTTTTTCCTTCCTTTTCTTTTCCTCTCCTTTCTGACCTAGCCTACCTAGCCTGACGAGAAAAAGATGGTTGTAAAATAGTACATATAATCTGAGCATCATTGAAACCAAAATAATAATAATAATAATAATAATTGAGTTAAAAGCGGTAATAAAAACCAAAAGTAATTGAAAAGTGATTGCTTAATTATTGTACACATCACTCTGTCTGTTACTTTATAGAAGAAGGCAAGACGCGGATCCAAATTAATTCAATCAACATTAGAACTTTACACATTACTGCTAATCCAAAACCACCATTACAGCAAATGTCATTAAGGTGATTGCCATGACAAAGCATAATCATAGATTCATAATCCAATCCACCTACTTTTTGATTGCAAGTAAATAACTTTATATGCCCAAGCTGAGAATCTGTGTAATGCACTCCCAATCTTTGAGCTAGCTCAATCACACGGCTATTGACTATTGAACAAGTCCAACCTTAAAACCTCAAACTTGCATGAAATGACCGTAGAACAAGTCCAATCACGCGGTTATCCATTGTAGAACAACTCTTTGTCGCTTTCTTGTGGATACAATGTGAAAAGGCCTTGGACAAACCCAAATATTTGTCCAAAACAAGGCTCAAACATTATCACATCAAAATGTTTAATTTTGTACAATCATTTGCCAATAAATTCTGGGAGAAAAATGGATACACAGATACAAGTGTTCTGGGTAGTAAGGGAGGAAACATCAACACGACTTTTATGAGAAAGTTGCAGAAATTGACGAAAGAATTTAACCGTAGCACACTTGAAATAGCAATCATACATGAACGTGCCATATACATGAGAGGAACACCAAAAGATATACCTCGAATTATATTCCAACAAACTACATGAACAAAACATGCTCACAGCATACCATTTTGACTAACCATCCAGCAAAATGTATTCAATCAATGGACAACGAAATCAAATCGCATCAGATAAAACACCCAAACCAGCACCAGTAAAGAACCCATAAAAGGAATGAAAAATTTATGGCAACAACATGACTGAAATCCACATGGTCTTCATAAACCTGTCATACCTTATGAACATTGGCTTCGCATGATATGGCAGATTGAATAGCAATTTCATATTTGTGTCTTTGTAAGACATCTCCACTGTTGTCTGCGGGGACTATTGTCTAATAGCATTAGCAAACCAACCTTGCCAGGCGAAAGGTTGCATGAAAACCTGTCAGAGGTGAATAAATTGCATTAATAAATCATTAAAAGGGTGAAAAAAAAGATGCTACCATTTCAATACTGAAGAACTCACAACTTTGACAGAGGCACAACAAATATTTTCATCAATATTACTAGAATGATTCAGTTTCTGTCTTTTCATTTCTTTTGAGCTAGGTTTTGATTTTTCTCAACATGTAACAAAGTATGTAGGTTCACGAATTAACTTACTTGCTTCGACGAGCTTTCTTTCTCCAGAAAACAAAAGACACGATCCACTAAGTGCAATGAAACAAAGATAAATCAAGAAAGTTTCAGTTCAAAGTACAAAAACTTTCATTAAACATGTTCGGGATTGGAATAGTGCTAAATCACTGCCGTACTTTTAGCTTGTGTGTGGTCATTCAAGATTCAATGGCATAGGTGGCAAACATAATAGTTTAAGATTCCTGGCCAATAAAAAGGAATTTATATTTATATCTACATCTATATTCACGAATACGTGTGTGTGTGTGTGTGTGTATTTATTTATATGTATTTATGTATGTATGCATGTTGTGTTATCAAGGTCCCACAATTAGGGCATCAGCTAGCAAAAAGTACATGAACTTTGATTTAGAAAAAAGTTAGAGATAGAGGTAACACAGGTTCTAGCAGTACCAAATTAATTGATAATCCATACACTGCAGCTCATTTAAAGAAATTCATAAGTTACAATGTTGATAATAGCGTACGTCAGCCTATCTAAAATGTTGAGTCCACCTGATGGCCTTAGGAAGAATCAGAAGTTCAAGAGTGAAGTAAAAGTTTTATTATATCCATAGTTCTCATTAGAAGTATTTAGTTACTAATATATAGTCGATACACTAATATTATGACAGGCAGTAAAAGGCTCTCAATGAGAGTGTTTACTTCAGCCACCACAGAAAAAGCACACATATATAAGTTATACATGATAAGAAACAAAGATTATCTATATGCAGAATAAATTTACCTTGAAAACTGATGTGAAGGAAATCTTTCCAACAATAGATGGCTTCCTCACAGGCATCTGTCTTTCTGGTGTCATATCCTTGCACAAATGCTGGGCAATCTCTTTCAACAATACTAGCTGTGCTTTATCCGTTCGCATTGAAATAATTGCCTGCCTCATAGATTCCCTGTCAGCCTCGAGTGCCTGAAGCCTCATGTAAAGCTTTTTTATATCAGGGTCACTGAAATCAGGCCTACTTAATGTCTCCCTAGGAGTGGACAAAAAATCTTCATAAATTCCAACAGTAGCTTTTGATTCTGTAGCACCAGTATGCTCTGCCCCATTATGCACAGAGTCAACGGTATAAATTCTGTCACTTGTATCATCTCCAAATTGTGATGCATTTTCCATATTTCTAACATTTGAATTGTCCTCTGTTTGTGAAACACAACCTACTTTCTTGAAGCCATTCTCAAACTTGAACTTAGGAGACTCTGTCGCAAAATCTGGGACCCTTTCACTAGATATCCCTGGGAATGAACTCAAACTATCCACCGATAACCTCCTGCTATGCCTTGGCCGTCTAGGAGAGTAGCCAACTGTAACCTTCTCCAAGACATTCTTTGCCCCAGATAAATCCCCATCGACTTGACTGTTGCAAGGACTTCTCTCCATTTGATATATTCGGTATTCCAAATTCTTCAATCGGTCCCGAGGTGTTTCCCCAAATGCATACTTCTCAACATCAACAACATGCTCGTCATCATTATCATTCTCCAAAGGAGCATGGTTTGCATTTATATTGCACTTCAGGGGTGGATAGTTGTATTCTGGCAATTCAAATTGTTCGTCCATACTATCAGACATGTTAGGGTTGCAGCTGAACCCGATCATTTCAGCCTTTTCAATCTCCACCTCAACTTCTGCCTCTGTAAGCCCAAAACTCATCATCCTGTGTTTATAAGCTTGCACCTCACAAGTAAGCGATTGAATGGCCTGCTCCCTCTTATACAAAAAATCCTCCAAAGCTAGAATCTCTTGCTGGTCATGTGCAGTCTTCTCCTCCGCAAAACGCTTGAATTGCCTGGCCTCCATTTGGATCTCAGCCTTCTCCCTCTGCAATCTTAGTATCATTGACATTGCCTCATTTGCAGCTGAGCAAGAGGCATTTCTCTCCTCTTCCAACTCAGTACACAAATCTTGAATAGTCTGCTGTTGGCTGCTAACCATCTCACGTAGGGCGACACATTCATTCTCAATCTGCACCCGGGGGTTGGAAAACCAATCAAACCCAGGTATGGAAAAGTGGTTCCCTTCCTCATATTCGTCATATTTTCGTTTTACAGACCGAAGCCACGATCCTGAGGAGGTACGAATTGCCAGAGAACATTTACACCCGCAATTACAACATTTCAACGAATCCCTTTGATGTGAAATCAATGGTGAAGATGCGTCTAATTCCATAAATCAATTAGGCATTCAAGCTCAATCCAATTGAATATTAAAGGACAGCAACCTGACGCATTACCTAGTGATAAAATCAATAATCCCCAACTATTGAAATAAAAGACAAGGAAAAGAACGGTATTGTGAATCAAGCTCTCAGGTTCTCTCTCCCTCTGTTTATAGATCCCATACTACCCTTTCTGGATTCCAATTACCAGCTACCTTTCCCCCAAGATCGTACACACAAAGTACCTACGATAAGAAAAAAGAAAAGCAAGAAATCAATTAAACAAAGAAATGAAATCAATCCTAAGGAAAAATGGTAATACTAGTGAAAAAGGGAAAAAGAACAGAGAATGAGAGCCCTTACCTAAGAATAACGAAGAATCCAAGAGCGAGGGAAGGAGGTGAATTTGGATTCCCGGGAAAACCAAGAAGATTAGGGGAGAAACAGAGAAAATGAAGGGATCACGGGGCTAACAGACCCCTCATGAACTTTTCTCCAACTTTTCCGGGGACAGATCAATTGAACTATAAAACAGAAAGAATTATAACAAAAAGAGAGCAGACTTTTTAATTTCTCATGGTTGGAGGGAAGGAGAATCGACGTGAAACACACACCAAAACAAAATATACGGAGAGGAAACCCTAGATTTCTTTTTCTTAACTTCCGAAAAATCTGTTGGTTTCAAAGGTTTGTTTTTATTCCTCTCGATCTTCGTGTTGACAGAGAGAGAGAGAGAGAGAGAGAGGGGGAGATGCTTTATTTTTGGAATGGTGAGATGGAAATATTTACGGAATTTATGTTTTCAAGCAATTTCTTAATTCTTTTCTCTGTTGTTGAATCTCTGTTTGTGCTGCTGCTGCCAGAAAGAATGGAATTATTAAGTTGGTGGGGAAAAAGAAAAACAAATCACGAGTATTATTTATTTAATAAATGAGATTAATAGAAAATGAATAAATGAATGTTTATAAAATCTAAACCCATGATTAAGTGGCAAAAATATCCCACACAGAACATTGAGGCGGACGCCACTTTTGTGGAAGACAGGAGTACTGTCGTTCCATCATTTGATCCGGGTGGAAATCTAGATTACACCTACACGTTTCACAGCTTCCATCGTCCCTCGCGCCAAATCATTTCAGTTCTAAGTTTTTTCTATTAAATCTTGATAGAACATCATAACTAAAGATCTGACCCCCATTATATTATTGGCCTGTTAGACCAATTCTTTCACCCAATGATTGATGCAGCTCATTTAGTCAAGAGTGTTTCTGTTAGCGGACCAGAAGGTTTCTCACATCCCTCACTCCATAACACCTGAAAAGGTTTGAGCATTTTTAAAAGATGACGATAATAATTATAACTTAAACCAAAAATTAAATATGAAAAGACATGAAATGATAAATAATATTTAATCTAATTTGAAATTAATAAATTTGGTATAAATTCATCGAATGTTGAATTGAGTTTAATTTTTTTAAAAATTAAATTTGAACTTTAGGTTGGACTTAATATATACTATTTTAAACTTAATTAGATTAAGAATGTGACTAAAATATGAAATGATATATTTATACTTTTGTTTTTTCTTGATTTTTTTTTCTCATGTTGGGTATGTCTAGCAGCGACATTGACACTGTAACACCCAACAATCTTCTTCTTCGAGTTTTAGGCCTTTAAGTCTCCTTTCTTCTCTAGGTTTTAAATCCCATTTCTAGGAGGTTTGAGGATTGATTCTATTCTAAGATTGGTTGGCAATACAGAGCTAAAGTTAAACCTGTAAAATAAAAGAATTAATATTTAAAAATTTCAACTAGTATTAAACTGTCATAAAATCGGCTAAAAAATGATTAAAAGTGAATATTCTTACTTACCAAAATAATATTCTTATCTATCAAAAAATTTAAAAATTGTTAAATAAAAATCAATTGATTTATTTTAATTTATAAGAATTTATTAATTAATAAAAATTGACCAATTAATCAATAAATATGATTAGTTTTTAACAATAAGAATTATTAAAGTAAATTAAACTAAAAAGTTAAAAATCGAATCGAAAAATTATACGGTTCAAGAAGTTTTATAATTATTTTTTTGAAAAAAATAAATGAAGTATATATATTGAAAATGACACGAGATAATAGTACTACATCTTTCGGAGTTATACTCCCTTGTCAAAATCAACCAACGACTACTAACATCATGCTTAACAAAACGACTTCATTTTTAAGCCCCTGCATTAACAACACAACAACGTTTCTAGGTTGATGAAGGTTCTGGATTAAAGAAGTAAATTTCCATCTCCTATTCTTCTTGGTGCCTGTCATCTTCTCCAATTAGGACTGATTTATTTTGTGGCCAGGGACGGACCCACTTGCCCTCATTGACTCCAAAAATTTTTACATGAAAAAATTATTATTTAAAATTTTTAACTCATAAAAAAATTAAAATTTTGTCTCCACTAAAATTTTTTTTTGCTTCTAGTAAAATTTTGCCTTCGTTCAAAAAAATTTCTGGATCCTTCCCTGTTTGTGGCAATGGAGGTCTTGTTCTGCAGCCAACACTCGCAAGTGAGACAGTTCTGTTTGGTTCGAACTTTTTAATCATTAGTTTTATTCTAGAGGTAGTTTAATATTGAGAATTCAAGATCTTATATTTCATTTTTGTTCGTCAGAGTTGTCCCCATTAATTTTCTCTTTCATTGCACCATATTTTATGCCTTTAAGGATTATATACCTCACCGTGAGTACTGAAGATTATCAATAATACTGAAAATAAAATAAGAGATGTGATAAAATTTCAAAATTTGGAACATTTTAAAGGTCAACTAAATTTAATCAACTTTGGAACATTTTAAAGCTTTATTTTGACGTCCGTATTTCTCTTATCAATCTTTGTAGCGCATACAGCTTTTTATAATATGATTTACTTATGATAATAAAGTTTAATAATAAAAATATTATTTTAATAATCACAATCACCATATTATTGTTTGATGGTATATATTTCTTTATTTTTTAATTTTATTTTGTTAAAAATTTTCAAAATAATTGTTGTTTAATTAGTGCAACTTGTTACAACTTTAATTGTTTCAATATGACTCGTTATACTGTACTTAATTGTATGCGTGAATTGCGTGAATCTGCTCCCTTTCGAAATTTAAAACTAAATATTTTTAAAGATGTATTCATAGTAATTAGCGGCAATTGAAATTACATTTTTAATTAACAAATTAACATTAAGCAAAACAATAATTTACACCGAGTATGTAAAACAAAAATCTATTGCAAATTAAATGATATAACCACTACCACGAGGTTAATTAATGCTAAATTTAATTTTATGTGTAAAAAATATTTAACTTGGACAATGCGTTTTAAATATATTAATACTTATAAAATATAAAGATTTAGAGCTTATGATATTCTAGTTAAATTTAAATTTAAATTAAAATATTAACAAAATTAAGAATTTAATCATTTTCATTTCATAAATTTTAATTGAACTTATAAATAAATCGATCATAATTTTAGTCAAGTTGAGATAAAAAGCATTAATAGATATTTAATAGTTTCAAGGAATTGTTTTTTTTTTTTGTTTGGTTGAAATGGAATAGAAGATAAATTTTATTCAATTCATTCGTATATGGTTATCTCTTTTTTTTAAAATATAAAATTTCCAAATAGCCTTTTATGCATATAACTTTAATATCAAATGTTTGAGAGGAAAAGTCTTATTTAATTCTTCAGCTTTAATACTTAATCTCTTAAATTTTAATTCTTATCAAATAGATCACAAACTTATAATTTATATGTGAACAAATTATTTAATATTTTCTAAAATTAAAATAAATATATTTAAAATTTTGAGATGCATAGAGGCCCTGTCAGATTGCATTAGCTATTTATCATTTGATTTTTTAGTAAAATTAGCTGTTTAATATTAGCTGTTTATGTGTAAAATGACTTATAAGGACATGACTTAAAAAAATTATAAAGGTATGAATAAACAAAATAGTTGCAAGTTAGGCTTTGATAAATTATAATTAAATTTTAAATTTATTCATTAATACATGATTAAGAAGTTATGCTTTAATACTTTATTAATTCACATATATGTCTAAATTTAAAGTATTTTAACAAATTTAAATACGAAGATTGTAATATGTCTTCATGAATTTATTCTAAAATTAATTTAAAAATTCAATTGAAAAATCATAACGTCTTTAATTGATATCATTAGTTTTCATACAGTATCAATTTACATACATTTTTATACAAATTTATAACAACTCTCAGTATATTTAATCATAAATTCAACAGACATGCGAGTGAATTATCATTCAAGTCATTACTATTTTACATTTATAGTTGTTTTAGTAAGTTTGACTTTTTGCTTTTTTGATGCAATAACTTCATTTTGTTCTTAGAACTATTCGGCGGAAACCATTTAGAAATGTGTTGGATTGGACTGTAAAGACTACAATTTATAGATATGTCATAGAAGTTGGATTGGACTGATTCAAAGAAGCATCACTTTTTGTCAAATGATTACAATAGTCCATCTGGGATGAATTACAACCCTCAAATACATGTAACTGGGCAACGCACTTAATAATACTAGATATTGAAACAGAAAAGAGGAAGTCAAAGAAGAACACATACACATCCTGAAAAAAAAAAACCAGAAAGGATTGGTAATGAAGCCATCATTGATACTTCAACAAATGATCAAGTTCAACATCTTCCACAATAAACTTTGCACAAACCAAGTGGGGAAAAGGAGTAGCTTGACCACAAAGATATACGTGGTCTTTTGGCTGAAGTAACCAAGAACTAACCAGCTAGTTTCCCCTACTGCTATTTCTTTCCTACATTAAAAACAAAAGGTAGATACTTATCCCTATGCTAGTATACCTGCAAGGCACAGATTGATGAATTAGTAACATAAGAAGGGAACTAGGAAGTGATATGTTCAAATTGAAAATGGTATATCATAACCAACATTGCTTGTTGAATCTAAAAATGAAGATCATAAATAATCTCACTGCAAAAGCAACATCCTCTTGAAGCACTTCCTGAATCATCTTCTGTTCCATCCTTCTTGAACTGTTGATGCAAACTTATTAGCAACATCCTTTATTTTCAGGATACAAACATGTACAAAGCAACAACTTCTATTGCTTTCTCTGATCTATCATCATTTCCTTATGTCCAGAAAATTTTGTAGAACTTAAAAACAACACAAGTGAGTACTACATGACAATATCTATTGTTCAAGGCAATCCCTTTTCAACGTTCTTATTGACAACTAGATTAAGGTCCATAACCAACATCATCACCTAGGATTATAGAATTTGTGGGCAAAGTAAGTTCCTAGAATCCAATTTTCACGAATTATAGCCTCACATGAGAGAAAAGGTAAAGAGATGAGAAACATATCACAGTATGCGCTCACCACTGCGTTCATACTGGAGCTCTGCGCGTTCTGTGGATGGTTATAGATGTCTTGACCACCATAATAGATCGAAGAACTAAGGTGGCATGGTTGTACTCTTTGATCCTGATAAATATAACTCGTGTCTCTACCTGGTGTGCTCTGAATTTCTCCTTCATTACTCTTGGAAGTACCATCTGAACATATGGTTTTGATCTTAGGAAGAACTCTATAGAAAAAACCTTATAACAAATAAAACTCATTTGTAAATAGAGGATTTCATATTTTCTATATAAAGAACTCCTTCTCTACTCATATTTTCTACATCATCTTGGAACATGACCATCGTCACTACGAGGTAGCTCCTTCAGTATTCTTTCTATATCAAAGTTTGCCATTTGCTCAGCTTTGGTTGTCTAGAGTCCCACTGAAATTACAAAACTAATATTACAGTAGTAAGTAACATGTACGTACTTGTCCAAAGTTTGAAGTTTTATCAAATTCAATTCAATTGAGAATATCCCAATTAAGAAAGCAAACAACAAACATAGAAACAAGGAAGCATAGAGAAATGAAGATATGTTTGATACGTATAAGCAACTGGGTTTTGGTTAAGAAACAAGAAAGCTCTTTATGATTTAAAACCAACTAAAGAACTGAAATTGAACACGAGAATAGCTAAATCATTGTAACCATACAGTAAATAAGGAGAAAAAGAAGAAGAAAACAAAGATGATACTCCAAAACAAGCAGAAAGAAGAAGAAAGAAAATACCTTTCCGAACAAACAGATACCAAAGTAAGCAATATCAAGTGAAAGCTTCTTAGACAGAGACTTACGGATAAGTGAAGAGGCGAGGGAAACGGTATTAAGCTTCTGAGCTGCCCTCTCTTACAAAATCCTCAAAATACCATAAAAATCAAACCCCAAAATCACACATATATGAAGTAACAACATCATATACATGAACACAAACAAGCACTGAAAAGAAGGGAAACGAGAATGGGGGTGGAAATAGGGGTTACAGAGGCGTAATTGAACTGGGGATTAGATTCGTGCTCGGAATCGATCTCTTCCTCTTCTTCAGACTGATTGCCGAAGAGGTACTGCATCATCTGGTGCCTCTTCTCGTCACTCCCATCTTTCCCCCCCAACGATTAACTACGATGTGAGAGTCAACAATGTTCTGGACAACCTAATGAGCAATGAGACCGAGAGAGAGAAGAGAGTAAAGAGTAAATATTAAAGAGGGGGCAAGACCGACATAAATGAACCAGCTAACTCCAAACGCTGCTGTGGATGAGCTTGTGAGCCAACCGAACCAGCTCCTTACTAAATGGCTAAAAAGCTTTTTTTTTTTTTTGAATCGAAAAGGGAGGAGTACAAGACTTACATAACTAGTCGGGGAAACGAAACCCCCGATATATCCTCTAACAAAATGGATAAACAACCCACAGGCGAGTTTTGGAAACTATGGATACCAAGTTCAAGAGAACCGGCATAGTGGACTAGCCAATCCGCAGCCTTATTAGTTTGGCAGTAAACATGTCGTGCTCGCACTATCCAATCTCGAGTAAGTAATTGGCGGAGACCTAGTATCAAGGAAGTACATGGAGCTTGCTGCGCCGCTGAGGCGGAGAATAGATTAAGAACAATCATCGAGTCGACATCTAATTCCACTCTGCGATACCCAAGGTCCCAGGCCAGTTGTAATCCCGTAAAGACTCCCCATATTTTCGCGTCAACGACGGAACAGTGACCGATATTATGGGCAAACCCTCCTAGCCATGCGCCCGTATGGTCCCTAAGTAGGCCTCCTGCAAAAGCCCACGAGGACAACGCTGTAAGAGCCCCATCCGTATTCAGACGAACCCAGTCAGATGGAGGAGGTCGCCAACCCACATAAGTCTCAACTCTTGGTCTTGCTGATAAGAAAGCCCTGCCTACTACTTCCTTGGCCTGGCCAATTGAGTGGACATGATCAAACACAAGCTGATGAGGGTTTGTAGGCCAAGAAAAATGCACATCAAACACAGATTTATTGCGCCAAGACCATAAAAACCAACAAGCTGTACCAAAGACAATAGACCATTTAAACCCCTGTACCAGGAACCGTTGATGCAAGTTCACCGATAGCCAAGTGGAGTGATTGACGTGGAAGAACCCAGCCATGGTGGCAACAAAAGGGAAACGCCGCCAGAATGGACGAGCTTTACATCCGTCCCGGAGGACATGCAGAATTGTTTCGGGTTCTCCACATTCCCGACAGGAGGGATCAGTGGTAAGATGCCTGATTTGGCATTGTTGATTAGTGAGGAGTCTCCCCCTAGCCAAGAGCCAAATGAAAGCTTTGATTCGTTGTGGGCCGTCCCATTTCCAAATGCTTGCCCAGTCCGTGTCGCCAATATATTGCAACTGGTGATCGAGTAAGCGGTAAGCAGAGTTGGTTGAAAAAAGACCAGTTGGGGACCCTCCCCATATCCGACGATCAGGTCCCAGAAGGGTGCTTGGAGGTAATGTACCTGCTATCGCCATGCAAATGGAATGGGGTAAAAATGGTTGGAATAGAGACCAATCCCATCCTCCGCTGGCGGTTACAAAATAGTTGACGGTCTGATTGCGCAGATGACTGGGGACAGGACACAGGACACGTTGATCCAGGGGACCGAGATCTTGGACCCAGACGTCCTCCCAAAACTTGGTGGTAGCGCCATTGCCCACCACCCATTTGAAACCCTGAAGGACATGGACCCAGATCGACGCAATCCCTCTCCATACCATTGAGCTGCCAGGAACTGAAATGGATTGTGGGACGTGGTGTCGAGGAAACTTATACTTGGCACTCAGTACTCGGACCCAGAGCGCTTCAGGCTTATGGAGTAGGGACCAACCAAGTTTCATGAGAAGAGCATCATTCGTGACCCGTATTTTCCTAAGGCCTAGGCCTCCAGAGGATTTGGGTTTGCACACCTGATCCCAGTTGACCAATCTCGTCTTATGCTGTTCACCGGACCCGTCCTATAAAAACTTACGAATGAGCTTCTCCAACTCATCACACAATTGTCGGGGTAGACGAACTGTTTGCATCGTGTATATGGGAAGAGCTGCAAGCACCGATTGGATTAAAGTAACCCGACCTGCGAGTGAGAGATGTTTGGCACTCCAGCCATTAAGTCTCCGCTGGACATTATCTAGGATATACTGGTATGTCCGTTTGGAGCATCGTTCGTGGATGATCGGGACGCCGAGGTATCTACCCAGGTTAGTGGTTCTCTGAAAACCCAGTCGTCGGCTGATCACATTAGCTAATGATCGAGGGATGTTTTTAGAAAAAAAACATCTAGTTTTGGCTTGACTAACTCGTTGCCCAAACAACAGGCAGAAGTGCTGGAGGATGTTGTTAATGTACGATACCTGATCATCTTTGATTGTGGTGAATAAGAGGAGGTCGTCGGCAAAAAAGAGATGCGATAAGGCTGGTCCCCTTCTGCTCAAAGTAATTGGCTTCCATGTACCGTCATCTACCGCCTGAGTTATCATATGGCCAAGTCGCTCAAGACACAAGATAAAAATGTAAGGTGAGAGCGGGTCTCCGTGGCGGATGCCCCGAGTAGGAGTAAACGAGGCAGATGGTTCTCCTTCCCAAAGCACTTGCATGGAGACTGTAGTAATGCATTTTAACAGAAGACAGATGAAAAAGTCGGGTAAGCCCGCTAGTACTGGGGTTTCCTGTATAAATTGCCAGCTCAGGCGGTCATAAGCCTTTTCAAGATCGACCTTGATGGCAAGAAAGCCAGATGTTCCCTTCTTCTTCCGCATAGAATGAATCACCTCTTGAGTTATGACTATGTTGTCCGTGATCTGTCGGTTAGGCATAAAACTACTCTGATTTGGTGCGACTAGGTCAGATAAATATGGCTTCAGTCTGCTTACCATGATCTTCGCGATGGCCTTGTAAAGGACGGTACAAAGACTAATAGGCCGGAATTGTGATATATAAGAAGGCGATGGGAGTTTGGGTATGAGCACGAGTATAGTTTTGTTAATCGCTGCTTCCCAGACTTCCAACCTGAAGACCCGTTGAATGAAGTCGGTGAGTGAAGGACCAACTATATCCCACTGATTTTGAAAAAAGATAGCGTGGAACCCATCAACTCCCGGCGCTTTATTGGGCTCGATGTCAAAAAATGCATGTTTCACCTCAAAATCCTGTATCGGAGCTCGCATACGTTCCTCCGCAGTAGGGGGAGGGGTGGAAACGATCCGCTGGTTAAAGATCGGGCCACAGTACGCCCCTCATCCGTCTACAGTTGTTCCATATACTCTTTAGCAACATGCCGCAAGGCTGGAATATCCGAATGGGGAACTCCCTCCTGATCCTTTAGAGTATGAACTCTGGTTTGCCTCCGTTTGACTTTAGTATAGGCATGATAAAATTTCGTATTATGATCACCATGTGAAAGCCATTTAGAACGCGATTGTTGATACCAATATAGTTCTTCCTCGCATAGTACTTGTTCAAATTCCTTCCGGAGTAAAGCCTCCAATTGTGTCAAGGAAGGCGACTGTCGCAGTTCTAGTGCGCGTTGGATTCCAGCAAGATGTGCCAGTAATCGTCGTTTCCGCATAAATATATTGCCAAATTCGTCTCTGTTCCAGTTGTGTAAATGCGTGGCAAACCTATTGAGGGAGCCACTGATGTCGCCAGGATCCAAAGCCCAGTGATTTTGTGTGAGGACCCCAAAGTTGGCATTAGTTAACCAGGCGGCCTGGAATCTAAAAAGTTTCGAGGAAGGGGGACGGTGTTGTTGCTGGACAAAGTTAATCAAAAGAGGTCTGTGGTCTGATTTAAGGAAGGGGAGGTGCTGTACAACAGTGGTAGGAAATAAGTCCTGCCAATCCGGGGAGCAGAATGCCCGATCCAGACGTTCGTATAGTTGGCCTCGGCGCCAAGTGTATCGGGATCCAGAGAAGCCAAGATCTTGTACCTGACAGTTGTAAATGCAATCCTGAAATCCTTTACTAACACAATTCCTCGTGCCCAAACCTCCTTTCCGATCCCCCGCTTCTAGCATGGCGTTGAAATCCCCGCCAAGTAGCCAAGGGCCAGTAGTTACCCGTTTAAGGTGCTGCAGACCCTGCCACAGGTATTTCTGGTTGACAGGTCGTGGACTGCCATACACGGCAGTGAACAGAAAAGAGTAACCCTCGTGGGTAAGGGATAGGTGGATAAATTGTCTGGTGGCCAGCTGTATGTTAACCGCAGTTTTCTCCCTCCACAATATCCATATTCCACCTGAGTACCCTGCGGCCTTAACACGGAAAGATTTACAGAAGCCCAACTTGCGAATGACGTTATCGGCTCGACTACCACTGATTCGTGTTTCCATCAGGACCACCATGAAAGGGTTGTAGGTTCGAACGAAGTACAATAAAACTGGTGCAAGAGCCTTGCCACCCGCACCTTGGCAATTCCAAGTTATAATCGACATAAATTGGGAAGAAGGAAAAGTGACCACCCGGCTTAAACTATGGTGGAAGGACCTTCGTCGACTCTGTGATCAGGCTCAACCACGGCTAAATGTGGCTGAGAGGGAACAGGCTGAGTTTCTGACACCATTTCAACATCTCCCCCTTCTGTAGGGTCGCTACCGGGGTCCGGTGGCTTAGGCTGAGGGGTGGAGGAGCATGGGATGTTAGGGGGTTGGGGTGAAACATTATCGGCCACCATCACCGACGCCGGAAGTTCACACTCCATGACATCCTCCGCAGGAAAATGGAATGAAGGGCTTTGGTACACCACGTCTGCATGGGATGGAATAGTTATGGCGACATGATGTTGGGCTTTACGTGGGACAAGGGTGTCTGCATGCATGGCTGCTTGTGACTTTGCTCTGACGTCAGGCTGAGTCTGCTGCTTTAGGGTAGCTTTAAGTTGTGAAGGCTGATGGGCGATTTCTTTTCCTTTAGAAATAACACAAGTTGGAGATTTATTTAAAAGCTGTTTATGTGTTGAACGAGGCGGTCTCTGTCGCCCCAGGGCGGTGGTTACCAGTGGAACTGTGGTGGGGACATCAACTTCTCTCTGTGGGTCACCGTCATTAGATTGTTCTTGAGTGGGATGGATACTCTCTCTGCCCGAGAACATGGAAAATCGGGAACCTGACTGTCGTAGTTGCCCTGTTGGAGTTTTATGTGATTGTCCCGTATGTGGAGTTTGCACTGGAGGCCGTCTACCCCTTCGTTGGACTTGGATCCATGGCCCATACAATGCTTGTTGATCGTCTCCCTCGTGGGATGGTGGATGGGGAATGGCTGTGGCAGGGGTCTGGTGGTCAGATGTAGAGGTTGTAGCAGCAGTCAGCCCCGATGGTCTGGTGGGGCAGGCTTCAGCTACATGGCCGACACGCCCGCAGGTAAGACAGATCGGAGGTAAGCCCTCATAAGCCACTCTAATAATTTCTCCATCGATTTCTACTCTGGGAATGAGGGGTTGGGTTAAATCGATTTCCACCGCAACTCTGGCAAACTTCCCTCTTTGGTACTGTTGAGTAGTTTCATCAATTTTAATTGTTCGCCCAAGTAAATTCCCCAAGGCTTGCAAGATCGTGGGATGATATCTGGAGATGGGGAGATCTGGAAACCTCACCCAGACCACCGCCTTGTCTACCGTGCCTTGCGAAGGTCTGAAATTTGGATGCCATGGTTGTACCGCCAACACATGACCAAAGAGGACCCATGGTCCTTGTGTAAGGGCAGCAAGATAGTCATCGAATTCCACGAGGTTAACAAGGAAAAAATCATTATCAAGGTCAATAATCTTCATAGGTCCCGACAGTTTCCATAAGAGACGCAAACGATGCTTTAATATTTGGTATCCAATTTTTCGCCCAAGTAACTTTATAATCACAGCGTTCTCCCAAACCTTGTCAAGTCGGTGTTTAAAGGGTTCAGATAGTTCCAGTGCAGAGCCGTATTTTCCAGGAACCAAGGTAAGGTCACCCTCCTCCACTTCCGGCGGAACCTCGTCGGGCCAGGCAGGGTCATCGTCCTCGGCGGCAAAAGAAGGGCCAGCCATGGCGGCGCTGTAACTCATCGGTGGAGGTATCGGTGGTGGGTCATCATCGCGATCCCGTAGTCGCACCTTCTTAGCCGTGGGTTCGTCGTTGGCTGGGAAAGTCGCATCGCCTCTCGCAGCTTCCGACCGTTTCGAGTTATCCATAGCCTTTTCACGTGTTCTGCTAAAAAGCTTTTTAATATAGGTCAAACATCTCTTTCGGGTCAAACAGCTAATAAACAGCTGAAACGCTATTCACCAAACACGCCCATAACCATTTCTAAGGTTTCCAACCTATCACTCATGTTCCAACCCATACAAGCCTTTCAGATCTTACATTTAACAAAAGGAGAGTACCTTTATCACAAGATATAGGCGATAGAACCCTGTAATACTTTAAACATATAACAGTTACAAGGACAGGAAAGATAATGCAAAGCACTGAACCAAGCTTTGATTTTACACTACTTTTTTGACCGTTTTGGGATGTACAGGTATTTTCCAAGCCTATTTAAAGTAGGAATTTTGAGTTTAAAGGTAGTCCACAATGTGTGAGTAGCCCTAGGACAAGCAATATTGCAATCAAGATCTAGTTTAGGAGGAGCAGGTAATACTTACAAAGATTGCATATAACTGGTTTGTTATAATACTTACCAAAAATGAAAAGTCCTGTTTTTAGTTCCACCTTTCCAATACTTACCAAAAATGAAAAGTCCTATTTTTAGTTCCACCTTTCCACATAACTTGAATACTCATTGTTCTGACAGTGTTAAATTTATGATACATGAGCATTTTCGCATTTGTCCTAGTACATTATTTCTCCATTTCATTCCTAAAGGTGGGTTGTTTCCTACTTATTTGAAAGTTACTTTGTCAAATTTTGATTAAAATAGTTGTTACTAGATTAGAAATGTTAATCATTTTATTTTCTTCATTCAAGCTTAAATCAAGGTGTAACTGGTCTACCATTGAAGGGTTGGCCTCTAACTGTAAGTGCAATTGATTTTCCTGATTTTAGTGCCGTTTTTCTTTCAGTTGCAAAGTAACCAAAAAAAACAAAATGTTGAATACCCAAAAAAGGAAAAACCAAAATTTGCAGGGAATTGATCCTTTATGTCCAACTATAGGTGTACAAATGCATAAATCTAACATGCAGAGTCAAAATCAGTTTCATTTGACTTCACAACAAGAGCAGGTCTTAGAGCAGGCACAATCATAAAGTAGCATTGACAACTCGACTAACTATGGAGAGTTGGATCCTTGGAGGTTGAGTCAATTAAATAGGGGTAGCTTGAATTCAAAAGATGGTCAAAATGCCAAAAATGATGGATCCATAAGCTCCCCAGCATAGTCAAGTTCGCCAAAGGTTTGAATCCCTTCCCATCTCAAGAGCACTGTAATAGAAGTTCTTTTCTTCAGCTTTTAATTTTTTTTTGGTAAGGTGGGTTGAGATGAACAATTTTCTTGGTATTGTAGTTTGATTATGTGGCTTAAGTTTTTAAAAATGTGGTTTACTTCTGTTGATAAATGTGGTTCTCTTTGGTTAATAAATAATGGATAAAAAATAATAATATTTAGTATATTTTAAATACAATAGAATTTGAATTTTAAGTTGAAGTTATATTTTTCAAGATTTGAATTTAATGATGAACTCATTTTTCAAATTCATGTTTGTTCATCAAACAG
>JAOQMQ010000004.1:18400925-18421205 GCA_027563845.1 Erythroxylum subrotundum
GTTGCTACACCTGTGGATGTTTGTTCTCGAAGGAGCTTTTTCATTATTTTCTTTTAAATGCATGCTGGGTTGGGTTGGGTTGCTGTTATCAAGCTCTTAACTCGAATGACGACGAATAACTAGTTTGACCACGTTATTTACTTTAAGGGGAGATACCTGAGGCTCCATTAGGGTGCTAAAAGTCAGTTGCATTCAGAGTTTGAGACATTGCTCAGCTTCATCAGGCGTTGAACCGGTTGCACTTAGTGGTAACTTACATTACTATATTTATTATTGTGCTCTTGTGAAGCCACTATCTGATAGAACTCAATGAGATTTGGATGAATTAATGTAAGAAAATGAATAGAATGGATCAAAATGGTCTCCTTAATTCAATATTGTGTATTAGTATTTTGTATCTATTCGGTTACAACAGAAGTAAAAGCAAGCCTATATGAGGGGCTGCTAACTCCTAGCTCTATTTTCACTCTCGTGTTCAAGCTTGTCCCCCTTTCGTGCCGTTCCCGTCCTTTTATATATCTTCCTTTTCCAATTATTAGATGACACCTGTCTCCCTTTAGTAACAAACTCACGTGCTCTTGTTCACCAGCTTCTTCTTGCGCCTATTGTATACGAATGACATTCTAACTCTATCAATACTCCCCTCCAAAGCTCACACCTTGTTCTCAAGGTGGAAGGTCGGAAAATGCTCTTCAATTGTAGCATATGATTCCCATGAATTCTCAAATGTCGGTAGATCTTGCCATTAAAACAACACCTCGTTGTTCCCATTCGCATCTTTTCTGATTTCCAAAATCATGTCCGGTTGTAAATTTAGCTCCCATTTATCTGTAACTGTTTAGGTAAGGGTTGTATCTGCACAGGATTAGGGGCAATTTTCTTAAACAATGACACGTGAAACACAGAATGAACCCTGCTATACTATGGTAACTCTAATCGATAAGCAACCGCTCCAATCCTTTCAACAATCGAAAAGGGACCATAATATTGGGGGCTAAGTTTTTCATTCAGTTTTCTTGCAAACGACATGAGTTTATATAGTTGGACTTTCAAGTACACATTTTCTCCTATCATATATTCCACTTCTCTTCGTTTCTTATTTGTCTGTGTTTTAATCCGATTCTGTGCCTTCAATAGATTTTCTCATAATTCATTTATGACTCCATTATGTTCTTTTAGAAGTCTATCCACTTCTTCCACTGCTGACAGCTCTCCTGTATAACCGAGCAAGGTAGGTGGGGACTGACCATATAAGGCAAAGAAGGGAGAAGTTTTTGTAGAACTATTATAATTGGTATTGAACCAGAATTTTGCCCAACACAACCATTTAGCCTATTGCTTAGGCTTACTTCCTATAAAACAGCGGAGATATGTTTCCAAACATTTATTGGTAACTTCCATCTGCCTGTCTGTTTGGGGGGTGATAGGCTGAGCTAAACTTCAACTGAGTGCCTGCTTGCTTAAACAACTCCGACCAGAATCTACTCATGAATACACTATCTCTATTTGACACTATCGAGGCAGGAAACCCATATAGCTTCATGATTTCTCTAATAAACAGTGTTGCTACGTCAGGAGCAGAGAAAGGATGGGCTAATGGCAAAAAATGGGCATATTTTGTAAGCCTGTCTACTACTACCATAATAGTATCCATTCCTTTGCTCTTCGGTAGTCCTACTAAAAAATCCATAGATATAGCTTCCCACACTTTTGTTGGAACCGGTAGAGGTTGTAGTAGGCCTGCAGGAGATCGTTGACACACTTCACAAGCTTCCACGTATTTCTTAATGTCATTCCTCATTCCTTCCCAAAAAACTAGTCCCAACACTCTCTTATAAGTGCGTAGGAACCCGAAATGCCCTCCCATTAGTGAGTCATGCAACTCTTTCAGAATAGTCAGTATCCTACTTGATGTTTTGGGTGGAACTAGCCTATTATTATAATACAATTTTCCACCCTTAGTAGCGAACCCCAAGTGTTCTTTGCTTCCACTCAACAGGTCTTGCATGATGGCGCTAAGTTTTGAATCAGCTTGAATTTCTTCTTCCAACTTACCAGAGTCCACCATTTTCATAGTAGATAGAGCCGCACAATCCATTTTACGAGATAATGGCTCCATTTGGTGAATGACTTATCAGCCAAAAATTAGCCGATTGACCATGTTTAGCTGATTGACTGTGTTAAATAGCTATTTATTGTGTTTGGTAATCAGCTGATTGAACCCAATCAACTGATTTTCAAAAAGCTCAGGAGTATCAGCGTTTTGGTTTCAGCTAATCAAAACTGTCGAATGTGCCCTCAAGAATACCTACAGCTGTTTGGTTGAATGATCGTGTGCGAAGTACGGTAGCCAGTTGCAGCAAAAAAAGTTGTTCCCTTTCCTTCTTTAATTAGATTTTTTATGTCGTTTTCTGTGTTGCCTAATATGTTATTCTGAAAACCCTCTATATATGATTTGAAACTTGGTTGGAGTTATGTCTGCATTTGGGTGTTGTTTGTTGGCGTTGGTGAGTGAGAAACCTGCGACTAACAACATCGGAGACATAGGGAAGCAGTAACAGTGAGACAACGTGAGGCAGAAGGATGGCGGTTGAGATTGGCTATAAGGGAAGCAGTAACGTGGGAAGCAATTAGGCAGAGATGAATAGTGGATATAGATCACCTGTTAATTTGTCCCATCAATGAATAGTACATAAACATAAGAAGACGAGCGATGGAGAAGAAGAAGAAGGTTTTGTTTGTTTTTAATATTTTAAATACTTAATTCCAATTAAATGAGTTTAATTGAAGTTAAGGAAATTTAAATTCCTAATAATTTTGAAAAGGTGTTTTTAATTGTTTTCAATGGTTAATTTTATTAGAAATATTTTAGAAGTTAATTTAATTTTTCAAGATGTTGAATTATTAAATTATATTAATCATCAAATCAATTCCAAAATTATCATAATTATTTTTCTTAATTTGATTAAGATTAATAATTATATTGATTCTTAATTAATTTTTAAAAAGTAGTTTCTAAAATTAGAATTAATTGAGAAAAATATTTTCTTAAATAATTAAGAAAGTTGTTTCTTAATTAAATTTATTTATTTCAGTTTTATTGAGATAAATTAAATTCTTATTTTTATTTGTTTAGAGAATTATTATTTAATTTATTTAAAAATTGTCTCTTTATTTATAAATAATAATTTATATGTTCTATATTTTTTATTAGAGTTATAAACTTAATTTTTGTAGAATATTCTACGAAATAATAAGATATATAAAATTCATACCCTTATATTTTTTAAGTCATGTCTTTATAAGTTATTTTACACATAAACAGCTAATACTAAACAACTAATTTTACCAAACATCAAATGACAAATAGCTAATGCAATCCGTTGGTCAAATCAACTGGTATAATCAGTTATTAGTTAACAGCTGATAGAATCCGCTAATAACTAATGCAATCAGCTGATTGCCAAATAGGGTCAAAGTCATACTTTATAAAAGTTTATTAGGTTTGAAGGATAACAGACAAAAACTTTGCCTCAATGTGTCATTAGCAATTTTTTAAAAACCAAATCAGAAATTAAACTAGTAAGAGGTTTAAAAGATTTAATTGGTATTAAATATCATAAAATCGATATATTGAATAAAGTTGAAGAATTTGAAAACTTTTCCAATTGAAGAAATTAAAATTTAACTAAATAAGGAGATTATGAGAACTTACTGCTTTATTCTAGTTTATAAAAATTTGTTAGTTTACAAAAAATGATTAGATAATTAATAAAACTATTGATTTTTAAAAACTTATTAAGGTAAATCGAAACAAAAATTAACCGATCTAAAGTTTTTATAGTTAAGCTTGCCAAACTAATTTGATTTTTTAAATTATCGATTTTTACACCATAATGCCAATATTAATTAAGTAATTTTATCAAATTCAACTTTCTTTCAATTTAAAAAATAGACACAATATTCATATAAATACAAAAAAGTGCAATGGTAATTAGATAAAAACATGCATTAATTTTTTTTTGGATAAAAACCAACATTTTGACGAAGATATAACTTAATTCAAAGAAAGTTTCTTTGAATCACTATATAAATCATTACAAAATTCAATTAGAAAATTATTTCAATCTGGATCCTCTGTTTTATTCTATTTTTTAGATTTTGAATTGGATCAAATCTATTTTATTTATTTTCAAAGGAAAAGTAAACTCTACTTTTCTTTATATATTTATAATATTCTTCATACTATCTTTTTTTTACCCATTTACTTTCTTGTTATCTTAATATGAACTTATTAATCAATTCATTTACATAATATCACCAATAAGAAAAAAGGAGATTGAACAATGAGATCACTAAAAAAAATTCAATCTTTATTTCATTTTTGTTTTAGTCAACTACATTTTAAAATTCTAAAAAGTTTCGAATTTATTAGTAATCCACCGATTACTAACTCAAGATTGCAGACTTTTATTAAACAAAATTCATTAGAGACAAAATATTAAGGGAATCTTTTTGATCAAATAGAACATTTTCAATGAATTTCTTAAAAATTTCAATTTCAATGAATTTCTTAAAAAATTTCCACTTTGATTAGATACTCCAATAAATAGAATAAAAAATAACTAAAATTAAACAAAGTTATTTTAACATAGAAATTGGCATGATTTTATCTATTTCTAGAGATCTGATATCATGTAAATTTTTTATACTAATACAATCTAGTTAAGTTTGGAATTAGATTAGCAGCAATAAGTCGGAGAATAGTGAGGATTTGGGCCTTTCAATCAAAGTGCATTTGAAAGTAGTATTTGGATGTGCTTTAAATTATGATTTGAAATATTTCCATCGTTATCATTCTCATTAAAGTAATCATAAAATTTGTAAATTTCATATATTATTAAAAGTTTGTTAATAAATAATTTTAGTATGTTACTTGAAATGCTAAAAATTTTGCCTTTTCAAAAATTAATTAGCTTAAACGTATAGAAGAATTCATGAAAATAATTGACCAAAATGGTGAATGGTGTATTTTTAAAGTTGCAATGGATGTGTCCCTGGCTTCTGTTTCACAACTAAAGCTTCATGGTGTGAGGCGTTGGATTGGTTGGATTGCGCCGCCATCCGGTTGGGTGAAGTTGAATTGTGACGGTAGTTCTATTGTTAATCCTGGGCTGACTAGTGGTGGAGGATTGTTGCGTGATTCATTTGGTCGTTGGCTAAGGGGATATTCTTTTCGAATTGGTGTTTCAACTATCTTGGTGAGGGAGTTATGGTCCATCCGAGATGATCTGATTTTTGCGTGGGATCAAAGTTTTCGGCAAGTTGTTGTAGAATTCGATAGTATGGAGGCGGTGCGGATGGTGAGTTGTGGTGTTATCTCTTCACATCCCCTGTCTGTTTTGGTTGTGGATATTCAAGCTTTACTTGCTAGAAATTAGAGTTGCTCTATTCGGCATGTGCTTCGTGAAGATAATTTTGCAGCCGATTGTCTGGCTAAATTGGGTCATGGCATTGCTTCACATTTTCAGGTCTGGGATGATATTCCTGCAGCCCTCTCCTTGATTATATGGGCTGATGCCTGTGGTATTTCTTTTACGAGATAATTTTATTTTCTCTTTAGTTATAACCAAAAAAAAAAAAAAAACATTGTCTATGGCTGTACGCATAAATGACTTGAAACGATGTCGTATGGTGTGAAAAATATTTTCAAAATACGTTTTGGTATCGGCGGTAAAGCTAACGGCTGTACTGTCTAAAGCCCAAGGTGACAACGGCTATTTCCCCAAACATTGTTTTGGGTGTATATACAAACAAAGCTTCAGGAACTCCATTAAGACTGCTCTCTCTCTAAAGCGATCATTCTTTTTTTTTTTCCTTTCATTATTGTCTCTCTCAAGTCTAAAGCGTTCAATCGCTTTCTTTTGTTTCACTATTCTCTCGCTCTGTCTGTGAATCGGGAAAGCCCTAAATTGCTTCCGATCAATTTTTGTTTTCTGAATTGGGGGGAAGAAACAAGGAAAACCCCTAAAGCGACCCATCAATTTTCTCTTTTTATCACAACTGAAGAATCCACGATATTCTCTCCCTCTTTCTGTTTCTCCCGCTTTCCTTCTTTGGTATCTTATAGTATTATTAAGTTCTGAGACCGGGTTCTGTTTATCTTTCTGTTGCAGGCTTATTCTTTTGGCATTTGATCAAATATTTCATTCATCATCTCCAAACATGCAGTTTCCCAGCCCTCTTGGAGAACATCTTCAACGGAAACGTTCGCGTTGCGATGTAACCTGCTTCATTCTTTTTGTTATATTATGATGTAACTTACTACATTATTTTTAGTTTACAATTTTATCCACGCGTTTCCTTTTCTTCTTTGGTTTATATTTTCAATTAATTTCTGGTATTCTTGTTTGTATTTTTTGGGTTTTCATGTATCTTACTATGAAATGTCAACTTTTCTTCGTTTGTAGAGGACTGTAGAACTTGTACTTTATGAAATAAATAAATCTGCTTTTGACAAATTTAGACAGAAAATAAAGATAACATTTGTTCATTTCTTTCTTTGAATAAGTTATGGTTCGAAGTTATGATTTAGTTTTTGGTTGTTAACAGATAGACAGATTTATACCGTTTAGGTCTGCAATGGATATGGATTATGCAAAGTTTATGCTGACAGGAGGAAGCAGTGACAAAGAGAATCAGTCTGTTTACCAACAACAGCTGGCCGAACTTTTCAATATGAAACGGCCTCGAATCTTGATCTTCAAGAACAAGCCCCCTGCCCTAGAGGAGCGTTTTCCGAAACATTTTTTCTCTCCGTCATCTGTACATCAGTCTAAAACTGTTCAGTCCTGCCGACACATTCCTCAGGTTTGTGCATCTTCTTTACCTAAGATGCTTCTTTTTTATTGCTAGGGATCGTGGATTTTCTCTACCAAAGTCACGGTTTTTCTAATCAAATATTTGTCTACTTAATTTCTTTATTTTGATTGATTAGAGTTCGGAGAGGACATTGGATGCGCCTGAAATAATGGATGATTTCTACTTAAATGTACTAGACTGGGGAAGCGAAAATGTCCTGGCCATTGCTCTTGGAGATACTGTATACCTCTGGAATGCTTTAAGTGGTTATGCTTCAGAATTGGTTACTGTTGACGGTGAAGATGGCCCCATCACTAGTGTCCGATGGGCTCCTGATGGCTATCACATTGCTGTAGGCTTGAATAATTCAGATGTCCAACTATGGGACTGCAAAGATAATGCAAAGGTTTGTATTGTCATTCTTGGTTCTAATGGCTATTTGTTTCATCTTTGGTTGGTAAAGGTGTTAATGACTTACCAAAAAGGAACCATTAATGCAGCTACGAACATTAAGAGGTGGTCACCAGTTGTGTGTAAATTCACTGGCATGGAATGATCAGGTTTTGAGTACTGGAGGACAGGATACGAAAATAATCAACAATGATGTGAGAGTAAGAGAACATATTATAGAAACTTACAGGGGACACCGTCAGGGAGTTTGTGGATTAAATTGGTCTGCTTCCGGCCGGCAATTAGCCAGTGGAGGGAATGATAACCTTGTGTTTATATGGGACAACAGAAACGCTTACTCATCTTCAGCTAGACAGTGGCTTCACAGGATCAATGATCACAGAGCTGCTGTGAAAGCTCTTGCTTGGTGTCCTTTCCAGGATAACCTGCTAGCCACTGGTGGAGGTGATGGTGACAGGTGCATTAAGTTCTGGAACACCATTACGGGAAACTGCTTGAATTCAGTGGACACGGGCTCTCAAGTTTGTGCTCTCTTATGGAATACTCATGAGCGTGAACTGCTTAGTTCTCACGGTTTTTCACAGAACCAACTCACTTTGTGGAAGTATCCATCAATGAAGAAGATAATAGAGCTCACTGGCCATACTTCTAGAGTCCTCTATATGGCTCAGGTATTGAATAAACTGAGTCAACAATTTCATCTTGCATGTTAGAATATAGATTCTTATTCATGTTTTTTATTGGAATCAGAGTCCAGATGGGTTTACAGTGGCATCAGCAGCAGGAGATGAAACGCTTCGCATTTGGAATGTATTTGGGACCCCTGAACTAGCAAAACCAAAAGCAAGAGCAAATCCTTGGCCATTTGCTCATATGTCACAGATACGTTGAAGAGCATTCTGAAGATGATGATGACCACATATTAGAAAGTGCTGTCACATATCAGAACACCCATAGACAGGTATGTTGAAGTTAATAATGACCATGATGAGAAAGGTTATGTCCTTACAGTGACTAAAGTTTCTTAAAAGATTTTGAAGTAGATAGTTGAATCTTATAGAGCTTTTTATCTTCCATTTAACGTTTGTGTTTGTGATCTCTAAAGGTATTCAGAATTAGCCAGATTTCATCCATTGCATTGTCTATATTTCTGCTCTTTCACAACATGTACGACCTTGATCATCTTGTTCAGAACTTTTCTGACAATGAAAGGTCCTGGTTGCCTTATCTTGTTGCTTCATATAGTATGTGCTATGATATTTGACTGGTTGTTTTATGGATATCGTGCATAGAGATTCAAAGGACTGACCACTGTGAATAAGTGCAAGGTTTGTCTTTTAGTTTCTGTTCTAGCACCAAAATCAAGGGTGCCTACGTTCTTTCTTGGAGCAGTACTTGCAGCCTCCAGGGTTCTGAAGTGAACAAGTTTGATTTGTTAGATTGTACTTGTGTAATACATTGACCTGAAAAACTGGAAAGGTGACCAGTAGCTTGATATACAACAGCTACTATGACTGGGCTTAAATGTTGCTCCCTTTGCCAAAACTCTGATTCCCGAACTATGTGTCAACCAAGTGGAAAATGCTTACATCAGAGTGAGTCATGCTAGTGGTTTCCTAGAAGCTATTGTTACTTCTTCCTAGCAATCCGGCTTCTTAATTGATTCTTATACATTTCCTTATCTCCTATATACCATTTTCCTTTTGCATTCTCTGCTAATGAAGATTTGAGATCTTTTTTTCTTATTCATTTTTCCTTTGTGCGAAAGAGGTGAAACATGTTAGGTGAAACATGTTTGTATATCTTTAGTATTAAGAAACTTCTATATTTTGAACAGTGCTAAATATAATATTTATACAGACAAAAAAAGTGATGTAAACTACTGATGATCCTGACTATAATGATTAGCTGCTCTTTCTCCAATCTTCGCTCTCCATTCTCACAGTTCCAGTTTAGAACATTATTTCAGGTTTTATCTTGAATTTTTAAAATTTGTATCATTTAAAATTTGGAAAATCAGTTTTGTAATTAAATTTGGCTTCATCTTATTCATTTTATCAATATATGTACTTTTTTATATATTCATTCGTTATAAAATCTCAATTTTTATTTGTTAATTAAAATTTGCAACTTCAATTAATTGAACTGATCACTTTATATATAATATTTATTTTTTCATTTCCTATAATCATACCCTCCATCATGAATGAATTTCATTTCATCTTATTCATTTTATCAATATATGTATGTTTTATATATTTATTAATTATAAAATCTCAACTTTTATTAATCAAATGAAATTCATAACTTCAATTAATTGAATTGATTAATTTATATATATTTTATTTCATGCAATCATATCCTTCTTCATTAATGAATTTGATTTCATCTTATTCGTTTTATCAATATATGTACATTTTATATATTCTTTCATTATAAAATCTCAATTTTTATTAATTAATTAAAATTTGTAAGTTCAATTAATTGAATTGATTACTTTATATATAATCTTTATTTTTTCATTTCCTAGAATCATATCCTCCTTCATTAATGAATGTTGTTTCATCTTATTCATTTTATCAATATGTGTATGTTTTATATATTCATTCATTATAAAATTTCAATTTTTATTAATCAATTGAAATTCATAATTTCTTTTAATTGAATTGATCACTTTATATATAATATTTACCTTTTCATTTCCTATAATCATAACCTCAGTCATTATTCATTTTTATCAATACATGTACGTTTTATATATTATTTCACTATAAAATCTTAATTTTTATTAATCAATTGAAATTCGTAACTTCAATTAATTGAATTGATTAATTAATATATATTTATTTATTTCATGTAATCCTATCCTTCTTCATTAATGAATTTGGTTTCATCTTATTCATTTTATTAATATATGTACGTTTTATATATTCATTCATTATAAAATCTCAATTTTTATTAATCAATTGAAATTCGCAACTTCAATTAATTGAATTGATCACTTTATATATAATTTATTTTTTCATTTCTTATAATCCTATCCTCTTTCATTAATAAATTTTGTTTCATCTTATTCATTTTAATAATATGTGTAGTTTTATATATTCATTCATTATAAATCTCAATTTTTATTAATCAATTGAAATTAGATTCAATTATTTAAATATCTCATACTATATTTTAATTTAAATAAAATTATTGAAAATTTCAAAAATAAAAAAATTAAAAAGTTAGGCCACTCGAGGCCCAATCAATCTTTCTGACCCGAGTTCAACCGGTCCATTGCCATCTTTACATACAATATAAATCATATGGAGATAGTTGAGTAAATTAATAAATGTTCATTACTTATTGGAAGTAGCATAAAAATATGGATGCTCCTACTATAATTATGCATCTCAAGGGGTTTTTTGGTACACAAAATAAGGTGGACAGTTATGAGACATTATATCAATGTAAGATGGCATAAGGATCTTCAGGTGAGTTATATGTATCAAAGATGACTATATTGAAAATTTAACTAATTGAAAATTTAAGCCAATTTTGTTATGTTATGGATCATGGGTTAAGAATCAAAAGGATGTGTCATTGCATTAATTATTAAATATACTTAGGATTAAAGAGGGATCCCTTACGAAGGAATCCAGTTCTATTCTTATTGATGATTCTTCTGAAATTAATGAAAAGAGCTATAAGAAGAATAAGAATAAGAAACAGAAGGCTTTTGTTAAAGTAGCAAAGCCAAAAGGGACATAGATGAGGGCACATATTTATATTGTGGAGCTAACCGACACTCGAAGAGGAATTACAAAGATTGCCTTGCTAACCTGAATGATAAGAAACTTAAGGAAGTTGTTTCTTTAAGTATGTTTATGAATGAGATAAAATCTTTCTACCTTTGTTCCATATTCTTGGGTTTAGATACTAGATGTGGTTCTCATATTTGTAATAACATGCAGATGCGAACAACGAGGAGATCATTAAGGATATTTGAAATGAACCTACAAGTTGGCCATGAAGTAAGAATTGAAACATTAGTTGTAGGAACTTATAGTATAGCTTTGCCTTTTGGCCTTGAACTGGAGCTAAGTAATTGTTATTACATTATATTTATTATTAGAAACATCATTTCCATTTCTTATTTAGATTTGAATGGATTTGTCTTTATTATTAATAATAAGAGTTCTTTTTTTTAAATAAAGATGATGTTCATTATAGATCTAGATTACTTACAAATGGTTTGTATGAATTAGATCTTGAAAGGAAAATCCTTAACATAAATAACAAGAAAAGAAATTTAAGTGACTAAAAATCAATCTTATGTATGCTATTATAGGTTAGGTCATATCAATGAAACTGGAATCACAAAGTTACATAAAGAAGGATCCTTTTGATTATGAATCATATGAAACTTGTGAATTTTATTTATCGAGAAAGATGATCAAACTACCCTTTAGTGGAAAGGGAGAGCGTACTAATGAGTTACTAGAGCTTATTGATTCGGATGTTCATAGCCCTATATCTACTTCTATTAAAGGCGGATACTCATATTTCATTATGTTTATAGATGATGATTTCAGATATTGTTATGTGTACTTAATGAAACAAAAGTTTGATCATTGTAAAGTTCAAAGAATTTAGACTTGAGGTTAAGAAACAAACTAATAAGAGTATTAAGACATTTAGACCTGATCGAGGTGGTAAATACCTAAACCACGAGTGTCTTGGTTACCTAAATGAGATTCTCTCACAATGGACTCTTCTTAGAACTCTATAATATAATGGATTATTTGAGAGAGATATGATATGTTCTATGATGAGTCATGTACTCCTTTTTGTCTCCTTTAGCTATACTTAAATCCATAAGGATCTTATTGGCTATATCCATATATCATGATTATAAAATCTAACAAATGGATGTCAAAATAACATTTCTTAATGGGAATTTATTAAGGGTTTTGAATCTAAGAGATTTCCTAATTAAGTGTGCAAGTTATAAAAATTTATTTATAGATTTAAGCAAACGTCACTAAGTTGGAACATCTATTTGATGAGACAACCAAAGAGTTTGATTCCATAAAAATTATGGATGAACTATATGTCTATAAAAAAGTTAGTGGGATTGCAATCATCTTCCTAGTACTATATATGGATTATATATTTCTTATTAGAAACGAAATACTAATACTCTTTATAAATATTTAGTTGGCCAAGAAATTCTTTATGAAAGTTACGAGAGAAGCAACCTATATTCTAGGAATAAAGATCTATAAAGATAGATCAAAAAGTTGTTTAGTTTATCTCAACCCACATATATAGATCAAAAAGTTGTTTAGTTTATCTCAACCCACATATATAGACAAAGTGTTAAACAGGGATAATTTCAAAAGAAGATTCTTACCCATATTGCATGGGATTTCTCTCTCATAAGGTATGTGTCTTAAGAAATAATTGTGTTACATATGCTTTAGCAATTGGATCAATCATATACATGATGCTATGTACTAAACTAGATGTCTCTTACACTCTGAGCATAATAAGTAGGTTTCAAGCCAATCACGGTGATGGTCACTGGAAGGCTATGAAAAGCATCTTAAAGTACTTGAGAAGAACAAAAAATATTTCCTTAGTTTATAGAGAAGTTGAATTGAGAGTTTAGGAGTATCTATATGCTATTTTCCAATCAGATCCAAATGATAGTAAATTATATTCAGGGTGAATCTTCACTCTGAATGATGGTGTGGTAAATTGGCAGAGTTCCAAACAACCAACGATTGCAGATTCTACAACTGAGGTAGAGTACATTTAGTTATCAAAGGCATTAAGGAAGTAATTTGGATCAAGAATTTCATAAATAATTAGAGTGGTACTAGAATTGTTACGCCTATAGTATTATACAGTGAAAATAATGGCATTATTGCATAGGTAAAAAAATCAAGATCTCACCAATAGTCTAAATATGTGGTCAAGAAGTTTCACTTTATTATGAAGATAGTTGAGGGGAAAGACATATTATTAGAGCGAGTTCTCACTTAAGAGAATCTTGCAAATCCTCTTAATAAGCCATTGTTTTAGAAGATACATGATTAATATATGAATGGATATAGTATTAAATACATAGGTGATTGGCTTTAGTATAAGTGAGAGATTGTTAGTTTATACCCTTGCAACCAATTGGTTGGTTGAAATTTTATATATGACATTATTATTTTAATTAATAAAGGCATCATTTATCTTTGTGTATTTTATTTAAATAGTAAAGAACAATTAAAATTATGATGAGAACATAATTATGAGATTCAATTTATATTTATTTATTATTCTCAAATTTTTCCTAGTTATAGTTTCATCAAGATGGATATTGATAAAATGGTAAAATTAGCACACTTTTTGATTCTTTCTTATGAAAAAAGTAATTGATCGTATAAATTAAAGCATGAAGATACTTAAACAAACGTGTGGGTGCTTATTAGAGAATAAGTACACTGAACTAATCTGACTATGGGGATCCTAAAAGGAATATTAATTATGTGTCTGTGGATTTCTTCATTATGATTGTTGTATAACTGATCTTTAGACTTGAGATTAGCTAGGTATCTCATATGGGAAATACAATGTTTTGATACTGCTTATGATACAATGTTTTGATACTGCTTATGACCTATCTTATTTAAGGTAGCTCAATCAGTAGTATTTAGATATAGTATGAACCTTATGGAATAATTGAGTACGTCAATAAAGGATTCGTTACATTAAAGTAACTACAGAGAATGTTCCATTGTTTTTAATTAGTACTGATTTAAGGAAATTTTTAGCCATTTGAACAAATATTTTCAAATATTTCTTTATAAATAAGTTACTAATCAACAAGAATAAACAAGATTGGATTTAAAAAGAGTAGAAATTATATCCATACTCTATGTCCAATTAGAACATTAGATGAAGAAAGGAGTAAAATATACATCATAACCATTCATAGAATACATCATAACCATTCATAGACAGGTTAAGTCAAACCACTTTGATATTCCTAATATTTGGTCCATCATGTATGTCAATCTTGACCTATAATTATAATTTGTTGACTTAAATTAAAAGGAGTTTTAATTTATCTAATTCTTATTATGAATTAAAATTATAATTTGTAATCATTGTCAATATATTACGAACCTAATAGGTCGCACATAAACAGTAGTTAAAAAGAGAAAATTCAATTTAAATTAAGTTGAACTTAATTATGAAGTTTAAGAAACTTCAAAGATCAAATATAAGATACTTGATTTTACTAAAATTAAATTAAATTATAATTAGAGTTTGAATTTAATTGGAATATTTAATTTTAATAAAAAATAAAATCCAAATTTTTTTTCTTATATACAAGAAATAAGCATAAGGGAGCTAGGACTTCTGCTTATTCCTCTTAAAAGTTGAGTTTCTTTTTATCTACTATATGAATACTGTTAGAGGTTGGACAATTGTACAACTTGTGGTTGACATATCAAAAAGGTTTTGGAAAAGGTTTCAGTGAGAATTTCGGATCATGTACAATTCTTTTATTTTATGATTCATATTATTCAATATTTTTTGTATAATCCAATTCTTTCAATATACAATATCCTGATTAAATATAGAATATGAAATTCATATCTTCTTTATTCTAAGTACAATCACATTATTTCTTCACCATTATTAATTGATTTTGTTAATGATATTTTAAAAATATTTTCAAAGTGTTGTTCCATATCGATTAAGGATATCCTCATATCACTACTAATTGAGAATAACAGAGTATTCTTTCTAATTACTTTATAGTGATGAATCTTATATCAATTATTCAATTACTTTCATATAATTCATTTTATGTACAATTACTACCGTTTGAGCTACCTTTGACAAAGATATGTCATAAATAGTATCAAAACATAGTAAGTCATATATAAAATACTTTGAAGATCTCAAATTAAAGAATCACTTATACAATTATCATAATGAGAATTTTTATAAACATATAAATAATGTTTCAAATGAAATTTTCATATCAGGTCATTTCATTAATTATGTTCTCTATCAAGCACCTACATGAAGTGTATTAGTTTGTGAGATCGACTACTTTTTTCATAAAAAAGAAGCATAACGTGTGAGATCGACTACTTCTTGTATAAAGAAAACATAACTTATGCTAGTCCTTCTATTAATGTCCCATTTGATAAAACAATAATTAGGAATAATTTAAAAAAGACATAAATAGAATATGAATTTTAAAATTATAATCTCATTATAATTTAATTGGTTATATACATGTTTTATAGACTTTTATATATTAATTTTTGTAACATAATTATTTAAAGACATTCTTTATTTTATATATCAGTTAATTAAACAAATATGTATAAGATAAAGAATGTTTTTAAATAATTAAGTCATAAAACTAAAATCAATCAATTGGTTAAAGAACATAAATCAATAATATTAAAATCAAACCTTAATTTTTTGATAACTTGAGAACAATAGTAGTTTCGTGTTGGTATTTGCTTTGTTTTATTTATTATGGCATTCTAAAAATTACTCCATCTGGAAATTTGGGCCGTGAAAGCATGATTTACTACCAGTAAACATAATTTTATGTTCTTTTAAGTCTTTCAAAAAATTTCTCCTGTCAAAAGATAAGCTACCACCAAATTAAAATTCTAACTTATGTGCTTTAAAGCATCAGTGAATGGGTTATTGTTTTATCCACACTAGACTACGAAAAAGAAAACTTAAGTAATACGTAATTTTTATAAAAGCGTATGCAAATTATTACCACTAACATTTTATAATATAACTAAACAAGGATGAAAGAAGGACAACTATGTGCATATCGGATTAGAGGCTCACAAAATTCTTGATAAAAAAACAAGAAAGTGGTAATTGATACAAAGGTCACCTTGGGACTCGAACTTTCACCAAAGTTGATTGTCAACACCCTTTGCACGACAGTCTCACGTAGATCTGCTTAAGTAAGACTTCAGCCTTCAACGACCCTCGAAGTATTTACCTCGCACACTCGAAGAAACAATGCTACAAAAGCAATAAGAAACAAAGGTAACAAGGAAACCAGAGATATGGTAAAACCAAACTTTATATACTTTCCCTAAAAAGAATACAAGGAATGCTCTCTCTGATTGAATGAGAAGAGCATAGCTCGAATGAGCCATATATAAGCATCTAACTTGGATGCCAAGTTACATTCAGAATCTCACTCAATCTGAACTGCCTAAGATTGTGTTAAGATAACGTCTATTCCTATCAGATTACATCACGTGGACCAATTAGATGACACCCCCATCTAAATAGGACTCTAATTGATAAGATAGAATCTACAAGATAACAGAAAGATAGAGTTTACATTCGACTAGGAAACTAGCATCCTTATCCTCGAAGATCTCTACTATCTTCAGATGTTGAGTTCCACTACAACTCTAACTCCCAATTGTCGCCACATTATCCAAGATCTCCCCACGATCTCTATCCGCTGATGATGCAGTGTGATCTCGCCGAAGCCCACATAGCACACTGGCTTGGTCCAATGCTTCTCACAACAAATCCGCTAGTCGTGGTTCATTCATCCGAGCATGGGCTAAGTCCTTAGTCCATCAAATCCTTAGCCTGGGTAGAGTTAATCTCCACAAAGTCCGAGACTTTACCAAAATTCGCACAAAGTTCGATCTCATTCACCCATGTTTGCCTTAGTATTTTTGCATACCTTCCTCATGCGTGAATCCAACTATCCTTCCTCCTAAGGCCCACTGTAAAGGTCGTTGAGAAGTGCTTCGAAATTTAAGGGTCTAACAATAATCCATAAGGATATATCATGTACATGGATGAATTTAAATGTCTGTCCACTAGAGATACTTGTGTTGAGTTTTAGATTTCTGTGACAAGGTAATGGGGTTCATAATCCTCAAACTCTCGGCGGTGATAGAATACGATATGACCTAAGTGACATTGTGCGAAAGGAAATAAAATTTCGAGTAATCTTTTGGAGAAATATTTAGATCAAATAATGATATAAAATTTATAAAGTAATGTAACATGATAATCATTTAATCTTTTTTTTTTTTGCAAACTTACTCTCACGCGGGTATTTAAATATTTTATTTTAAAATATTAACTTTTCATGATATCATTTAACAATCTCATTTATTTTGACTCTTCATATTAAATTAAAGTTTCCATATATTTTTACAGGAATTTATGAAAATTTTCATTGAAAGATTTGCATATGTTATTCAACTTGAATAATGGATAATCTCATTGTCTTAATAGTAATTTATCATTTCTTGGTCATAATTTTTTATATTTTAAATTATATTTATTTTAATAAACTTGAGTATTTTTAGATAATAAATAATCTATATGGCATTAATTTACAAACGTAATGTAATTTTTAAGAGTTGGACTTGTACTTAAGAGGTATGTGGGTATCTCATCATAAATTTACATTGATTTGGCATTTCATAAAATTTTGACTTCAATTTAAGATTTAGAGCAACACTTAGTTTTCAACACTATGTATATGGAAAAAAAAAAGACAGGATAAGAACAAAAAATATATTAAAGGCATTTCTGAAAATATAGAATAAAACATTAAAAAAATATTGATTAGCTATTTAACTTTGATTAACCGCAACAAATAATACGTCAAACATGAACATATGGTTGAAAACAATAAAGATTGAAATTGTCACAAGTTCGATTAATTCATTAGAGGCGCGGTTCAGAAAATCGGAGAAAATATTTCAGGTAATGAGTTTTTATTTACGACTGTTCTTGAAAATATCAGAACCTATGAACCTTATGGTCTGTCATTCTTAAACAAAAATTATACTACCTTTCAATTGTGTCAATTTAGTGTACTTTTCAATTTTGTGCGAAATTCCAAGTCAATTGTTGATTTTATATTGGGGTCTTGACTCTTGAGCGTCAACCAAATATAAGTTTAATTTCCTTCATCCTAATCCTCCAACTTATGAATAGGAAATAAGAAGTAGGAGGTAGACTAAATATTCATCCTGAAATGACGTCGTCTACCAGCCAAAAGCAAGACACAGATGTCGCAGTGCCTTTCCAATTGCATTGCTATGAAATTGAACAAAGTGGAAGAACTTTCAATGTTTTTGTGACGAATAAAGCCTTTTTTTTTCTTCTTCCTTTCTTATCATTAACGTGTTGGAAACTAACCATGATTGATTCATGGACATAGCAGAAAAATAAAATTTTACGGTTTTCTTGGATCCTAATAATTGAATAAATTGAAAAAATTAAACCCGAATTATAAAATATGAGATCATACCTGATTTAATTTTCTTGTTGAAATCCTTTCGAAAATTTTTTGATGTGTCAACCACGAGTTATTCACACGTCTAACTTTTAATAATATCCACAGAATAGTTACTCAACTTTTGAGAGGAATAAATAGAAGTGTTAGTTAGCTCCTTATGCTCATTTTTTAGCATTAAATTTTATTAAATTTAATACATCAATTATAATTAAGTCTAACATCAATTATAATTAATTTAATTTTAATAAAATCAAATATCTTATATTTGATCCCTAAAGTGAGAAAAATTAATTTAATTAAGTTGGACTTAATTAAAATTAAAATTTCTCCTTTAAACTCCTCTTTATGTGTGATCTATTATGTTCCTAATATATTGACAATGATTATAATTTATAATTAAAATTAGATAAATTTAAAATCTTTTTTAATTTATTTGTAAATCTTCAATTAAATAATTTATAATTATAGATCAAGATTGAAATCTAGCAATATGTATGACCACCCAAATATCAAGAATGTCAAAGTGGTTTGACTTTATATGTCTATGCATGGTTATGATGTATAATTTTATCATTTTGTCATCTAATGTTCCAATTTGTCAGAGTATGAATATAGTGCCTAATCTTTTATATCCAACCATGTTCATTCTTGTTAATTAGTAATTAATTTATAATTGATATTTGAAAACATATTTTCATATGTCAATTCACTATGACTAGAGAATTTCTTAAATCATTACTAATCAAAAATAGTAGAACATTCTCTCTAATTAATTTAGAGTGACGAATCATTTATTTACTTACTCAACTTTCTCCGTATAGTTTATACTACATCTAAGTACTATCGAGTGAATTACCATAAATAGGATGATTCATAAGTAGTATCAATATACAGTAAAAATTCATAAGAAGCATCAATGCAAAGTAATTTTGACTGTGTATTGATGTTGCTTATGAACCATCAATATACAACCATCAATATACATATACAATTGATCCTTGGTAATTTAAAGTCCAAGAATCAATTATAGAACCACTATTACGAGGAAATTCAAAGATATATATGTAATATTCTATTTGAGATTCTCATAATTGAGTCGGTGAACTTATTCTCTAATAAACATTCACACATTAATTTAAGTATCACAATACTTTAATTCATGAGATTAGTTACTTTTTTATAAGAAAGAAGCATAAACTGTGCTAATTTCACTGTTTCATCAATATCTTATCTTAATGAAACTACAACTAGAAACATATTTAGAAATAATATATAAATGTAAATTGAATCTCATAATTATAACCTCATCATAATTTCAGTTATGCAATAATCATTTCAGGGATTTTACCTTTAGTATTAAAACATCAAATGTAATTAACATAATACATAAACATAAAGAATGCCTTTATTAATTAAATAATAATATCATACATAAAATTGCAACCAATCGATTAGCTGTAAGGATATAAACTAACAATTTCACACTTGCACTAAAGTCAATCACCTATGTATCTAATATTATATTCATTCATATGTTGATTATGCCTCTTTTGAGAAAATGGCTTAGTGAGAGGATCTACATGATTCTCTTTAGTGGGAACTTGCTCTACCTATGTATCTAATATTATATTCATTCATATGTTGATTATGCCTCTTTTGAGAAAATGGCTTAGTGAGAGGATCTA
>JAOQMQ010000004.1:18424775-18436341 GCA_027563845.1 Erythroxylum subrotundum
ATAGTCCTTGAGGAATTTCCTACGAGGCTATAGCTATTATCAATAAAATCACTATATTTTCATCCATTTACCTATCAGCATGCATGAATGGATTCAGAACATACACATAAATGTGTCTGTTATGTTACTCTAGATCTGTGTCAAAAATGTGTATACGCAAAGCAGTCTGTAAAATCACATAATTTTCCATTTTGATAAAATAATCCAGAACCTCTCTGCAGACAGGGCATTTTGCTTCGGGACTTGCAGTTTTAAGTCCTTCAAACACTGGCATCGAAGCAGCTGAGCAAGCACATAATCTACAGAACAGATGACCACAGCTCAAAGCATACGGATTACATACTGTCTCCTGAGAGATGAACAGGAAAAATTTAGGATGATAGAAATGCGTCCATCTTTTTTACATTTATGCTTGGAATGCATTAGAAGATATCTCTTACCAAGCAAATGGCACAAGTGAGACTATATTCTAGCTTTGTATTATTAGGGAGTATCAGGGTCAGAAGAGGCTCTGTAGTATTAAGATCACAGGAAAAGTGACCACAAGAGTTACTGAAATCTCCATCAACCAATCCATTAAAGTTCAGACAAAAAGCTCCCAACTCCATAAGCCAAGGTGATTGCAACAATTCTATATGTTCAGTTCGCATCTTGGATTTGAAAATCTTCCCGTTGGCAGAACTATGTACCTAAAATGGATTTGGGGATAATAAAAGTCTCTTCAATTTCGCGGTAAGCATAAATTAAAATAGCAAAGCAATGATATTACCAGAATCCACGTACTTTATCGTATTTCTTCAGGATTTTAGTGATAGCAATTGCATTCATCGTAATGTACTCCATCAAGATCCGTCCTTCTTGAACCATAGCCTGTTGATTATTACTGAAACAATGAAGTAGCCGCAGCATGCATCCTTGCACACCATTGGCAATATGAAGATGGAGTAGATGTTTAACTCTGGAACTAAAGCAGACAACTATATCTGAAGCTTCTTTTGTCAATTCAGGAAAGAACATCCCATCACAAACTACAAAACCCCATAAACACTCGTTACTATAAATTCCAACAAAATCACAAACATCAAACACCCACAAAATTGAATGTGAAAAATTACCTGGGCAAGATTCGCACTGACACTTTCCTTGATGTAGCTCAGTTTTGCAGGACCTGTTTAATGCTTGACAAGCTCTACATCGTTTCAAGACTTTCTTAAGCTTCTTATACTCAATATGAGAACATTTGTCCAAAAACTGTTCCCGATCACCGTGGAGGTACTCCTGGAACGTTTCTCCAAATTTCATCGTTCCAAAAATCTGATCAAGACACAAGTAAAATCTCAGGTAACCCCAACAAACCCTTTAAAGAACCCACTCAATATCGAGGGGAAAGAAGATGAACAAAATCAAATAATTACTTGGAAAAAGAAAATGGGTTTGGAATAAGCACAGAATCAATTGCCAAAACAAGAGAAAAAAATAAAAAAGAAGTAATGAGAAATTGATAGAAGGGTAGAGCATTCAATGATTTAGGAATTCGAGAGAAGTAACGAGACGAGAAGAAAGCGGAAATTGAATGCAGTATTTTTGTGAATTGTTATTATTATGTTCGAATCACAACAGACACCCGCCTTTTTCTCGGACACCTAAATGTAATTGAACTTTTAATTGGATCCACTTTCGGGCCTTCTTTGTCTGTATCCCTGTTATTAAGACCTAAGAACAAAACGTTACTGAAAAATAGCCCAATGAATCTAAGAACTTCGGCCTCTTTGGATTCCACTCGTATCTTAAGGGCCATTGTTCACTGTCCGGCTTCTTAACTTCATTGTGCCTGTATCTGAGATTGATCAACCGAGGAGCCATTTTCTCTGCTCTATCTCGGTATTTGCTATTCGTTCTTTTTAATTTGTTTTTCATCTTTTCCCTAATTCCTTTTTTTTTTTCGTTTTTTGTGTGAAAAATCTATGATTATCAAACAACTAAACCTAGTTGTTACTGAAGCTTAAAGTTAGGATAGAAAATATGAGATCGATCGAACCTTACGCAAGCGTGTTTACTGTATTCCTTCCATTTATGTAATCATTACAAGTATTGTAGGACAGCCAGTGCTTCATTTCTCAGTCATTAAAATTCATGAGTAGGTCAGGTATTTCTGGGTTTATCGAGTTTGTGGTTATTATTAGATTTTGCCCTTGTTGAAGCTTTTTGATTATGTATTGTGATTGCAATCGCTGAAGCTCTCTTTTGATTGAACTCATTATTTACGCCTAACTTGAACTTAATGGATTACTATGAGGATTGAGACTAGCTGTTAGGTAGTCATTACTCGTAGATTTTTTGTGTTCTGAGCCCTTTTCTTTCAATTTCTACCTTCCAGATGTACTCTCAGGGGTTTATAACCTTTCAGCTACGTTCTTTGCTCTGAGAGGATACTTGCCTCAGTGATAATGTTAAAATTCTATGTTATAATTATATTTGCTGCACGCACTGAGAAAGGTTAAATAGTGTAAGATCTGCAAAGAAAGAAATTTTATTAGACATGACAGCCAGTATAAAGAATTCATGATTTGTGATGTTGTCACCACTATCATCATTTCTGCTGGTAATGCGTTCTTTTAGTTTAGTAACATTGCCCAACGTTTACTGATATTCATCGGATATGAATGTCAAGAAATGGGACTCTTTTATTTTTTATTTCTTTTGCTCTTTTGAAGGAGCTAAATTTCTGGTTAGTGTCTCTCTCCAGGTTCTGGATAAATCATGAACTGAGTGTTTTACCGTGCTTCGAGAAAAGACTGATTACTTTGTTTTAATCGGAATTATTCTTGCTTGGTTAGTTTATTGTCAATGTTTCTTCTTTTTGGTTGCGCTTGTCCAAATGAATTATATACTGATGTGGTATCTATTTGGCAGATTCTCAGTTAATGAGAAAACCAAAACAAAGACAACAGTTGGCAATGCCTGCAAGCAAGAATAGAAATCCTAGTGACTCTGACTTGCATGGAGAAGATGGTTGGGTTATAATTAAAAAACAAAGGGTCACCATTCTGGTACCTCCCTTACCAGATGTGAGAAACACTCCATCCCCAGATCCAGGACCAAGCAAGCTAATAGCCATGCCTATAAAATCAGCAAATTGTAGATCAACAGACCTGATTGAGACCTGTACCAGGCAGCCATCTGTTGATAAAATAGATAACACTGCATCATTGGCTCCTAATAGAAATTGTCAATCAACCAGAACAGCTCCGGTTCGACACTCATCTGCATTAAACAAGTTGCCAAGATCAAATGTCAATAAGGAATTGGAAAATCCAGATGTAGCAGATGCTTTAAAGCCTCATTATATCCTTGGAGTATCAAGCATCCGAAAACAGCCTAGACTATGGCATGGACCGGGCAGTTCCCTTGAAAGGCATATGTTGCTAAATCAAAGATTAAGGGCTTCACTTGTTGAGAGGAAGCTTCAGAAAGCTGGGGGATTGAGTAGATGGTTAACATCTCTTGGATTAGGTCAGTTTGTGAAGATTTTTCATGGGAAGAATGTCAGTAAGTTTCAGCTAGTGAGTTTAACCATGAAGAAGTTGAAAGATATGGGTGCAGATGCAGTAGGACCGCGCAGAAAGCTAATGCACGCCATTGACTGTATCTGCCAACCAAATTGTTTTGGAGCCTTCTGAATGTCCCAAGTGGTCAGAAGAGGAGGGATGTATCTAGCCTTGCTGGAGCCAGGAGTAGTTCTTTTAGATGATGAAAATTTAATCTCTCCAGTCTTACTTGTAGATATTTTTTTCCGGATAGTTTGGGTGGGAAATACTAAATAGTTGTCTTGAGGATTGAGTAGTAGGATCTTAAGTTATTGCTATTGTAACAGAGGTATGTAGATGTTAAAACTGAAAGACAATCACTTATTTTCTGCCAATAGATATTATGGTTGATTGATCGAGTTGTACAAGATGAAATAAGGTGCACTTAGAGAGGTGATTCTTAGAATTCACTTAGTGTTGATCCGTGGTTTCACAGATTGCGCATGGTGGTTTCAGTATCATCAGCTATGTGTATGTTTATAAAGTATCTTTGACACAAGACAAATTGTTAATAGGAAACAAAATATGAGTTATTTCATGAATCCAAAGCACACATTTTATTTGAATTGTAACATGAATGGAGTTTTGGTTTTCACACATTTTTTTTGAATTGTAACATGAATGGAGTTTTGGTTTTTTTGTATAAACTTAAACGTCATGTAGAGATATTGCGTCTTTTTTTCCTTTTTGATTTTTTTAGAACTCTTTTTTGGCATAACTGAATTGGAAAATTAGAAATCAAGTTCTTTCATTTTATTCCTTGTCAAATACATCCATTATATAATTAATATTCTAACTATGTATTTCTACTATTTGTAACATCTTAGCTGTTTAAGTGTTGATTTTTATCTTATTCTGAATGTAGGATTATGTTAGAAACTCTAGCTTAGTATGCTAGAGGTAAGTATATTATTGATTATAATCAGTGATCAACACTGCTATTACAAGTGAACCCGTAGATCACTTACTATACCAGAGCTAGAATTTGCTCCTCAAGGAGAAAATGAATTCTCTCTGTCTAGAATCTCGCTTCTCACTTCTTTCTTACTGAATACCCTCCTCTCTCCTCGGCCCCCATCTTGACTACCCCTACGTACATTCTGTTATTTTCTTGTACCCATTCAGCCCCCAAATTCCTAACTAACTTTGATATCATTCCTCTCAGCCCCCTCTTTCTTTCTCCTCGAGTACACTCTCCATATCCTAGGCTTATTGTTATTGTTATTGGTCCTAACATTGCCCCCTTCCAGAAGAGCAGCCTTGTCCCCAAGGCTGAAATGAGGAAATTGACTCCGAAAAACACGTTCGTCCTCTTATGTAGCATTCTCCATCGGTTTGCCCTTCCAATGAATTAACCACTGCCGAATTGAGAGTCCCTCCTTTGTAATAACTCTGCTGGCTAGGATGGATTATGGATTTTGGTTCCACCATATCCTCTAATTCAACCTCCATGCCTTCAGGCAAATTTTCCTCAACCATATAGTATCCCACAGCTTTCTTTAATTGAGACACATGAAAAAAGGGGTGGATTCTAGAATATATGGGAAGTTTAAGTTTATATGCGACAGCTCCATGTTTTGCCAGAATTTGAAATGGACCAAAGTATCTGGTCGCTAGTTTTTGTTTAACTCGTCGGGCCACAGTAAGTTGTTTGTGAGGGCAGAACTTGAGAAATACCCATTCTCCCACCGTGAAGGATAATGGAGTCCTCTTCCTATCTGCATACTTCTTCATCTGGTCTTGAGCTCACTGAAGATTGTATTTAAGCTGATGTAAAGCCTCATCTCTATCTACCAACTCTCTTGCCACGGCCTCTACCTTTGTTTCACCTTGTAAAAACCGAACTAGTGTTGGAGGTTTTCTACCATAGACCAGTTCAAAAGATGTGGAACCTGTGGATAAATGAAAGGTAGTGCTGTACCATAGTTCAACCCATGAAATCCAATAGGACCAATGTTTGGACTGTTCGTAAGGAAAACACCGCAAATAGGTTTCTAAACATCGATTGAGAACTTCAATTTGTCCATCCGTTTCCGGATGATAGGAGGAGCTTATTTTAAGCATAGTACCTTGAAGTCTAAATAATTCCTTCTGAAAATACACAAACAAAGGATCACGATTACTTATGATTGATGATGGAACTCCATGTAGACGGACTACCTCTTTTGCAAATACTTCAGCCACACTTTTGACAGTATATGGATGCTTCAAAAGAATAAAGTGGTCATATTTTAATAATCTATCCACCAAAACCAACATTGCTTCATATCCCTTAGATTTAGGAAGTCCTGTGATGAAATCCATTAAGATATCTTCCCAAATCTAGTTAGGAATAGGCAAGGGTTGTAATAGACCCCCCAGAGAAGTAGCTGCATATTTCTGCTTGTGACATGTGTCACAAGACTTAACATAGTCTTGAATAGACTTCTTCATACCAATCCAATAGAGATTGTTAGCAATCCTCCTATATGTGCAGAGAAAACCTGAATGACCTTCTATAGATGAAGAGTGAAACTCTTCTAGAAGCAAGAGAATGAAAGTGGATTGGGCTGAAATTACTAACCTCCCCTTGTATAAGAGAACTCCTTGGTGCCAAAGAAACCTTTTCTTTGTAGCTGGATTTTGCTGCAATTCCTTTATAATACCACTGAGAATAGGATCCTTGTCCACCTCCCGCTGAAGAAATTGACTATCAGCCCACAATGGATATGAGATCATACTCCCCAAATCAGCGTCTTCATAAATTCGTGACAAAGCATCAGCAACTTTGTTTTCGGGTCCCAGTTTATAAATTACCTCAAAGTGATACCCAAGTAGCTTAGCCATCCAGCATTGTTGATCCGTAGTGGATACTCTTTGTTGTAGCAAATGACGGAGACTTTTTTGATCCAAATAAACAACAAAGGGTCTACCCAACAAATAATGGCGCCATTGGTGGACCGCTAAGACCAATGCCATTAATTCCTTCTCATAAGCAGATTTGGAAAGATTGCCTTCAGATAGGGCGTTGCTAAAGTAGATAATCGGCCTTCTATTTTGCATCAATACCGCACTAACCCCCTTGCCCGAAGCATCACACTCCACCTTAAAGGTCTGAGAAAAGTTTGGAAGAGCCAATACCGGAGATGTAGTTAAAGCCCCCTTCAAAGTGTCAAAAGACTCTAAGGCTACTGAGTTCCAATGAAACCCATCTTTCTTTGTTAATTCGGTAAGAGGCTTAGCTATCTTTCCATAGTTCATAATGAACTTTCGGTAGTATCCTGTCAAACCAAGGAATCCCCTCATCCCCTTCACATTACGAGGAACAGGCAAATTCACCACATAAGAAACCTTGACAGGATCCACTAACACACCATGTGCAGAAATAACATGACCCAAATATGCTACTGTTCTTCTTCCAAAACTACACTTCTTCTTATTAACTACAAAGTGATTTGCTTGTAAGACCTCCCAAACATTTGCTAAGTGTAAAAGATGAGTATCCCAATCAGCACTATATATGAGGATGTTGTAAAAAAAAAAAACCAACACGAACCTCCTAAGGAAAGGTCTGAAAGTATCATTCATAACTGACTGAAATGTGGCTGGGGCATTGGTTAATCCGAATGGCATCACGAGAAACTCGTAATGCCCATCATGTGTGTGGAAGGCCATTTTGTGAATGTCCTCCCTTTTGACCCTAATTTGATGATACCCGATTTGAGATTTAGTTTAGAAAAGAATCCGGCACCATTCAACTCATCTAATAATTCATCCACCACCGGAATAGGGTACTTGTCTGGTATGGTGACCTGATTTAGTGCTCTATAATCTACACACATTCTCCATGAAGCATCTTTCTTCTTGACCAAGATCATCGGGTTGGAATAGGCGCTATAACTAGGGCGAACAATTCCCATTTGCAACATTTGCTGCACCTGCCTTTCAATCTCATCCTTGTGATGATGAGAATATTTGTAAGGTCTCACACTAATAGGGCCTTGCCCGTGCTGTAAAACAATAGCATGTGAGTGATTCCTTTCAGGAGGCAGCCCTTGTACTTCTAAAATACCCTGGGAAATTTGTCCAACACATGATTCAGCACCCTATCCTCTTTGATGGTAAGTGGCATATGTTGATCTTCCATTATAGGTACCCCTTCAACCGATAAGAAATCACCATTTAAGATAGTAAGGAGACCATATAAGCACACTGAATCTTCAGGATACAGGCTGTATCTCCTCGGTGTGGCCTGAAATCCAGCATTACCGTGTAGCTGCACACTTTGTCCTTCATGTTGGAATTGCATAGTCATCTCCTTCCAATCCACTATGACCTTTCCTAAAGTTTGTAACCAAGCAACCCCTAGGATCACATCCATTCCTCCTAAATCCAGGAAATAAGCATCAATCTTCCACTCTAAGTCTCCCACGCGAATAGGGATTTCCAAACACTTCCCTTGAGTAGTCACTCTATAGCCATCTCCCAATCTAATTCCTAATGCTTTGCTTGACTCCACTGTCAACCCCAAACCACTAACCAACTCAGGAGAAATGAAGTTATGGTTGGCCCCACTATCCACTAGAATGACAATCGGAACTCCATGTGGCTTCCCTGCCAACCGCTTAGTTTTAGTCTCATGTATCAGTGCTCCATTCACTCCAAATAGCCCCATGGCTCGGCATTCTAGAGCTATGTCAGTCTCCTCCTCAGTTTCTGCTTCTAATGTGATAATTTCTCCATTCTCATTCAAGGTTTCATTGTCATCCAAAATCAGTAATCTCAACTATTTTCTGCACATTGATGAAGAGGATGAAACCTCTCCCCACATTTGAAACATAGACTCTTCGCCTTTCGATCCATGAGCTCTTGTATAAGAGATGACACAATCCCTGATTTCTCTCCGTCGGTCCCCTCCTATCACCTTCTGATCACCTGGTGGGAGTTGCCATAGGTGGAGTGACCATTCGGTGCTGCGCACGGGGGTCGATTTGAGACCCGGCTAGTTCCCGGGTTCTTCCCACTCCAACACTGCCTACATACTTCCCATGACCCGTCGGGTTTGAAGGCTCCGTCTCACGATGGGTCGGGTTGACCCAGAAATTGCCCCTAAAGGGACTCCCTCGGTGTGGAGTCCATACGCGCATTCGAGAGCCCGAGCCTTCGACACCCCCGTACTCACCATTTACCTCATCTTCCACCGCCCTCGCTATCTTCATCAGTTGGTACCTATTCACAGGTCCAAACGTACATACTCTCCTTCGAATATCAGCTCGCAAGCCACTCATAAAGTACCCCATAAATTGCTCATCCGATAGTCGAAGGCCTCAATATATTCCTCCACCGAGTCAATCTGCCTCAAATCCGATAGCTCTTCAAAAGGATTATCAAATCTTCTCCCTCCATAATGATCGATAACGGCTCTCTTAAAATTTTCCCAGTCCAACTCTTCCTTTGTCTCCCTAAGAAGGTTAAACCAATGTGTGGTGGAACCTTCCATACTCAAGAGAGCTAGTTTCATTTTTATTGGTTTGGAAGTATTATAAACTTCAAAATACAATTCCGCCCTAGTGATCCACCCCACAGGATCAGACCCATCGAACGTGGGTAATTCCACCTTACGGATCGACATTCTATATTCTTCCATAGTGTCATAGGAATGTTCCATCGGATTTGATTGCCCTAGACGTGGATTCCGTTCTCCTACCACATTGGGCCCCCTTCCTGAGGCATTGCCACTCCCCTGTCCTTCCTCCGGTCGTTTGCCCATCATTTTGCTCATTTCTAGCAGCAAAGCTTATTGCATTTCTCCCATTTCCATCCACATGGAAGACTGAATATCTTCAACTCCAGCCTCCATATTAGCCATACGGGATTCCAACATGTCTACCTTACCGGACATCTTGGGTGGCATTAAGGTGGGTTGCGCTAACGTCTCAAGTCTCCGAAAACGAGCTGATCCTCTCTCCCGATATTGGTAATCCGGAAAGTCGGACCAATGTTAGAAACTCTAGCTTAGTATGCTAGAGGTAAGTATATTATTGATTATAATTAGTGATCAACACTGCTATTACAAGTGAATCCGTAGATCACTTACTATACCAGAGCTAGAATTTGCTCCTCAGGGAGAAAATGAATTCTCTCTGTCTAGAATCTCACTTCTCACTTCTTTCTTACTGAATACCACCCTCTCTCCTTAACCCCCCTCTTGACTACCCCTACGTACATTCTGTTATTTTCTTATACCCATTTAGCCCCCAAATTCCTAACTAACTCTGACATCATTCCTCTCAGCCCCCTCTTTCTTTCTCCTCGAGTACACTCTCCATATCCTAGGCTTATTATTATTGTTATTGGTCCTAACAGATTATATTTTCCTATTTTATTAGGATCATTGTCTACTAGATATTAGTTTTCTTAACTTACCAACACTCCTTAAGTTGGTGCAAAAAATGTCTATTATGAATAACTTGCTACTTTGACATTTGAATGATTGTCTTAACCAATGTTTTAAAAACCGAACCGGATTGACTGGTTCGATCGAAAATAGTTTGAACCAGGTAGTTGTTCGGTTCGGTTTCATTTAATAACTTATATATATATAAATCGCTCGGTTTATTTAAGGACCGACCGGTTTATTAGTGAACCACTCAAACCGGTCGGTCTATATACCTAAACTTCCACAAAAAAAACTCTCCTCGCTTTTACACTCTCTTCACCATCTTCTTTTCGCAGATCTCATTGCTTCCATTTTTGGGTAAGTAAAGGTGATTGTTTTAAGTTTAAAATGCAATTTCTCTCTTAGAGTTGTAGTCACTGTCGGGATGAGTTTCTTCGTGTTGAAGTGGCCGTTTGGATTTAGGTTGTCTCTCAAAGCCGCAAATGCAAGTTCAAACTTGGATTTGTGAACAATTATGGACTGTGTGGCTACTTTAAATTACATTAACTGAGAATATTAAGGTCCTTCTCTCCTCTCTTAGGTTTTGACTTGTCCTCTCTGGCATCCCTCTCTCCTCTCTTTTATCCTTTTGTTGCTCTCTGCTAGCTAGATCTATCCTTCTTCGCTACTTCTCTTGTCATACAAGTCCAACACCAAGTCACCAACTTTCTAAGACTTTAAGTTATGTGGAGTTTTATTTAGTGAATCTTTGGCCTAGGCAATTTGCAACACTTAGTGTTATGTGAACGACAAGATCAATTTTCAAAAGGTAGGCTTCTAGATATGTCCGAACCTCACTTCATAGGTTTCAGATGCCAGAGAACTCCATTCCCAAGGAGGCAGCATTCTAGATCATCAATGATGAGCTTTGGGGTTCAAATCAATTTTGCAAAGAATCAGGGGAACAAATTAGAGTTTGGGATAAAGAATGCCTTGATGAGGATGAAGGGTGTATAGGGGAAGATATAGGTAATGGAAGCAAGGGCAATAGGGCAGGTTGTTTCTCTACCTTTGCGAGCTTAACTATTATGTCTGTCATGACAGTTTTGTTGAGTTGACACATATTTTTAAAGTAATTCAAAAGCTTCTGAGTATTGTTGGAAAACCTCTGCAAAATTAGGTGATAATTTATGTAATGTGGCTTTTGTAGTGGTGTTTGGAACAATCTTTAAGATTGTTACATCCAATACATAAGGTTACAATCGTAATGCAATAGGTTTTCCCTTTAGCAAAGGCACCACCCATAGTTTTATTTTGTGTATAGAATATTCTGTCATCTGAAATTGCTTAGGTATATCTCCATCAACCTTTTTCCCAGTTAACGAATTTAATGTGAGCTTAGGAATTGCCACATGAAAACAAGGTTTTAGGTTTGATGTTTTAACTATTTATTTTAATATGGCTTCCTGAATATTGAGTTTAGTTTATTAGTCTTCTAAATAGAGGCAATCACGTTACTTGTTAACTAAAAGGTCATAAATAAAGTGTTGGACCCCGAACTTTTGATGAAAATTAGAAATATTAAAATGAATTTAAATGAGAAAGAAATTGGTGAGAAAAT
>JAOQMQ010000004.1:18478373-18489938 GCA_027563845.1 Erythroxylum subrotundum
ATTCAACAGCCACGATGTCACCATGAAATCCACCCGACACCATCGTTCATAATCTGGTGAATCTTCCCTCGGCCTCGCACATTTGCCAGTGACAAAATCAAGCTTCAATTTCGCCCCCAACGCAATCCTCATCGCACGACTCCATGAGAGATAGTTGTTCCCATTCAATGGCGTCGTGACGAGGACCATCCCTGGATGATCCGAGGTCTGGAGGAAGAGCGGATTTTCATCACCAGCTACACTGCCAAAGGAGGATCGCGCACCGTCACCCATACCTAGCTCCGACGATCGACCCAAAACGCTCTGATACCATGAACAGAAACTAGGGATTGCGATTTTGGATAAAAGTGATGTTATTATCACTGTTTACTTCTGATATATTCTTTGTGTTACAGAAACGATGGTATTTATACCATCAATGAGAAAACAACATCGACTAATACAAAATGACTAACACTCTACAACACAAGCTACAGTAGTACCCAGGAAAATAAATACAACATACTCTACAGTGGCGGTAATGATCATGCTCATCCCAACCATAAGGACCAGCTTACAATGTCAGCTAGCCCCTTAATTTGGTTTCTTTTGCATGAAATGTTTAAAAGTAAGGGGCTTGCATGAACACCATGTGTCCAAGTTTCAGCAATCAACTTTCCACGTAACAAACCCCTCAACGTTTGAAGCCACTTCCTATATATTATATGTCACAGCAAACAGGCAAATATCATATCCATAAGCATCTTTTATTATAGCTTAGTCTTAGTAGATAAATACAGTAATGGCTAATGTGGAGACGGGGTGTGAAGGCGCAGGAGCAGCGATAAAAGTTGGAAATAAGAAGATGAGGGTGATGGTGGGAATTGATGACAGTGATGCGAGCTTCTACGCCCTTCAATGGACGCTGGACCACCTTGCTAGCGGTAACAGTAATGTTATTAATGCAACAAATGAACCAAGTGAAGAAACAGGAATGGTGACGGTGGCTCACGTTCAACAGCCCTTTCAGCATCAACTGTACCCTGCTGGTCCTGGTGGTGTAGCAGGTTAATTTCCCGACTCCCCTACCACTTCAAGCTGCTTATAGCCAACTAATTCAAAGTAAATTCCAATTTTAGTATTTGATCAGTTAAGGTATCATTCAGTTTTTAGCTTAAATCGCTCATCTTTGGTGAAACAGTTTTTTATCCAACATCCGCAGTAGTAGAATCAGTGAGGAAAGCGCAGGCAGAAACTTCATCAGCTTTACTCTCCCGTGCATTGAAGATGTGCAAAGACAAGATGGTAATATTGTACTTATTGGTGATGAATTTAGATGACGAATTGTGGTCATTAGTAAATTTGCATATACAGATTAAAGCGGAGACTTTAATTCTTGAGGGGGATCCAAAGGATATGATATGTCAAGCAACAGAGCAGATGCATGTTGATCTTCTGGTCATAGGAAGCCGTGGCCTTGGGAAGATTAAAAGGTACATGTCAACTTCTGACAATTAAATTTAAAAAAATTGTTATAAACACATACATTCATGTTGCAGAGCGTTCTTAGGTAGTGTAAGTGATTATTGCGCACATCACGCGAAGTGTCCGATTCTCATTGTGAAGCCACCCAAGGGCCAACAGTAATGGGACCAAAGGAGAAAGTTTCTTGTGTAACCTCAAGACTGAATAGAAGCTATGCTTTTGTATGTATCAGTTACTTTATATGTTCTCCTCCAACTTCATCAAGGTCCCAATCCAACTTCTTTCTAGTTTTCGTTTAATAGGTCTGTCTCAAACCAAGTAGTTTTCTGATTTTAATTCAGTTGACCAATATTATCACAACCTAAAATTCTCTTCTTTAATCTATAGGAATCTACCAAACGTTTTAAAAAAAAAAAGGACCAATAGTAACTGATCTAAGAAGACGAAGAGAGAATGGAAAAGGAAGTGAAAAAGAAGGCCGAATTTGACAGGATGAGATGTGATAATAATATGATATTTATGTTTTATTAATATCATTATATTATTTTAATAATATTGAGATAAATTTTTAAAATAGTTTGAATTATTTAAATTTAAGTAAAAATTAAGTATTAACAATATCGATGCTTCAATGAGATTGATGATGTGAGATTTTATTATTTACATAACGAAATTACAACTAAATTTTATAATAATATGAGTTTGTGTAAGGAGAAAATACAATATAAAATATTATATGATGTAATATTTATTTCTTTCATACTTAAATTTAGTACAACATCTAAAGTTTTAATTGAATCAGTTATCAAGATTTTATATTAAATATGAAATGCTAAGATTTTAAAGAGTCATGAATTCAATAAGTTTATAACTAAATTAGATAATATAAAATTATGAGATATCCCTTTTAAACAAAAATATTTGTTTAAACGGACATTTATAGAAAAAGCATATATTATTCAATAAGTTTATAACTAAATTAGATAATATAAAATTATGAGATATCCTTGAATATATTATTAAACAAAAATATTTTCTTTAACAAATATTTATAGAAAATTTGTTCTCAAGTATGAGTAAGATAAATTTTGAAAAGATTCAAATCTCGTTCTTTTAAATGGAAATAGTATCTTTGTTGATGCATGTATAGTTAAAAGGTCACGAGATGTTGCAAATTTCATTTTCACGATGAATTAAAAGAACTTATTTTAGAAATGCTTGTGAATTTATCATATCTATAAGAAATTTAGTAAGAATATAATTATCCTCTTAAGTGGAGCATGTAAAGACATACTACTCATAAAGAATAATAATTCATGTTTTTAATCGTTGAAGATGAGGTAGCCTAAGAGCAACTCTTTGAGGTAGTCTAAGAGCAACTCTTATTGGATATGAAAAAGGAAATAACTTAATTATGAGAATTAGATCTATAGAGATATGTATGGAAGTTGTTTCCCTATTTTAAGTCCAAGTATATAGATAATGTACTAAAGGTGTTTAATATTTGAGATGTATGATTCTTATAAAGTATTAGTAGATATTTGAGTTCAAGGCTATATAGATATTGACTTTAAATGTAAACCTTAGTTAAAGTATGTTTTACTTAGAACAATATTATTTTGAGATTGGAAAGGTTTCAATGTAACATTAATTGCTAATCAAGCAAAAATATTTTTTTAAATTTAGTGCAAATGATTATTTAGATTAGTAAGTTCTTTAATAAACTTGGAATAGTTCTTGCATTGTTTAAACAATAATGTATTATGGAATATTAAACACATTTAGGCAGTTTCTCTTAATGACAATTATAAGTGAGATAAAAGTATAAGATTTAAGCAAGTACCTACTATAGAGAATCTTGTAGAATTCTCTCACTAAACCACTATTACAGTAGTATTATGATCGTTATACAGTGATTTAGTATAAGATACTTAAATGATTAGCTTATACACATTCAAATGTATATGGGAAAGTTCATGGGATAAAAGTACATTACAAATAAAATTATGATGAGATCATAATTATGATATTCATATTGTATTTACGTATTTCATATGTTGTTCCTAGCCAAAATTCTATTGAGACTGGACATTAATTAGATATGAATTCATTAATTAAGAATTAAAGATGAAGTAAAGGAGTTTAATTTATTTAGTAGTAAATATAATTTATGGTTATAATTTTTATATATTGCCAACACATATAGGAACCTAATAGGTCGCACACAAAGAACAAGTTGAATGGAGAAGAAAGCTTTTTAATCAAATTGTGCTTAATTGTAAAGTTTGAGAAATTTTATGAGATATTTATTAGGATCAATATGAGATATATATCTTCTTTAGGCTCAACTAATATTTAATTATAATTAATTGCAATTTTAATCAAATTTTAATTGAAATTAGAATTTTATTTTAATTAAATTACTAACATGTCCAAAACTTATTATAAATAGGCTTAGACTTCAAGGGAGCTAACACTTCTTGCCTAACCATCTCTACAACAGTTGTAGAGTTCACTTAACACGTTTTAGATATCATTAGAGGTTGAACACATATGCAGTTACGGAAGATGAGATAAGTCAATTTCATAAATGATTCAAGGAAAACGACAAAAAAAGAATCAAACTTGACAATAAGTTAAGAATTATGATTCATGCTTTATTATGTTTTATATATTAATCGTGTTATAGAATTTAAGTTATATTAGTTTTAGGAAATCATAAAAAAATTCATTATTCAATTGTGCGTAAGATTCAATCTCACCTTGATTCTCCAACACTATGATATGCTTACAATTCCAATTATGTAACCTAACTTTAAGTTTTCAGTGGTGAATGATTTCTATGATGACGTTGCTTTATGTCCTTTAGTTATAAATCTATAACTTCATTTCTATGCGTAATAAAAGGGTGTTGAATTAATAAACTATATCTATGGATAATAAAAGGGTGTTGAATTAATAAACTATATGATGGATTAGCTTTGTGATGTGAGTGTGACTAGTCAAGTTTCAAGGATCCATTACTTATGCCTAGTGGACCAGTTATAATGGTAGGAGTAAAAGAGGCTTTGAATGAGCTAATACAAGATATGCATGTCGATCAAGCTTTAAATGGAACTTTTGAGACTATTTTGGGAGGCTTATTGGATCTATAGGAAGGGCAACCATTGGTTAACTTGATTCTAGCTAAGTTTGGAGAAAACTTAGATATAAACATAATCTTCGAAACAGACGTATTACGACTTGTGAAAATCTTAAGAATCAAACAAAACATGAAGCATGATTGTGTACCCAAGCAATGTCCATATGCATATGTAAAAGAGAAGTTATAATGAGTTACATAAGTATTTATCGACTCATGCAACTTCATGAAAAAATAAGTTATGAAAACATGACCTTTAATATAGTCATGTTCCATATTGTATCCACTAGCACTAAAATTTTGTAACAAACACGATGTAGAACATAGTTGTGTCCTAAGTTGTCAAAGAATTCTTTCTTTGTAGTCTATTATTTAATAAATTTGGTTCTTGATTCTTTATAATCCATGGGTCAGTTCTTTTTATATATCTGATTTAACTTTCTTGGTGTGATAGAAAAATTGTTCATGGTTTCTCTATGATTTATTCAACCTTCACTTAACCCCTTTCTTGGAGTCACAGAGGCAGCAAAACATAAATACACAATTTTTTGCAACCTTCACTGGATCCCTGAACTGCTACAGGTCGAATTAGCATGTCTGCATATGGACTATGATCGATACGGGTTAGTAGGTGCGAGTGTGGTTAGGTCTGGGTGTGGCTGGGTTTGGGTGCAGGGGTGGTCTGTGGCTGACTACTTGACTTGGGTCATGGTGCAGGACTGTGGGTGCTGTTAGACCCTTAAACTTCGAAGCACTTCTCAGCAACCTTTACGATGGCCCTTAGGAGGAAGGTTAGCTAGATTCACACATGAGGGAAGCATGTGAAAACATTAAGGTAAACATGGGCGAGTGGGATCGGACTTGGTGCGAATTTTGGTAGAGTCTCGGACCTTGTGGAGATTGACTCGACCCAAGCTAAGGACTTGACGAACTAAAGACTTGGCTCATGCTTGGATGAATGGACCACGACTAGTAGACTTGTTATGGGAAGTATTGGATCAGGCCAGTGTGATCACGTCACCAACCTTTATATTACTTTCCCTCAAAAGAATACAATAAATGCTCTCTCTGATTCAATGAGAAGAGCAAAGCTCGAATGAGCTATATATAGACTTTTAAACTTGGAAGCCAAGTTACATTCAGAATCCCACTAAAACTGAATTGCCTAAGATCGTGCTAAGATCACGTCTATCTTTATTAGATTACATTACGTGGACCAATTAGATGGCATCCCCATCTAAATAGGACTCTAACTGATAAGATAAGATAACAGAAAGATATAGTTTACATTCGACTAGAAAACTAGCATCTTTATCCTCGAGGATCTCAACTATCTTCAGATGTTGAGTTCCACTGTAACTCTAACTCCCAATTGTTACCACATCATCCAAGATCTCCCCACGATCTCTATCTGTTGATGATGCAGTGTGATCTCGTCGAAGCCCACATAGCACACTGGCCTAATCCAATGCTTCCCACAACAAGTCCACTAGTCGTGGTCCATTCATCCGAGCATGAGTCAAGTCGTTAGCCTGGATCGAGTCAATCTCTACAAGGTCTGAGACTTTACCAAAATTCGCACCAAGTCTGATCTCACTCGCCCATGTTTACCTTAGTGTTTTCGTATGACTCCCTCAAGCATGAATCCAGCTAACCTTCCTCCTAAGGTCCATCGTAAAGGTCACTGAGAAGTGCTCCAAAATTTAATGGTCTAATAAGTGCGATGGTTGTAGATGCGATGGTGCGAGTGTGGGTGCGATGGTGCTGGTAAACGTGCCATAGTGCAGGGCAATGGCAAGTAACAGGCCTGACTGGTGCAACGGCTAAGACAATGAGTTGAGAGTGAGACTAAGAGTGCAACGACAGATGGGGTGGGGATGGGAAGGGGGATCGAGTAGGTTACTTTAGTTAGGGTTAAAAAATTTTAAAATTTTAATTTAATCCTTAAGTTATTAAACTTTACAACTTAGTTAGATAACTAGCAAATATTTTAGTATAAGACGGTATCGACTGGTACTAAATCCCAGTATGAGACTATACTATACTGTATTATTTTTTGACCGGCACGATATAGTACGTATATCTTTGAAAGTAAGTGTGTTATAGATACATTATATTCTAGACTATAAATCTTCTGGGGAAATTTTTAATAAAAATGTCATTCGCCTCTTTTCTCTTTTAAATAATGATGAGGTTTCGCCTGTTATTAAAGCTTTTTCAAGCAATTGTAAATAATAATTTAAATTCATGAATTAAATTTAGAAGAAATTTTTAAAAAAGAAAAGGAAGATATCCTTAGAATTTTAAATCATGATTAGGCCAAATTATTGTTTATAGAAATTAAAATTTACATGAAATAAGAAAGTATGTCTATGTATCTGAGTCCAGAGATCATGGATGGATGAATAGAAGGAACATTTCGAAGTATTTAAATTGAATCCTAACATTTAAAAATATTCAAAACAGACCTTAAATAGATAAAAATTTTAACAGGTTAATTTGTCATCAATTAAATGTCAAGTCAATATTATTTTTTATTTTTAAAATAAAAAAAGCCCTACTGTCACATGACAAGTAAGACTTGTTGTCTAAAATGTATAATAGCATATCTCGCTGCCACATGGCGACTGCTACTCATTGCTTGACAAGTAAGACTCGTTGTCTAAAATGTATAATAGCATATCTCGCTGCCACATGGCGACTGCTACTCATTGCTTGAAATGTATAATAGTAGGCTCTGTCACTAATAGCGAGACCTACTTTCGAATTAGTTTTTAAAAAATTAATTATTTGATAGTAAAACTTATTTTCAATCTGAAAATATAAAAATAATATCGTGATAGTATTAACATAATATTTAACTAATAGACAGTTAATTTAATCAAAGTTTCTATTATTTGCGTTTTCAAAACATCATACTTCAATTTAGACACTTTGAAACGATATGTTCATAATTGTATTATATCGTAAACTTTCAAGTTTAAAATTTACTTTTCATAAAAAAGTGACCAAAAAAGTTGAGTTTTTTTTTCCAAACTGTCAACCCTCGCTGCTAACCTTAACTAGCTCAACTGACTTAAGCTAAGACATTTACGAGTGCAATTGTGATTATCAATATCGATTTATATAAGAAAAATAAACTTTGATTTGAACAATGATTATCTTATGAATGTAAGTTAGTTTAACAACACATGACAACTTAATTATTCTTGGGTGATAAATGAAAGAGTTACCTTTGACAAAAGTTTTTATTGTGATATTTTGCATAAATTTACCTTTTTAACTATATATGGGACCTTTTATATTTATTCTCTATATTTTTATAGTGTAGAAAACGAATGAAAATATATAAAAATTATCTAATTTAATTATTTTCATAAAAATATACCAACTTTTTAAATATATATTGAATAAAAATAACTGTTATTAAACCCTAATTGAGGATTAAATCCCATAGATACAATTCAACATTACGAATATTGTATCATATTGACTAAAAAGTTATATAAAATTATGTTATATTTTACTAAGTTATATTGATCATACCAATAAAAATAAGGTATAAAATGATTTTATATTGATACTAGTCGGCAATACCAAAATACCAAAAGATATTGAGTTTAGTAAAAGTTAAATTTAAAAATATTTTTATATTTAAAAAATAACCATATTTTTAAAATACCTATCATGTTTAAAAATAAAAGATTTTTTATTAATTTTAATAAATATGTAACAGTTTCTAAATTTTAATCACAATAAAGAAACCAACCCTTATAACAACACCAATCTCAAAGGTTCAATACTCCCTAACCTTACTCATAATTTTAATTATGTAAAAATTAAAAATTATCTTATATTAAAAAAAAGTGAAAAAAGTACAACCCCCGTAACTAAGCAGTCTTATCCCTGCGTATGTACCTGTGCCCTACAATATCTTTCAGGTTTACTCGAAACACCTCTAGTGCCTCCAGTGCCTCCATAAAGGGGTGCATCTAACAAGTTAAAAACAATCTTAGCTCGGAAAGTTATCGCCTGTTCCTAATTAATTCCTAGTCAAGATATTATCAAACAGATTCCTCCGATTTTAGCGGTATGATTTAATTTAAAATTTTAATATTTTACTATTCCGCAGAAACAAGGTCTGGTGGGCAGCCATTCGTGTGCTTGGGAGTAGTGCAGTGACCTCGTTTATGCATAACGAAACCGATTCAAAGTCGCAATAATTCTTCCCCACAAAGAAAACCAACCATAGAACTTGCCAATAGAACATGACAAGCCAATAACCATTGGCCTGTAAATTCCAACCGTTGATTGATATTTACCCAGGGTCAAAATGTATGCGCACCCATCAGCAAAAGCCTATTCCAACTGCAAATAATTAAGGGAATGTTCCACAAAACCAGGCTCTAGGATGCATCTTATCGTGAAAGAGGCTATATAAAGTTCCAAATTTGTTGTAAATCGGCGTTACCAGCACTCATAAATCTTAGTATGAAAGAAACAATCCAGAATATCTTTGCAACAATGGCACCTACTAAACAATAATAGCTTCCTTGTGGTTAGGACACAATAAATGAGAAATCAAGTCACATATTTTCTCAATATTATAGAAAAGCTCCAAAGGCAAAAAGAGGAATCTGTGCCGTAAATAAACATAAACCAAACATAATCATGTTCAAATGCTAGAACAGACAAAACTAATAAACTAGTGGACTGTGATGGAAAAACTTTTCTTTTGCAGCCATCGCTATGCATTTCTTAACGGTTTGCCTTGGCAACTCTTTCAATCTCATCCTTTTTCTTAATGGCATAGCTGAAAATTATTATTAAAAAAATTGAATTTAGTAAGCGCACTGGACAGCCAATATAATGACTAGAAATGGATTATAACATCTCAAAAGACGAACCTGTTAGATGAGCCCTTGGCTGCATTAATAAGTTCATCAGCCAAACATTCTGCAATGGTCTTGATGTTCCTGAAGGCAGACTCACGAGCACCAGTTGTCAGGAGATAGATGGCCTGATTAACTCGTCTCAGAGGAGAAATATCCACAGCCTGACGCCTGACAACACCAGCGGAACCAATTCGGGTGGCATCTTCACGAGGCCCACTACAAACAATGAGTAAAAATCTGAGCAGTCATACACTATGTCTGCACAGATGTGAATTTGTACAATCCTTTCACCATTAAAATCAATATTTGTTCATACACAACTAACCCATGATTTAGCACATTCAGTTCCATATAGAGCAGATAAAATCACACCTGTTGATCACAGCATCCACAATCACTTGGATTGGATTCAGATCTGTTAGGAGATGAATGATCTCCATAGCATGCTTTACAATCCTGACTGCCATCAGTTTTTTTCCATTGTTTCTGCCGTGCATCATGAGAGAGTTTGTAAGTCTCTCCACAATTGGGCATTGGGCCTTCCTGAAACGCTTGACAGAGTACCTTCCAGCTGTATGTGGCACATAGGTTGCATGCTTGGAAGGTTGGACGCCAATGTAGTCAGACAAGGAAATGTCATTGACCTGTTACACAATACACTATCAATAAACCATAATACAATCTCCAGCAATGATGCCATTTTGGAAGATATGCAATCAATTGTGCATAAAAATAAATGAATAAGATCAATAGTTTCCCACAGGATAAAACTAATACACCGCCAAAGACCTAAAACTATAATCCTCATATAAACTCGAATGCACTAAGCATTAACAAAGTAACTTTTATAAGCAAAGCATAGACTAACTAGTCCAAATAGTCAAGCTCTTTAAGAAATGGTAAAAAAATATAGTTTCACAATTAAAAAGAAACAACTCATGAGCCTAAAGCAACTATAGTTACAAGTTGACATGGCCGTTCCGTCTGCACCCAAACATAAATCAAAGTGAACATTCCTCCGTAAGCATTACCACCCGACTAGACAGTTTAACCTGATGAATCATGCTAATCCTCACAATTCAATTTGTTGAACTTCATAGAATTAAAAGAAAAATCATGCCTTGATACCAGAAAAGAAAAACTAAACACAATGTACAGTAAGCTTAAAATTTATAAAGTCAAATCGAGGAAAACAAAAACAAACGACACAAGGTAACAAAAAAGAACAGAGCATTAACAACACGAATAATAACCTTGAATTCATAAATCATAGAAATACTAAGCTAAAAGGGAACTTAAAAGGATTTAAGAGATAGAATACTTGAACATCTTCAAAGGACCAGCGATTGAAGAGCTTCACATCATAAGCAGGTTGAGTAAGATCTGAAGGAGCCACAACTGCTGCCATTGTTTCACCTAAAAACACAATTTAAAAAGAAAACAACACACACAACGTAAGCAAACGATGAAGAAATAACCATATACGATGAAAATATAAGAAAAATAGACGGACAGAAGACCTTAGGGTATGTGCACGAAGAACGGAAGCGGCTAGTCAGAGGGTTAAAAGATGAACCCTAGACCTCCAGTTTATATAAAAGTATCGAACATCTATGGAGTCGGGGTTTGAAAGACGAACAGAATGGGCTTTGCCTTTCTTGAGATTATTGGGCCTGGGCTTCGTTAGTGCATATGTTTATACGAATGTTTAGCCCTTAAATCCAATCAATCTGATTGGTTTCCTGATTTCTATTGTCAGACTTCCTTCCAATTTGGGCTACAGCGTAGAGCTTAAAAAGTAAAAATCTTTCCAAATTTAAAAGTTGTTTCTATTTATATTTATATTTATTATTTTTAAATATAGTAAAAAAATATTTATTGAAATTTTAGTTTTAGTTTCTTCTAGATTTTATAATTTATAAAAAATAAAAAGTAGTTTTTGTTTTTATTTCTGTTTTTATAACTGATTTAGAAATAAATTAAGTATGTGCTCCTTGATGTTCTACGCAGCAGACTGTACTGTCACTTGTTCAGTAGCAGTTGCCTGATAATCTGCATATGCCT
>JAOQMQ010000004.1:18498354-18512751 GCA_027563845.1 Erythroxylum subrotundum
TTTCAATCTCACCATTTCTTTTCTTATTTACACATAACTAATTTCCAATAGTTCCTCGATAAATAATCCCAACTTGCAAAAAGGCTCGGGGTCTAATATTGGATTCCGAAATTCGGACCCAACACAAGTGATAACCAAGCAAGTGTTGGACTCTGGAAACAATCGGGGTCCAACAGATGTATGAGTCCCCAAGAGTTGGGTTCCGGAAACGGGGTCCAACAATCGATCACTAAGTGGGGATGCTATCTCCAACATGAGTGAACCCTTTCAGGACTGGTTAAGAATGGGCACCGCTATCCCAGCCCAGATCCAACCCGGTGATATTGACTTAGTTTTATAGCTAGAATTTTAATTTCCTGATTGATTAAATTCTATAATCAAGAACTCAAATATAAGATTTGTTTGGTTTCGTTTTTCTATTTTATTTTATTTTTAATATAAAAGTTAGTTGTTAACATTATATAAAAATATATATTGTATCAATTAATTGAATTTTGTATTAACATAATCATTCTATATTTATTTAACAATTCTATTTTTTCTTAAAGACATCAAATTAACTGAATTTTTTGTTAACATAATCATTCTATATTTATTTAACAATTTTATCTTGTCTTAGAGACATTGAAAACAACACCTTTACTAGGTAGAGGTAAGACTATATACTACTGAACTTTTCCAGACCCCGCGTTGCAACATGACTTTCACTTAGTGTTGTTGTTATTATTGTATCTTGTCTTAGAGACATATTGTATGACTGATATTGTATTCCATTTGAAATTTCATGTCTTCGTAATAAGCTCTTTAAGTTTTGCATAGTTTTGAAGTAACTCATTCATTTGTTCATGCATCTTATAAAATTATATATCATATAAGTAACGAAAAAAATAGTTTACTTCTTTATACCATATATGAACATATTAAAACTACAGGAAATATTGTTTTTAAAATACTAAAACATCTTTTAGAACATTTGTTGCATAGAGAATGTTTGTAATAAAACACTTTTATAGACTTCCAAATCTTCTCCTTTTTTTATAATTTTGCAAATGATATCTATAACTTTGATATAGTGAAAGAAATTTAGGCATATTACAATATACAAACACTAAACAAAGAGTATTGATCCTAAATGATGATACTAAATAAGAAGTGGATGACTTTTATTAATGGTATACTTAATGGAGTTTATAAATTAGTCAAGAGTTTTTAAATTACACTTTCCAAAGTTAATCGTAAGAAAGAATTAGATGTATACATTTGAACTATTGCAATAGAGATATGGAAGCTTATAAGAAAACTAAGGCACTTTTAATGTGTATAGTAGCTGTAAAAAATATAATTTTAGTGTGATCATGGTGTAAAAACTAAAGAGGTCTAATATATTCATAACGAGGAGGATTATACAGGTAAGTGTTATAACCCTAATAATTACTATAACGATGGTGACAAAGAAATTGAATAACTTATAAATGACATGTATTTTTAAAGGATATATGGCAAATGAATTGGTGAAGTCAAAAAGTTTTATAAGTTGTTAGATTATTATAAGACATTGATATATCATAAAGTTAGGATCCTTGTATTATTTGTAATAGTAAAATCACCATACATAAAGAGCACGAAACAATGGAGTAATAATTCATTTTCTATGATGCTGCAAATCTCTCAAAAAAATTATTACTTACTGATTGGTTTTACAATTGTAGTCACTTTATTTTGTTAGCTCATCCTTTTGGTTTTACAAGTATAGTCACTTTATTTTGTTAGCTCATCCTTATTCAACAACAAAAATAGCTCAACTTTTTGTTAATCAAGTGTATTAGTTGTATGGAATGCCTCTATGAATTGTTAGAAATCATGATACTATCTTAGTAAGTGTATTTTAGAAGAAATTATTTAAAATTTAAAAGGTTTCCTTACATCAATCTATCACTTGTCATCCATATAAAAATGGTCAAATAGAAGTATTAAATCAAACACTTGAAATGTTCATATAATGTATTAGTTACTATCCTCATTAATGAAGTAGGTGGTTATCATTGGCAAACTAATATTACAATACCATTTTCCATTCGACAATCTAATGTACCTTATTTGAGGCCTTTTATTCCTTGGTACGTTATGCCTCCCTTTATTTTAAAAATAAACTTATTACCCCCTTTGACTACCAGTCAAAGGGGCTTAGAATTCAAAAAGGCTTTTTTACCCCAATATTATGATGACATCACTAAAACTGTACATGTTGCATTTTTTTAGACAAAAATAACCTTTTAGTCTTTTGTTGACTAAAAAACATTAAACCCCTCAATTTTTTGCTTTATTTCATTATGCCCTTTATTTCAAAAATAAAAATTATTTTAAACGCGGATTACATTTTGTCCGTCAATAAATAATAAAGGAAAATTTACTAAAAATACTATTATCTTCACGATTGTATGTCATGACTGTTAATTTATGGAAAATTAAAAAAAGAAAATTTATTAACGAAACAGAATTAAAAAAAGTAATAATTAACAATAATAAATATAGCTGAACGAGCGGTAGGAATCTCAGTTTGAAGAAAATAGGTTTTTTTCCATCGGGAAAGGGAGAGATGTCACTAGAATTGGAACTGGTTTTTCGGTGAAGCAAAGGAGTTTTCCGGTGGAAAGTAGAGAGAGAAAGAAAAACAAGGAGAGAAACAAATAGTGGACGAGAGAGAGAGCCGATGAGTAAGGGAATGACTTAGAAAGTTGAAAAAGAGCCAAAAGAAGATAATTTATAGTTTTATAGAGCAAAAGGGAAACAAAAAAATGGTGATATTTTATTTTATTTTTGTTAATAATTTCTTTTTTAATTCTGTTTTGTAAATAAATTTTCTTTTTAAATTTTCCACAAATTAACAGTCATTAAGTTCAATTATGAAGACAATGATAGTTTTAGTATTTTTTTCTTTTTTATTTATTAACGGTCAAAATGTAATTCATGCTTAAAATAATTTTTATTTTTGGAATAGAGGACATAATAAAATAAAGCAAAAAATATAGGAGTTTAATGTATTTTAGTCAACAAAAGACCAAAAGGATATTTTGTCTAAAAATGTAATATGTACAGTTGTGGTGATGTCATCATAATACAGGGGTTAAAAAAAGTCTTTTTGAATTCTAAACTCCTTTGATTGGTGGTTAAAGGGGATAATAAGTCCATTTTTGAAATACAGGGAGGCGTAACATACCAAGGGATAAAACACAGGAGGGTTAAATATATTTTAGACATTATTAACAAAAATATGAATAGAAGTCGAATTTTATTTTAATGGATTGTTCACTCTACTTAATTAAGAAAATGTGGAACAAAAGGAAAGAAATTAGTAGTCTTTATTGGAAAATTAAGTTTGGAGGTCAAATTGTAAAATAGAACGATATTAGGCATATTATTTTATCCACATAAGTGGATACCTACGTTTAAAAAGTTTTAAAATTTTAAGAATTTCATAAAGAAAATTGAGGTGTAAAAGCAGTGCTAAAAATAAAAACGAACCATGTGATTAAACATATAGAGCTTTATGGTTTTATATACGGCTCAAAAGAAAACATCTCATGTGATGTCTAAAATTTGAAAATAAAATTTAAAGCATCTTAATGAATGCATGAGAGTTTGTAATTTTATTTAAGGCTAAAAAATACAGTATTTAAAAGAAGTCTAAATTGTATAATAAGGCTTGAAAAGAAAATTTTAGTATTTAATTAACTTCTAAAGAAAGTGAAAGGGAAAGCGAAATGGAAAGGGAAAGCAAAATAATTTAATTAGATTTAAACTAAAAAAATTTAAAAAAATGTTAAGCCTATTGTTTAAAAATGTAGACTTAACATGAATATTGAAAGAAAGGAACTTGATTATTAAAGAGACAGGACGTTGAACTTGATTGCTTATTGAATAAAAAGGATCTAGATATAATGTGTTAAAAGGTCTCAAGATAAAGAAAGGAAACAAAAAAATTAGTAGGCACGAGGATATAAACTTAAAGTAAAATAATAAAGACATATGAAACTAATATAATAAACTTGCATATCTATACTAATCCAAAAAAAATTGAAACTAAAAGAAAGTTTTATTGATTTGGTTTTTTAGTAAATGAGGGGGCATTTGGTTCACATAGGGCTATGGTAATAAAAATGAGAATGGATATAGTAAGGAATGAGAATAGATATAATCATTATAATTATGATGGTTAGTTAAGACGAAGGAATGATTACCATTACCATTGAAGATAGTTGGCTTGTTAAAAATGTTGAGAAATAAAAATTTGTTAAAAATTTGTTTTACATCAAAATTTAAATATATTCTAATGATTTAATTTATGCACCCCATTTATAATGACAAAATGTTTAAAATCAAGTATATTGCGGTATTTCCTTTGGAATAGCTCTTGAAAAAAATAATCTAGTATTTTCTTGCATCAACACATTGTACACTTCATAAATAGTAATGGTAATCATCCAAAATATTGTACACTGCATCCAAAATATTGTATACTTCATCGATATAACCATAATGTCCACCATTCCATTGCTATAGTAAAATCAAGTAACATAGTTTAATACAATTTACATTTCCTCTGATAATGTAAATGATGTAAAATATCATAGCTATACATAATAACTTAACCAAAAGCCTTCAATTGATGCAAAATAACCAGGATAACACTAAAATCTTTGTTTGCATCACAACTACAAAATTCCCAACTAATACAAAATAACCTGGTTAGCAACATCAATTGCATCATAAGTTCATAATAATTACAAAAGTATTAATATGCTCCCTCGCACGATTTATAGACTAGAAGATGGATAGAGGAACCTAAGCACAAAAGACTTTTTTACATGACTTGCCAAAGCGAACAAAACTTGAACTTTAGCAGGATCATTATAGAATAATATAGCAACCTTACTAACATCCAATTGAGATATGCCAATATTAAGAAGTTCATTGATGAGCTATTGCATCTTCTCATTAGTTAGGGAATCATATTTAGACTCCGCAATCAAAGCATTTGTAAAAGCAACATATTGTGATGCCATGTGTTCTCAAATAGACTCAAACTTAAGAATGAAGTTGTCTAACCTTGAGTCAACAGTTTCCTGAAATGTTGTTGGATTTTTTTTTTTGTAAAAACTTTCCTTTCTTAGTGAGAGGTTTTTTTTTGCTTTTTTGTTAAATGGGTGCTTGAAGGAGTTAGGGATCCTTGTGTATCAGAAACCACAACAAGTTCATCTTCACTGTCCGATGAAGAATACACTGTCATATTCTTTGGACAGTTAGCCTTAGCACTTGCTTTAGATATATCCTCAACTTTAAGTCCCGTGGCTTTATCTTTACCGTACACCATGTCCAATTTGCACAAATATGGGAATTTAAAGTTCCACATTACAATTGCATTCTTGTGATTCTATAAAAAAGAATTATAGAAGCATAAGATAAAAAACTTCATAATAAGAAAATGTTATAATTATGAGAAAAGAAACTACTAAAATAAAAGCCCAATCAACTTTTGAGTTAGATGTCCTTACCAAGCACCATTCATCAAACCATTGTTTCTCATAATTGATCTTATGCTCAACATCATCCCACTGACAACCACTTTGCATATATATTTCAGAAAATGAATTGTACTTCTTTCTTAATCATTTAATCTTAGAGTCAATGTGGGGATCGACTTCCTTATCAACATTGGGAATCTTGCTCAACAACATCTTGTGCACTTCAACCATGTAATTGTTCTTAAATCCCCATCTACTTTCCATAAAGGATCGCAAGCTAGTTCCTGCAAAACATTGACCAAAGCTTCGACCTCATCATCCTTCCAATATTGCTTAATCTTTCCCCTCCCACTAGCAGCTCTATAGCCATTCCTAATAAAAGTACAACAATGTAAGAGCTATTAAGGACATAACATATAACAAAAATAAATTTTTAGACATATAACAAAAATAAATTTTCTAAAAATTTTGAATACAACGATGTAATCTAATAACTCACTTACATAGAGTTAACCAAACAGAGATGTTCAAATCGGTGCATTTCAAAAGTAATCCAATAACTCAGATATATATTGCTAATATTAAATAAACAGAGTTGTTCACCATTCATGTACGATATTAATCGAAGTCAAAACATTTCAACAATCTAATAAGCATATGAAAAAAAAACATATCTTAAATTACTAATCCACATTATTGTCATTGGATCTAGTTGTCCATACATTATACATATTAGTTGCCATACTATTTATGAATGTTAAACACTCATCAATTGGACTAATTTGTGTAATATACTCCATTTCATCATCTTCGTCACTCTCATCTTCCTCACTCTCGTCTTCATCTTTAGTGATTGACTCTTGTGGATCAAAGCTCATGAACTTGCAAATCAAGTTGTGTAGAAAGGAAGAAGCCATTATAATGCGAACTTGGCTTTGAATTGAGAAAAATGAAGGGGATGCAAGGATCTTCCATCTTCCTTTCACCAATCCAAAGCATCTTTCAATAACATTCCTTGCTTTAGAATGTTTAATATTAAAGTATTCCTTTGTTGCCTCTGGTCGATAACCATCAAATTCTTTAAGGTGATAGCGTTGCCCTATGTAGAAAGAAACCAATTTGCATTACAATATCCATAGTCAACCAAGTAATAACAACCTTATAATTGATCAGCATAACCCAAAGAGAATCCAAACTGGATATTGTAACATAAATTTACCTCGAGGGACTAGTAGACCATGAGGTCTTAAGATCGCATCTTGAAGCACATGACCATCGTGTGCAGAGCCCAGCTCCCAACTAGGCAATACATATATGAATTGCATGTTTGGGCAACAAACACCTAAAATATTTGTTGAAATACATCATTCTCTTATACGATATCGGGGCTTGTTTTCACTAGGAGGTGTAACTTTAATTAGTGTCCCATCTAAGACTCCTAGGCAACCCTATAAATTAAAAAAAAAAGATGACTTAGCACATAAAAGCTTTCATATTAATGTTATAGGTTAATTTCATCTTGACAATCCTAAGTAATAGGCTTTGACTTATTGAGCAAAATATGATGCAATCTCATAATTGCATAAAGAACTAGATGGAATTTTCAGCTCATGATTTCTTGACCACGAAGAAAAAGTAGGTTAATTGTCCTACTCATTTTATGTTTGAGCCAAGGTGTATATGAACATTGCTACAAGCTCTTCTACGGAAGTGTTCCCTCGACATCTCTTACCATATCACACAATATCATAAAGGTTGCTCTATCCATACGAAGTTCACTAATGTAGGCATTATTACAATCTATAACCAATCTAAAACATCCATGTCATTCTATCAATCCTTTTTTCTTCCTTTGTTTCAGTTTCACATACTTTATCTCGAAGGTATAACAAACAATAACATAATTGATAGCAAATAAGAAAACCATCAGATTATTTTTTGTTTGTTGAAGTATCAAAAGTTGTTTTAGTTTGTGTCGTCGTTCGCTAATAAGGAGCGAGCCATGTTGATCTACATTAAAAAATCCAAAAAGTAATTGTCCAACATATAGATAGGGCATATTGAAAAGCTAAGTAAGAGTAGTGAAAAAGAGATAAAACAATAAGCAAAGGTAATAGAGAAAGATGATCAAGAAGTTAAACAAACTCTTTTTACTGTTGTTGCCTTAACTGCTTGCATTATCAACTATTCATAACTATTTCACATGGATTATAATAAGTGTCCCTGCAAGGTCATTAATAAAATCTTCCAAGAAAAGTGAAATATGTCAATGGTGTACTCTTGAAAGTGAAAAGAAGAAGATTAGTTCCTAAGCATACTTTAAAAGGTTTAAAGTTAATAACTGATGTACTTCTAAACCTTGATCAAAATATATCAAGTTTTAGTCAATTGATTAATAAATGATATGAATGAACTTTGCTAGTGATGAATGTGTGATAACTGATATTAAAGGAGCTCAAATTGATGAGAATTTACATTAAAAGCAAACTTTTTTGGTAATTAGAATGTTAATAAAAGTCTTTTGAAGAGAATATTTTTATATATGTTGCTAAGTTGCCTATGTTAATTAATAAATTAGTAATATGACATAACATAATGGGACATTTTTGTTTTGATGCATTAAAAAATATGAATGACAATAATGTTGAGCAAGATCTTTCCAAAGTGATTACAACTTAGAAAAATTTCAATCATATCAACTTAGTAAACAAGTAAGATTTTCTGTTAGAAACTTCTTGGAGAGTAAAGTAAAGGTTGGAACTACTTCACTCTGATGTATGATAACCTATGACTGAGGTTTCACTAAATGAGAGTAGATTCTTCGTATTATTTATTTATGTCTATAGTAGATATAGTTAGATTGCAGTCTTGAAATAAATGTTAAAGTGCTTATGAAATTCAAAAAAGTGAAAGTAAGACTAGAAAAAGAAATAAACCTTTCACTTAAGTAATTAAGGGATGATAATATTTCATAATATGTCTCCAAAGAGTTTAAAGCTTATTATTCTAGAGAAGAAATCACTCACGAATTGATAACCTTATATACTATTTAACAAAATGGAGTAATAGAGAAGAATATTACAATCATTGTGAGAGTGACAAATAAGCATAATAGTTGAAAAGGTAATGCCTAAGAAGTTTTTGATTAAAAGAGTGAATACTTTAGTATATTGGTTATATATGCTCCCCACCAAAACACTCGAAGGTAGAATACCATAGTAAATAGTTTAGTAAATTATTTTCTGTCAAAACTCTTACCTTCATGTTCCAAATGTCAAAAAGAGAAAGCTTGATAATAATAATAAACTTGGTACATTTTTAGGGTATATTAGCATAAACAAAGCTTATAGAGTCTTCAAGCTTACACCAAAGAAGATTCAAAAGAGCTAAGATGATGTAATTAATAAATCAAAACCAAATTAATAAAAGTCATTGTATGGTAATAATATTATGGAGATGACTCTTTACCACTTCATGAAGAGGAAGAAGTTCCAGATAAGGTTCAAGATGAACTTGACATGAGATTTCAATGAGGGAAATAAGAACCTTTATTGAAATTTATGAATGAGTGTACTTAGTAGATGCTGAACTAACTACATTCAATAAGGCAACAACCAAGAAGGGATGGGTGCATCTACGAAAGAGGAAATTTTCATGATAAATAAGAGTGAAACATTTTCTTTCATAGAAAGTCCATCTGATTAGAAGGTTCTCCTAAAAGGCCATCTAATCAGAAGGTTCTCCTAAAATAAGAGTGAAACATTGTCTTTCATTTAACATATATATGCATTATTTTCAAGTTTTCTTAAAAGGTAGAAGGTTTTACTTGATAATGCACACACCAATAACAATAAAACAACAACAGTTCAAAGATGAAACCAACTTAGAGAGTAAGCTCTAGAAAATCGAAAGACACCTCATTGAGTTGTCTAATCCTTTCCTTCCACGTTCAATCATATGATATAAATAAATTATGTTTCTTTATACAAAGACATTTCATATTGTGCATAAAATAGGAGCTCCGGAATCTTAAAAATGTAAATGAAGAACTAATAGGAATTTGATCTGGGTATTTCTTGATGATCTTGTTAGATTCTTAGAGTTATTCACGTACATCATAACCACTAACATTTAATGTAAACAAATATTTATAAACAACTATTTATGATTTCTAACATCGAGTGTCTTATTGCCAAAGAAAGTAGCAAAAAGCAATAAAAGCAACAAACTTGGAGATGTAAGACCAACTAAAAGAGAACACCTACTGGAAAGACTCACCTTGCTTATGAATTGATAGTATCAATGTCTAAAGGAAAAAAGAGAAGAAGTTGAAAAGATGAAAAGGAGATGCTTATAGTGTTGTGGGTGTTCGTTATAATTACTTAGAGAGAAGTTGAAAACAAAGGTGCGTAGACAAATTTGAGACAACTAGAGGAGCTTGATTGTCGTGTATATTTCACAAATTAAATAGTGAAAACACTGTCTTACTAAAAATGTTCTAACCATATTCAATCTAAAAGTTTCTTCTTTTGGCACTCGATGTAGCTTTTTAGAATGCCCTCTAATTTTCATTTGGAAGCTTCCGCTACTTGTTAGGAAGCTTGCATGCCCAACACATATCGACTCCATGGCAACACCTCCAAGTGATTTACACAAGCAAAGAGATAGAAAGTTTAGAGCTTTAAGAAGTGAAATTGAAGGACCAGACCAGAGCATGCTTTGAGGTGGAATATTTTTGTAGCATGAAAATTAGAAGGAAGCTTTGTTTTGTTTGATTCAATAAGGTTAGACACAATTAAGAGATGCAAATGACAAAATGAATTGAAGAATTAAAATAGAAAAAAGGTGAAGAAAACAAACCCAAAATCATAATCACCGTTATATAAAAGGGTAGAAACTAATCATTGTTTAAAGAGGATTCTAAAGCAAGAAAAGAAAATTGAGATTACCTAATGCGTGGCTCTCTCAACGTAGAGTATGGTGTTCCTTTTTTTATGCAAGTTATGTTAGAGAAGTGCTCTAAAGGCAATCACCTTTAGCACTTATTGTACAAATCATTTTATGATTAATAAAGACATTTTTTATTATTTCGTTGTTGATACGTTTGTGGATTTGATGTTGATCTTAAATTGATTTAATGAAGTCCTTGATACAAACCATAGCATGGAGAAAATCATGATGAGATCATGATAATGTGATTCCTATTATGTGTAATTATGTTAGTATCTAAACTTTCCCTAGTCATAGGATTAATGAGATGGGATATCATTAATCCGGATAGACTAGCACATAGTATACTCCTTGATTAGATCAAATAGTAGATCTCATAAGCTGTAGACATGAGTTGTTTAGAGTTAACATGTGGATGTTTACTAAGGGTAGTAAGTATATTGGATTGACCTATTATGAGACAATCATATGGATATTCTATTCTAGTGTCAATGATAGTCTCATCATAGCAATGGTGCAAATATCCTTTCACTTGAGGTGCTCAAGGATATCTCGAATGATAATCACATTATAGCAATGGTGCAAATATCCTTTAACTTGAGGTGCTCAAGGATATCTCGAATACTGATCCTATGTTTTGACTCCATTCATCGGTGTCTTTCAAGGGTTACTCATAGGGTGGTGATTGGGTACAGCTTGAGGTATTCGGAGGTAATTGAGTAGCCAATAAAGGATTCATCACTCTTGATAGAAGGAGATGATACCTACTGCCTTTTGTCGGGTCTATTACTCAGGGATCTCTGGCCACAGATATGTGTCAAGAAGAGAGTCTTTAATGATAGACAGAGTAATGAGATCCTCACGACAAGATCTAATAACACTTGAACTAGATGTTACGTAGTCAGTCTAATGGGAGTTGACACTTTGACCATACTCTGAACCAAGTGGGGATAGATGGTGAAAGGATGAATTGCATGGTAACATTACGTATGGAAGGGTTCGTAGTCAAACCACTAACTTTCGAGTCAATTGGGGGTCATGACGTGTTGCTAAATACCACTCTTGACTTACTTGGATTAAGTGTTAATTCAAGTGGCCAACATAACTGGAAACCTAATGGGTCACACACATAGGAGATCTGAAGGATGAGTAAAATAGTCTTAAATGGTGATTCAAGATATGAGAGAGTGTTTTGGGATTGTATCGCGATGTGATCGTGGTAGAAAACGTTGCATGGAATGGATTAGAAACAAGTGTTGTTGGCTTCCATTAATGCATGTTATTCATGATCATTAACTTCCCATAACTTCCATTAATGCATGTTATTAATGACCATTAACTTCCCATAACTTTCCATTAGTGATGGGGGTTATGGAAAGCCAAATGGTGTAGAAAATTGAGATGATTTTCGTGCATCTTATGTAAGACACAAGAAGAGAAAAAAAAAGGTTCTTTTGTACATATGCCCTTTTTCTCTTTAACTTTTTCAAGAGTTCTTGTCTTTGCTAGCACAAAAAAACAATTCTAGCCATCTCCTAGTGAGGTTTCATACTTCTATCTTCGTGTAGATTTTCATTAGAGACGGTCTACGTTGATCGTTGTGGTTTACGACAACCCATCGTGGAGAAGATCAAAGAATGAAGGAGATCGTCAGAAAGGTATGTAAACATCTTACATTTCATGTTTTTGTTTTTCTATATCTATATGCACGAGTAGATCTAGTTTTTGAGGTTCCGTTTTATTTCCGCTGTGTATATTTAATATATATTATGTATGAGATGAATGATCGGAACCTAACAAGTTATTCATATAACATCTTCAAATCCAAGCGAAGAATCATAAAAATGGTTTCAATCGTAGAAATAGAGAGAGTATGAGAAAAAGTCGTTAATAGAGAGAGTATGGAGCAATGACTTTCATTCCTCTCATAATCGAGAGGATAGTAATGCCAGAAAACTAGGAATGAAAATACAAGTCATCCAATTATAATTCCTTATCAAGCATTATTTTTCATTCCTTACTCATTCCTCTCTTCTCATACCCACTAACCAAGCACCCCTAGATCTTATTAATTTCATTCTTATTCACCAACCTACTATTACTTTTATTATAGAAAGTTGTGCTCTCTCTCTCTCTTTCTCTCTCTGATCAATCACTCATAATACATAGAAAAGATTAATATATTTTTAATTAGCTTTTATTTTAATCTTTGGGTGTGGTTCTCTTAAATCAATCCCATTACCTAATTTAATTTTGAAAAGCATCACTTAGTTGTAACTATCTTAAATTGAGCTATACGTGATTGTTTTTCCTAATTAACTTGGAGCCCACTCAATTTAAGATAGTTACAACTAAGTGATGCTTTATAATTTTGTTCTCTTTGTAGACAATGAGTTGTTGCATTCTGTCTTTTCCTGAAAATCAAAATCAAAATCATGTTTGACATTAACATGCTCTTAACTAATTAAAAACTAAGCTAATCAAATTCAATCTAAATATTTTAATGATATTTGAATGCCTAACATCTCACCATTGTACATTGATTAGGCTTGTCAACGGGCCGGGCTGGGCTCGAGCTCGGCCAAAAAAAAATTCAGGTTGGCCAAGAACGGCCCGTGGCAGGGCCGAGGTCAACAGTCCCGTGACCTGACCCAGGAGGCCCGCCTGGGCCATGAGTAGCCTGTTCGGGCCTCAGTCGACCCGATCATTTAATATATTTTAAAATTTTTATATATTTATTTTAAGAGAATTTGAAAAAAACTATAGTTGTATTTTTAAAAATTCATAAATTATAAATTATAGCGTAGCCATTTATAGTAAAGTGTAAAATGAAATTCCCATAAATTATACAAAAATATTTATATAAACTAAAAGATATAAAATACGAACCAATATATATTTATTAAAAATATGTAGCAATGATAATGTTATCATAATTATTCCCTACAAACAAGTGAATTTAATTTTAATATTGTTATTACAATTAATTATAATGTAAATGTAAAAAAGTTATTATCTAAGTACAATGAATTTATTCAAATATTATTTTTACGTGTTTAATAAATTATTATATTTCTTTTTAATATGATTTTTTTGAAAATACGTTCATTAAATTTATAATATAATATTTTCAAACTTTTAATGTTTATAAATTATGTACAAAAACTCTTAATTGATGTAGTTGTTGTACTTTTAGTTATTGTTGATTTTTTTTACTTGTATAGTTGTATAAATATTATTGTCTTTTCATATTATATCTATTATTAAATAATCATTGTAAAATTTTATATTTTTATTACAAATATTAAAAGAAATTAATTAATATGATGATTAATCTTAACGCATTTAAACTTATTTATTTTATTCTTCATATTTAGACAATATATACATTATGCATATATGTATTTATATTAATCTTAAAATGAATGAATCACTTTATTAATCCGAATGTATCAATTCCAAAAGAATATATAAAAGCAATTGAGTTATAAGAACAAATATGTACAATATATTATATTGAAATAGCTATTATTTTGTTAAAACTAGAATAAATTTTAAAATTACTTTTAATATGTTTTTATAAATTATTATTTTTATTACTTTCGAAAATAGTTCTTTTACTTTTCTTCTAAAATCATTATATTCTAATTAATCTAAATTTATATTCATAATTTTTTCTCCTTTCTAAATTATAATATTAGAAGATTCATTCCTAAGTCATTCTAATTAAAAGTTTGTTAAGAGTAATTCCTTACTCGAAATCTTGATATAAGTTTAATTTTAAATCCTTCGCATCCTTAGAGTGTTATAAGCATACCATATTTCATAAAATTTATAAAATTTTCACTTTTTTTCTTTTTAATATATATATTATGTCACAACTTTAAATTATAATAAAATACAATTATGATATAATAAAGTTATT
>JAOQMQ010000004.1:18521657-18535676 GCA_027563845.1 Erythroxylum subrotundum
TTTTCTCTACTTTCTACGATCAAAACTCCGAAAAAAGACTAACTTGAGCGTCGGAGGGGCTAGCCGGAGATCAACCCCCGGCGTGCCTTTGTTGTTTTGCAGGTGTTCTCCAGCTGAAGCTATTCAGAATCATGGATCCAGGTAACGACATCCAGCCTCATCAAAAACAGGCAGAACCAAAGAGAAATCCTAATTGTCAAATAAATTCTTTCTATGATTATAGATTTGACGAGAATACCCCTTCGCTCGTATTGTCACTTAAGCTTATTAACAAGCCGGGTTGGGCTTGGGCAGTCAATGGCCCGTTCAAAAATATTTTTGGGCAGGCTTGGCCTATCTCTCGGGCGAGCCAAGAACGGCCTGTGGCCGATGGGTGGGCCAAGGTCAACCGGCCCGTGGGTAGCCTGTGGCTAAGCTCGAGCGGCCCTCCGGGACCACGGGCAGCTAGTCAGACTGAGGCCCGACGGGTCTCAGTTAACTCGGTCGTTTAATATATTTTTAAAAATTTTTTATATTTATTTTAAGATAATTTGAAAAAGTTGTAATTCTATTTTTTAAAATTCGTTAATTATAAATTATAGCATAACCATTTATAGTAGAGTGTAAGATAAAATTACCTATAAATTATACAAAAATATTTATATAAAATAAAGATATAAAATATGAACCAATATATATTTATTAAAAATATGTAGCAATGATAATGTTGTTATAATTATTCCCTACAAACAAGTGAATTTAATTTAAATTTTGTAATTTTATTATAACAATTAATTATAATGTAAATGTAAAAAACCTATTATCTAAGTACTATGAATTTATTTCAAATATTATTTTTACGTGTTTAATAAATTATTATATTTCTTTTTAATATGATTTTTTAAAAACACGTTTATTAAGTTTATAACATAATATTTTCAAACCTTTAATGTTTTTATAAATTATGTACAAAAACTCTTAATTGATGTAGTTGTTGTACTTTTAGTTATTGTGGATTTTTTTAAATTGTATAGTTGTATAAATATTATTATCTTTTCATATTATATCTATTATTAAATAATCATTGTAAAATTTTATATTTTTATTACACATATTAAAAGAAACTAATTAATATGATAATTAATCTTAATCCATTTAAAATTTTTTATTTTATTTATCATATTTAGACAATATATACATTATGCATATATGTATTTATATTAATCTTAAAATGAATTAATCACTTTTATTAATACTAATGTATCAATTCCAAAAGAATATATAAGTAATTGAGTTATAAAAAACAAATATGTATAGTATATTTTATTGAAAATAGCTATTATTTTATTAAAACTAGAATACATTTTATAAATACTTTTGATATGTTTTTATAAATTATTATTTTTATTACTTTCAAAAATAGTTCTTTTACCTTTTTTTTTTTCTAAAATCATTATATTGTAATTAATCTAAATTTATATTTATAATTTTTTCTCCTTTCTAAATTCTAATAGTAGAAGATTCATTCATAAGTCACTCTAATCAAAAGTTTGTTAAGAGTAATTCCTTACTTGAAACCTTAATATAAGTTTTACTTTAAATCTTTCTCGTCCTTTGAGTGTTATAAGCATACCATATTTCATAAAATTTATAAAATTTTCACCTTATATATATATATAGTCACAACTTTAAATTATAACAACATATAATTATAATATAATAAAGTTATTAATTTATCAAATATTAAATTACAAAATATTTATATCTTTTTATTTAAACCACTTAATATTTCATTTGAATAAAACTATAAGTCATTAAATGAAAGCATAACATCATCAACTTCTTAATGTTTTAATTAATATTTTAGTTATAATGAGCTAAATATTAACACAAATTGTGTTAAAAGTCATTAAGTCAGGTTTAGATTGATAGAAAATACATTTTAAAATTAAAATCTTGAGATGTATTTATTGGTATGGTTAATTAGGAAATTTAATTCAATTAATTAGAAATTTGCATGAAAAGTCATTAAGTTAATAGTTATAGTTTAATAGTTATAGTTAAGAATTTCAATTCAATTAATTACAAATTTTAAATTTACTTAAATAATGTTTTAATTATTATAAGAGAGAATTGATAAAACCAAATTCATTAACTATAGAAAAATTTGTTGTACACGAATGATTATCTAAATCATTTTACAAAAAATGATACAATTTACAAAATTAAGATAATATCATGTTGGATAGACTGAAGAGTGGAGACTAATAGAGCATCATCTAATTGACTAAATGTAATTATTGGTAAGATCGTCAACAGTTTGGATACAATCATCTGTATGTACGAATATTATATTTAGCAATATAATATTAAAATAAAAAGAATATTTAGTAATGTAATATTATATAAAAAGAAATTTAAAAATACCTTCATCTTCATATATTTGATCAAACTAACCTTCAATTGGTCGATTAATTTCACTAGTCCCTTCCGTATCAATACCTGTGGTTGTAGGACAATAAAAAACACAATATTAGGTAAGATAATATAAAGATAGATAAAATAAATATATTAAAAAGAAAAGAATTTACCATCAATATCTTCATTATTTAACCAACTTTGAGCACCCATAAGAGCTTCCATAGTGCAATAATGAAGTCAACCGTGATGAGGAGTAATGACCCGATCATTAGTACTAAATGCAGACTCTGAAGCAATGGTGGATGATGGAATAACTAACAAGTCCCATGCAACGACTTGCAAGATCGGATAATTATGTGCAGACGTCTTCCACCATGACAATATATCGAACAACTCACCTTCAATTTTAGGAACACAATCTGCAGAAAAATATTTATCTAATTTTTATCTTATTGTAAGAAATCCTAGCCCTTTTCTCTTTCGAAAAATTTGAAAGAGATTATATCAATAATAGATCAGAAGAAAAGGTCGAACTTGAAACTGAAGTCGAAGTTGAACTGCCTACATCACTACTAAGATCCCGATCATGAGTTTGTTGCGTTCTAACTTCATAATCATTAAACAATTGATACCATAATTGTTTCATAGTATGTAGACACTCTTGAGCTTCACCAGGTACAATGCATTATAAATATATTCAACCATGTCCATCTTGTATCTCAGGTCCAACAAATATAATATTGCAACAATATCTCTAACCTTAGACCAATCATAATTAAACTTCTCCACCATCCGCTTCGCCATAGTCCAAATCTTTGCATTGGAGACAAACATCCACAATGATAAAACATGTTTTATGTTGGACATAATGCTAAAGATATGGTGCGAAGTTGGATATTTTGTTTATGAGAATAATTTAGTCCAATTATTGAATAATTTCAACTTCATACAAAGTTCTGTAGCCAAGTCCCGTTGATCCTCTGATGGTACGCAGGTATACGGAGAATCCTTTTCGGCTAGTCTAATAAATAACTGAGCATATGGGATTGCCGACTCCAACATCTTAAAGGTTGAGTTCCATTTGGTAGGAAAATCCAGAACCAACTTCTTTGAATTTGGAATGCATAAAATTTGTGCACCACCTTCAATAGTTTCAACTCTTTTAGGGGTTGCACTCTAATATAAAACACTATTCTGAATACACTGTATTGCTTCATTTATCGTCTCCAACCCAACCTTCATAATCAAGTTAAAAAAATGCGTAAAACAACGCATACGAAATAACTTACCTCTAGCCAATAAGCTCCCTACCTGCATCTTACCCTTCAGCTTCTCAATCATAACATCATTTTTGGTACAATTATTGACTGTGATGGAGGATACTTTATTGTCGATGTTCAAATTCATCAAACAATCTTTCAATACGTTTTCCAATTTTTCACTTGTGTGCGGTGTAGGTACATAAACGAACCTATCATGAAAAAGCATACCAACATGAATCATAAATTCATAAAGTAATAAAAAAGTAAATGATAACAATATTAAAGAATATAAATTATCTCAAAATTCTATTGTATAACTTCCAATCATTATCAATATAATGTGTCGTCACTGTCATGTAACCCTTCTTTTGGTTATCAGCTGTCCACATGTCCGTTGTTATGGCAATTCGTCCTTGAACACTCGACAATACTCTTAATGTTTCTCTCTTCTTGTCCTCATAAATTTTGAAAATATCATTCCTCAATGTATTCCGACTTGGAACCTTGAAAGTCAGTTGGAGTGAATTAAGAAATATTATGAATCTTTTGCTTTCAACCATAGACAATGGTTGTTCATCTCCAATAACCATATTAGCCATCAAAATTCCTAATTTATTGTTGTCAAAAGTTGTTACGGTCATTTCATTCTTTCCTTTCATAAGGTTAGGGGTAAAAAATGTTTGACCTCCTAAACCCATCTTCCTTCTAGTACATGATTCCGCATGTCTCTTTAAATGAGACATTCCACCTTTCGAACCACTTGAATACAACTTATGACAATAATTACACTCTGCTTTTTCAATTCTGTTGATCGGTATAGTCTTCTTAAAGTGATTCCAAACTTCACTTTTATGTTGAGTAACTTGAGTTCTATTTGAAATTCTATCGTCACTTGGTGTCGGAATAGAAGTTTCCACTTCTACCTTCGGTACTAGATTAGAACTCTCAACTGAAGGAATATGCTCATCTATCTGACAAAAACATATAAATACTTGAGGTTAGAAATAAGAATGTATTAGAAAATGACACATTCTTAATTAAAATACTTTGCCTACATTCTAGTTAAAATATTCCATATAAAACAAAATGTTCAAGTAAAATCAAAGAATGTTTGAACTTTGAATATGCTAGAATGTCCTATTACGTTAGGTTGATCATTTAGAGGATTAATACAAAGATGATAAAGGCATTAACTTCGTACTCACATGCGCATTATAAGATATGTGTATTTTGGTGGTCCTTTTGTTACAAGCTTAAAATAAAACTGAACTACTAACGTGAGTCATTTGAATTACCGTTTGTAAACACAAAATATTAAAGTTGTTTTTGATGCAACCATTAAAGTGGTTCTCCAGCCACCAAAACAGAAGAAGAAAAATAAGAGAGACACAAAAGGCCTGCTCCATATTGTGATTATGAGATGAAGCATTGGGAGGTAACAAGGCACATTAGGTCCCACCATACAGAAACATCAGGATGCGGCCTTTAGTCTTTATTGACAGAACTAGGAACAATTCCATAAGCATCAAGTTAAGTGTGTGTTGTATTTAGGATTGAGTACTGATCTGCATATGAATCATTCCTTTGTGTTTCTTAACATTTCACCTTTTCTATTTCTTTAGGGTCTTTGGACAATATACTAACTAGAATGAGGAATATTTCTTGTATGACATACCAATTTGGTTTGCTGTGTATCACGATCCCGCTGTATTTAGTTGAATGATCCTAATGTAATCATCGTTTTATATTGAATCATTCACAATGATTTCTGTTGATTTGTTTCTTCGTATCTTGCATTTGTTATCACTAATATGCAAATGGTATAGGTTCATTGAAGCTTCTTTTGTATGGGTTCAGCCTACAGTGACACTTTCACTAATAAAAGCGGAATACATGACTGCCACTTTTGATTCTTGCCAAATGACATGGATGAGAAAAGTAGTCACGGAGTTGGGAATGGAGTAGAAAGAAGTAACACTAATGTATATTCTTTAGCCATTAAACTTTCAAAGGAACATTTGTTTGTTTAATGGAATGACCAAAGATACCCATGTTAAGACATAACTTTTTACAAGATTTGGCAGAGGATGGTGGTAAAAAATTGGTCCATTATAGCACATCATTACAGCACAGCATCTATAAATTCACTAATTCCCTAAAGACAACTTCATTTACAAAAAGGAATGATGATTGGAGTTTGTAACATCACATATGTATTGCACTTAAGGGAATTTAAAAGCTTTAAAATGATTTTAAGAGAGGGTAAATAGAGCAATGGTAGTTAGATGCAGTTGATTTGTTTTATATCCAATATAACATTAAGAATGATAACTAGAGATTAATAAAATAGTTTAAGATATTTTATTTTAAATTAAGTTTGTTATTCAATTTCCTAACCTTTAGTCACAGCTTGTATCTACAAATATGACATATGCTTCTCAAGATTAACTTCATACTCACATGCACATTATTGCCACTGTCAGCTATCCAATCTTAATTCTCCTCTATTCATTCTTCTAGATGTACAAAACATCCAAAGACACAGTACCTTTCGTATAACTCCTAATCATGATAAACAACTTGTCTTCAAATTATGAGTATTACAATAATAATAATACATGAGTATTGTTATTATTACAGTAATATTAATACTAGTCAAATTTTGCGTTCAAACTAGAATCCTTAAATATGTATACACTATTCTCTTTCACACTGCAATATACAGTTTACAAGCTCCAAAGACTTTGAATAGGTATTTGAAATGTGAAATGTAGAAAAGTAGAATAACTTACTAGAGCAAAAAGATTAAATATAAATAAGTTTGAAGGACATGAGGAGCATTGGGAATATATACTACTGACCTCGAAAGCCAAGTCGAAAGAAATATGAACTGATAATACTAACCTGGGGTTAATAGAAACAGAAGACCAAAATACTAACGTAGCAGGAAAGATGGTTTGAAGTGTGAAATCAAACACATTAATATCTGCGGCATTTCATCAAACACATTACAAGCATTATCTCATATTCCCAATATTAACAAACAAAGTTCTCAAATTAGCCACATCGCATCTCAAGACAACCAAAAAAACCAAATTGACAAAGAGAGAATGAGAGCTTACCTTTGACGTAGCCACGACAGATGATATACGAAGAAGAAGAATGAAGGAACAAAGTGAAACGAAGAAGAAGAACAGAGAAGTGAAAAGGGTTGTGTGAGTGAGAGTGAAATTGTGAAAGCAACTGGGTCATTGGGTGAGACTGTGAGTGATAGGTTGGGGACAAAGGGAGATGGAGGCAAGTAGGAGGCTGAGGGGCAGGAGCGAGCATGCGAGGGAGGGAGACTGTTGGGCTGGGTGGCTTTCGTTTAATGAGAGGCAAAACGATGTCGTTTTTACTTACAAGAAAATGACGTCGTTTTGTCTCGTATTTTATTAACTGTCTTATATCTTAAATGATGTCGTTTTACTCTTCAAGAAAAACGACGTCGCTTTGTCGATGGAAGAAATATTTTTAACATTAACAAAATAACGTTGTTTTTAACATGAACAAAACAACGTCGTTTTGCAACAAACAAAACAATGTCGTTTTATTTGTGGCCAATACCGGGCCATAGGCCACAGGCCACAGGCCGGGTTACTCAGTTCGGGCCATGGTCCAGCCTGACCACCTTGGCCCGTGCCCCAACCCAAAATGTTACAAGCCATACCTAGCCGACCCATGGCTTGGTTTGACCGGGCCAAACCTGTTGACTATAAGCTGGGTATATTTTGACATCTTTATTGTCACTATTATCACCAGTTTGTCTCTGTCTTTTATTGGGGCTTGCTTCCTTTATATTTAAAGTTTTCAAAAATTTATCTAGCCCCTCTTCATTAACGATGAAAATATCATTTAAATCTTGAGGGTCCTAAAAGGAGGATGTTTGGGTTTGAGATGGTCCAGCAATGTCTAGGTCCAAGTTTATATGACTGTTCAGAATGTCAAAGTCTGACATTTGAGATTCTCTAGGAATGAATTCTCTTGAGTAAAGACCAATAGATATAGAGACAACTTGCGGTGCATATTTAGGAAAATAGTTTAGGTCCTTAAGAAAGTGCCTAAGGCCTTTAAGGACATTTTTCATGTATCTTGGCCATTGGATTGAGGTATACTAGAAATACACATGATTCCTAGAGTAGATGCATCCATTATGTGATGTGCTATAAGATTGGTGAAGGACAAAGAAACATCAACTGGTTTACTTCTCTAATGGAGTCTCCCATAACCTGAGGTCATCAATAATTTGTGAGAGTTGAGTCCTCCATCTCATCAATGGTTGATACCACTCAAGGAAAATTCATAAAAGCGAACCTTCATTTTCTCTATCACATAAATATTGATAGATCCAAAAGGGAGGAAGAGAGATAACACATGTATAAAAGGTAGAGAGTGCCCATAAATACCATAACGCATTATCCGAGAGCGGAGCATTAATGAAAAATACAATAAGATATGGTGTAAGAATCTTAAACTTCATAGGCAGCACTGTAAACTTAATTGGTTGAGAAAAAGGTGGAGGTAATAGAAGATGTTTAGCGGGGCAAGAGAAGTTATAATGGGGTAAAAGAAGTTATCTCATCAATTGTAGTAGGTATTCTTGCAATAAGAGGAAAGAACTGATTTATCTTGGCAGTGCTAGATAAGTCAGCTATTGATAGGATGAGAGAAATAGTTTTGGAAGGAGTGATAATACTGATATGCTTTTGACACCAAGAGAGGGAATCAACTAAAAAGTTATGATGGCCTTTGATGTGTTTAACTGTGAAGTTATAGCAAGAGAACCAATCTTTTCAGCGAAACAATTGACTCTCTAGCATAAGTTTTTTTGTTTAGATCCAGCATCTTTGGGAATGACGCATTGTCCATTTCTATTGTAAAGAGATAAAGGTTAAGGTGGAAATTAAACTTTTTTATACCTCTTTTGATTGTCAGAATCTCTTTGCAGATTGCGTGATAATGCTTTTCTGAGTGTTTAAATTGTCTGCTATCATATCCACAATAAAACCTCTTTCCTTCTATTTACTCTATTAATATTGCTCCCCATAAATCTTTACTAGCATCAATTTGTAAGATTTGTTTTCCTTTGTCAGGAATCTTTAGTAGAGTTGGATGCCAACTAATCTTCTTTAATTGCTTTTTTACCTTTATCTGGTCAGGTTCATATGGTGGTGGCTTTTTCTTTAATAGCTTTGACAGATGACTGACATATTTTGACACATGAGGGATGGAATCCCTAATATAATTGACAATTCCTAAAAAATATTGGATTTGTTTAACAATAAGGTTTATGTTTGAGAAGTTTAGTAGCTCACCAGCTATATGTGGAGTGGACTTGTAGAAACCATCATAAAATTTCATGCCCAGAAATCCTATATAAGATAATCCAATTTCAATTTTACAGACTGAGATCATAATCTCGTACTTCTTTGTAAGATCCAAATTTTGTTTTCAATAGGGCTTGATGCTCTTACTGAGTTTGTGAATAAAGTAGGATATCATCAATGTAAATCAAAGCACTTGATAGGATACCGTCATAGATCCTTGTTATAACTCTTTGGAACAATGATGGGGCGACTTTTAGCCTAAATGACATGACTATCCACTAATATTGAGCATTAGGAATGTAGAATGTTGTCTTATGCTGATCTTTTGTATCAATACCTACTTGCCAAAATCCATCTTTAAAATAAAACTGTGAGAATATTTTTTTTCCTTTTTTCCAGAAATAACACTTGCGTATTTTATCTTGGGCAGAGGAAACTTGTCATCTTGAAGAAAATTATTAAGAAGTTTGTAATCAATAACTAACCTCTTCTTTCCTTTGTTCTTTTATGCTCTTTTTCCATATAAAAAGCTTGACATGCCTAATATGATTTTGTCAGCTCAATCTATCCTTGTTTCAAAAGTATAACACATTTCTCTTGTGTCATCTTTAAATCATCTAGATTCATTCCTGAATCAGTGGCCTTTGTTGGATTAATATCCTCATTCTTTTTGAATAGTAACTGGATATAAAATTTTGAATTCTACTGTAATAGATATGGATGACTGAATTGGTGATGACTTCTCGATTAATATTGTAGGAGTTGATCCCTAGTATATTCATATCTAGTGGGAACAAGTTGTAGCTTAAAGATGTTGTGGTCTTCAGTGTACTCATAAAAATCTTATTTGTAATAAATTCCTTTTAGTAAGATTTGTAACTTTTATGCTTGGCAATAGAAATCCATCTTGATAAGTATGTCAGGACAAGGAAGATTGCTTCCTAATAGTTTTTTCCAAACGATACAACTTAGGAAGAAATTTATCCTAATCCTTCTCTTTGTGATAAGGTATATCTTAAAGGATTTGCCGTCAGTTGCAGTAAAGTATCCCTCATAAGGTTGCCAATCTTCTGTATGAAGAATATGTGGTTTCATAACACTTCTAGAAGAGCCTATATCTATATAGCCAATACCTAGGAAAGAATGTGTGGTTTCATCAAACTTCTACAAGAGCCTATATCTATGTAACCAATAGTTGGGATTGTTTTGTGATACTTCTCTAGAAGCAACGAGAGCTTGACATATGGTCGTGTTACTATTGGCTTTCTTGCTTCTAGCTTTAAATAAGATTGCTTCATCATGTTCATTTGTTCGACATCTTCTTCATTAAAAGAAAAGGCTTCATCATTAGTAGATTGACAGTAAGTAATGTAAATAGTGTCTCATCATCTTCACTAGACCGTTCTTCAAAAAGAGACTTGATGTCCTCTACATCTCTTATAGATATTATAGCTTTAATAAACTGCAACATTTTCATATCCTTTTTGCTCTTTTTAGGGAACCTTTTTACATAATGACCTGTTTGTCCACATAGGTAACATCTGTCAAACTTTCTAGCGTCAGAAGCTCGTCATTTGAAAACTTTTATCTTATTTTTCCTCTTTCTATTGAAAGGGGAACTCGGAATGACTTTCTTGTAAAGTGTTTCTCCTTCTTTATATTGCACTTATATTTCTCCTTGTCTTTGCATTTGATCTTTAAGTAGGGCTTCTTACACGCTTGTTTGAGTTAAGGTATGCCTTTTAGCATAACTTTGAAGAACTGAAGTTGTTCATATAATTTGTCCATCATTACTAAAGCTAATTGGTAAATTTCTTTGAGACATATTTCAAACATGTCTTTATGAAGAGAATTGATTGTTCTTTATAATTCGAGTTGCAAATCATCAGGAAGGGAAGCAATAAATGTGTACTAGAGATTGACATTATTGAAACCATTAAGCATATAATATTTTTTAGACATTCTTTGAAAATGCTTATGCAAATCTTTTTTATTAATAAAGCAACACTTCATTTCAAAGTACTCATGTCTACTTTATCAATCAATGAGTTGGAAACCTCCAATGAATTCTTTATGGATCATTCTTAACAAGGAAATGGCTTCTGACAATTGTAAGACTAGCATGCGTTTATATTCACTAACGCTTTGGAACCATTCTCTTAAAGTTCCAGTCATTCTGGAGATAAATTCTGTCAAGATGTCTTTAAGAGAAATATCTAGCCTTGTCATTTGAAGATCTATCCAGGCACTGAATTCATGTATTTAATTTCTCCATTTTGTAGGTGGGATATCGTCAAAAGTGAACCATGGTCCTGAAGTAGGTTTGTAGATGGGAGCTACTTGTGGTCTGATTGGTTCAGTCATTGACTCATCATCATCAACCTCAGGTTCAACTTTTGTGTATGGTTAAGCAAAGTATGGAACAGACATCATCATTTGAGATATTTGAGTGAGATTTACAAGATGTTCACAGCTTTCTGTAAAAGAATTAGAATCTTGACTATCATTATGATTGTTAGAGTTATCTAGAATTGTGTGACCTTTAGAGCTATCTGAAACTAATTGAAGGGAAGCTATAAATCCTTAGTGGGGTAGGGGTTCTTTTATTATGTTTAGGGAAGGTCTTTATTTTGGTAGAGAAGTTAGTGGTGTTTTGATTTGAAAGGTTTAGAAGTTATGGGGATGTGTTTTGCTAGCGAGTTTGACCTAAAAGGTTTTGATGGTTTTGCAAGGGTTATTTTGAATAAGAGATAAGACAATTTGAAGACTTTTTTGTAGTTAGTAGCTTCAGGATAGGATGGAGTGTTATAAGTAGGTCTTACGACTGGAAATGTTAAGGGTTATGATTCATATATAGCTCTAGATTGTTCTTTAACCATATCTGTCTTAATTCTTTTGAGCTCTTCTTAAAATTTGTGTAGATCTCTTTCTTTTTTAGAGAAATTTGGTCCATAATAATATTGGTCAATATATCTTTTCAAATTAGAATCAAGTTGGGCAGCTTGATTGAGTGTCGTTGATATAATTGTCGCATATGGAGAGTTATAACATCAACCTTTGAATTTAGTTCTTGTGTCTGTTATGATAGACTATCAAGCTTTGAATCAATTCTAAAAAAGACATTTTATGTCTGCCAATTTAGTACTTCTTCTGCCGAAAAATAAAGTACATGATTGTCGTGTAGATTGATACTTGTGGATCTTGAGTATTCCCTCGTAGATACCCTAATCTTTTTATTATTATGGGCTTCTAAAGTTGAAAAATCTTCCATATATGATCTCATCATCACACAAGCTAATGGTTTGAAGATATCCTTAGAGATTGGAGAAATTATTGGCAAAAAGCATCATAGTTGGATCCAGTGTTCCTTTCTAATTGCTCTCAATAGTTTAAAGAGATCCTTTGGTCTAGGTTTAGGATTCCTAAGATCGATTCAAGGTCTCGAGCCATCATTTTCATCATGCTTGGATTGGATCTTCTTTTGAGGTTGGCACTAAGATCTTAACTTTCTGCTTAGCTCTTTTCTCCACTGTGGGATATATTCTTCATCGTTACTATTAGAATTTTCATCATCCTTCATTCAAAGTGTGAATCACATATAGATAGGTCTACATCTCATATGAAATGTCCATTGACATGGCTGAGATTCACCTCGTATCCATTGGAGTGGACATAGTGGATTGGAGGATCATTAATGACTTTTTCATGAGAAAATGCTAGATTAATCATCATTATTTGCCTAGAAGAGGCTCTGGATGATTTTGGGTTCTCTTCTCTAGGCTTGATGAAAATATACTTTACCTTTTCATCCTTCAAACTTCTCAAAATTAGAGTAATGGTAGTTGAATAAAGCATTGACGAGGAGTATGAAATTCTTTCTTGTAATTTGTGATCCACTCTATATGCATTAACTCTACCAATTATTGTCATGGCAATGAGCATAGAATCTGGATAATTATGTCTCATTTTAAGACTTGTCTGCTACTATATAAAGGGCATTTTGTGTAGAGTTTGGAAAATTATGATCTAGAGTATGATTATGCAATCTCTAAATGATCTGATGATGGAGTGTGGGCATAATAGTAGTAGGATGTTACTCAGCTCTAACAACTTAAATTTAGACTTTCAATCTTATGGGTAGAGTTAGATCATCAAGCATGATGTTGAAGTTTGGAGCTGTAGTCATGATGACTCTCATTATTGAGAGTGGTCAAGAAAGTGTCGATAAAGGCATTCTAGTAAGATGTGTATGCCGTGTCTAGGAGAGAAATTATAGCTATTGTTAGAATTCCTTTTCTTCCATGTAATGTTAAGACTATATAAATAGCACCTATATGGAAATATGTGTAACCCTTGTCTAGCCATGATGAGACGAGTTTAGAGGGAAACTCTAGAGTTAAGTATTGCTATGCAAAATTGGATTTTAGGCCACATTTTTAAATCTAGATTCTTGGATCAATTCTTTAGGTTGAGGTCTATGTATAGAGATTAAGTGGCAAATACTCCTTGTAAAAGATCTAGATCTATGATATAGACTATATAGGCTTAATAAAGGTAGTTAGGTATCATGGATCTTAGTGTCTTTAAGTAAGTAGGTAATTTCTACAAAGTTTTCTATTTTATTTGAGAGAGTTATCTTAGAAATAAATTGTCCTAAAAAAAGCTTAAAAGAAATGAACTGGTTTGATGAGGTCGGAACTTCACTCATGATTATTCGAGTCTCTCTTTACTCACTCTTATCAAAAATAACTTTACCACTGCCACTAGAAAAGTGTATGACTCTGATACCACTTGGGAACCTTGGGATGAAGTTTATGGGGATAGTAAGGAACCACTGGTGATATGATAGCGTAGAACTTTATAAGAGCTCTAAGATACACAAAGATAATTGTAGCTAAGACCCTAGGTATGCTAGTGTTGGACCCCGAACCTTTTTATAAGCTAGGCTTATTAAAGGAGAAATTTTTGGCAATTAGTTATGTGTAAAGAAA
>JAOQMQ010000004.1:18546442-18556752 GCA_027563845.1 Erythroxylum subrotundum
TGATTGTTTAGAGTTGCCTTTACTTACTTAATTGCTGGTATATGGGAAGAAAGAAACAAAAATTCTTTTGTGATTCACAAAAAAAAAAAGAAACTCTCTTACAGATATTATGCTCCAAAATTAGACAACACCTTTTTGTTTATAAAGACTGCCATTGCTTTAGCTTCCAATGCTCATTTAGTTGGAAAATTAACTAACTTGATCAAAATGTAACCTTTTTTTTCCCTAAATTTCTATATTGTTGAGGCAGCTTGGCTTTTGATGGTGCAACCTTGTTGTAATATTGTAAACAATTCCCTACTTTTATTAATATATTCTTTTTTCTTTCCAAAAAAAAAACCATAGAAGCTTATATAATCATAACTATTGAAAAGGGGTGATGATCCATTGCTTCAACAAAGACTTAATGTTTTTATGGTTTGTTTTTATAATGAAGTGTCTTCTAATCAAGTAGTGTTTCTAATGCTTCATAGCTTTAATAATTGTTAGGAATTATTTCTTCTATGTTGACTAGCCATGGTGTCTCAATTGTAGTATCTTGCTCAAGTAAGCAATTAGATGTTGCTCTTTTTGAAGCATGACTTTAACGCCTCTTCACTTATATATGATTTTTTTTTCATAAATACCTTTGAAAATTTTGGTAGAGTTCAAACTATAACAATAATAAATCCTTATTTATCTTATTAAAAGCTAATTGAGCTCCCTCATTCTAGTAGAAGTCATTTTTCTTCAATAATTCATACAGAGTTTTTCTATAGTGCTATAATGGGGTATTTAAGTTGCATCATATATAACTGATTATAAGGATTATATTTCGGTAACCTCTAAAAATCCATCTCTTCAATCATCCCAACAAATTCAACCAGCTGCCCTTTTCACTGAAATGTCATAGTTCTTTAAAATTTTCATTAACTATATTAGGAGTAGCTAACCATTCTACTTCTAATACCACATCACGCCTTAATAATGAAATGATCAATTCGTCTATTATAAATATAGTTCCTTGTAAGGTCCAAGTAAAATTTTACTATATTTAATGATAATAAAGCTATAATCCCTCTCCAGTGTTAACCTTAATAGGAGTTATATCTAGTATTTTATAATCCTTTATATACCACTGAAGAATCAATAAAGTTGTGAGTGCTTTCATTGTCAATAAGTATGCGTAAATTTTTCTTCCTAAAATATCACGCGACTCTCATCTATTTAAAATTGGATGAAGCCTTACTTGACATAACTTATAAAGGTACATTTTGTGTTTCTAACTCCTAAAGTGTTTCCAATTTTTTTGTTGCAAAACATCTATATCCTCATTTTTTGGTTCCTCTTCTTTTCCTATCATGTATAATTGAAGTTGTCTTTCTCTACACCTATGACCTAGTGTATATATTTTTCATTGTTCTTTACTACTCACTTGCTTTTGTGTCCTTATTGGTGATTTCTGATTTCACCAATAAGCTCTTAAGAACTTGGTTATGCATAGGAGGATTAGACAACAAACCTCCACCATTAGTTTGATTGATGAATGCTCTAATCACTCATTTGTTGCTATTGACATTCCTACATGGCACAAATTCGTAAGAAAATTTGATTGACACTCCTTCCTTCCCCAATCTTATATTAGTAGCGAAAATCACTTCCTTTTTCCTTTCCAGTACGTATATTTTGTTTAATGTCTTTGGATATAAGAATTTGATAGGTAATTCTAGCTCAAGTTTCAATTTATTATAAAAAACCTCATTATATGGGGTTTAGAAAATGATCAATAGTTTAAGTATTAGTCAAAAAGAGTATAACACCCTTAAGTTAATCTTATCTATCTTGAATATTTAAAATCACTAAAAGGATCTTCAAGATTTTTTTTCTTAAAATCATTGTACTAATGCTAACAAATATTCTTTCCAACTTATATTATCTATAGTATGCCTATTTTTTTTAAAATATAATTGATTTCATTAAATTTCCACTCCTTCCATATAGAAGGAGGTAATGTTAACCCAAAAATTTGTAAGAGTTTTATCTAATGTAAAGAGTTGCTCACACCTCTATGCGCAATTATGAACACTAGAACTATCAAACACAAGAAAATCATTCCTACTAATACAAGTAGGAACCAAATATTTGGTACTTTTAGTTAAAATATTCATTAAGTTACTTGAGATATTAATTGAGTTACTTCCCTTACATTGTTGCTTCATGTATTGAGCAAACATTGATCTTAATTCGCTCAACTCTTGATTATGACAACTAGATCTCACATACAACACATTTTCTGAATTTTCGCTTGAAATTCCATAATACATTAATATTTCTCTCCATTGTCCTAAGCTTATAACCTTGGTCATCCATGTCAATAGGACCCTTCAATTGGTTAACATCTACATGGCAAACAATGATGCACATTAACATTTGTTTTAGAAATTAGAAAAGAAACCTAATAGAATAACCCTAAGTTTTTACCCAAAAACATAATAGACAGTCTAAGCTCTAGTGTCATCTTTGAGGTCACCATTATGCGTCTTAAGGGACAAGGCCAGGATTTCATACAATGGAGCTAGTAATAGAGAAGCATCAATGTTATTGTGGTGGCACTGGGTGTTGGCGACATAAAAAGTTCCACTTCCTCCATACAGTTTATAACAATTTGTTGAGTCTACACCAAAGGAAGAAAGTAGAGATATGTAATGTTGATGGTATGGATAAAAGATAACAAAGGCTAGAGATAGGGATTTGGGATTTCCATTGTAATAATATTTCTTTCAATTCCAATGTTCATATTTATTTTAAGCTCTAATAAAACCACAAAGTCCTAACATTCAATTGCATTATTTATTTTCTTTCTTCAACCTACTTTTATTTACCTCATATGTAAGTCCACTTTCCTTTTAAAACCTCTCCAAATTTTCAAACTCTATTTTAGACATGTGCAATCGCTTAAACGTATAAAATTTACCACATATCTAAGTTAACTTTCCTTTAAAAAATCTCTAGAATTTCAAATTCTATTTCAGACTAAAACGTATAAAATAGAATGCCTAACATCTTACTTATTTTATAAATAGAGTTTAAACATTTATTTGACGTTCAATTTTATTGTCTACTTAAAGAGTGCGAAAACATCAATGACAAATAACGATAGCTAAATCAAAGTTAAAAGTCATGTTATTATCCTTCCCTTTGTTTTGGTCACAACATGTAATAAAGTTTTAAAACCCTAAAGTGCTCAATCTTTTGAAATTTTTTCAATTTAGTGTCTAAGTTTTTAAAATTTTCAATTAAATGACCAACCTTTTAAAACTTTAACAATTCAACTCACTCAATTGAAAAATTAAAAGTTTGAGTACTTAATTAAAAAAATCTTAAAAGGTTGAATACTTAATATAATATCTCTTTTTAAATAAACTATAAATTATTTCAAATATCTTAACCTTTTAAAGACTGATAGAATATATCCAAGTTTTCACATTATATAGCTACATATTGCAACCTATGGAAAATATTTATTTACATATTCCCCTGTAACACTATTAATGATAGAGTTTAATAGTGTTCAAATGGATTTCAGCATCGTATTTAGAAAATTTTAAAGATGTCCTATAATATTTGGTAAAATTTAGACATTTTTTATTTATATTTTTCAAAATTAAATCCTTTAAAATTTTATAAAAATACTTTTTTTTGCAAATAATTTTTCAAAATTTAACCAACACTACATTATATTATTATTATTATTTAGAAATCTTCAAGTTAAAATTCTAAGTATTATTTTTTGAAATAAAAAGTTGCAACACACTTCTCACTAACAGGATATATATATTTTATAATAAATTGTGATATCTAGTGTTATGGAATAAAAGTAATATTTTGTTCTTCATGATATTTGATATTTAATTTATCCTAAATAAAATTATGTTTTGTATATTTATCCGAAATCCAATCTTGGACATATTTTTATTTTTTAAAAGTATATAGATGTTCCATTTATTTTATTTAAAGAAAACTTTTCCTATAATGAATTATACATTTTCAGTTTACAAACACAAAATAAGTAACTAACGTTGAAAATTTTGTAAGAAAATAAACAAAAGTGAAAAGAAAAGTTTTGTCTAAAATTGTTAATAGAACATGATAAAGAGCTTATTATAAATACATGAATAAATATTTTAATAAAAGAAGAACGTTCAAGAACATGATAAAAGAGCTCATTATAAATACATGAATAAATATTTTAATACAAAAGGAACGTTCAAGAGATGTATAAACTTACCCTCCTAATCTTATTAAACCAAAAATCAAGTAAGTCACTTTGAGGATTGAAACTTTCCCTTACCTCACTGCACTTTCCAAACCCAAGAATATGTTGCTATAAACTGACGACACTTTTCAACCTTTAAATTCAAAGTTTATGTTTAATGTTTGGGTGTCGTCGTCATGTGTGATTGTGTCCCTCCTATCCCTTTTGCCTTTTCCATTACCCAGGTTCCAAATTTGGGTTTTGCAACCCCGAACTTGAGACAATGTTGTTCATGGATTCAAGTTCCTTTTACAAGAAGTGGCAGGTTCAAGCTTGTAAGAAGGGCAGGTAAAAACCCACGTGTAAAAGGTTCTGAGGAATATGATTTTCGCAGTGAATTTGGGATTTACGAGGAAAAGGGAGGAGGGATGATGGATTTGGAATCAAGGATTGAGAGGGACTCAAAGACACCAAGTGGTAGTGGAGCAAACTTGGGTCGTTTGAATGTTGAAATGAAGGGTAGTGAGAAGAGAGCTGAAGAGCTGAGGAAGGTAAATGATACAGCAGGAGTGAGGAGAGGAAGGCAGTTGATAAAGAGGTCAAATTTGTTGGCCAAGCAAGTGATCAGCATTCAATCTGCTCATGTTTTGGGTTTCATTTCGCAGCTTTGGGTTGATACTGCCTCTGTACGTTTCATTGCTTTCTTTCCTTTTTACCTTCAATTTATGGTAGTTTATGATTTGAGATTATTCTACTTGGGTAGCTAGACATTGTAAACTGTGCAGACAGGTACTCATTTATCACAATTAAGCAGTTCACTACTTGAACAGGCAGTTTGCCATCTGAAGCTGAACTGTGAACTTACAATGGATTCTTTTTGTTTATCTGGCTGCAAAAGTTATATAGCGTGGGTGATTTTATAATAGTACATGGAACTGAGGGTTGGTTCTTTTGTTTGTATATTTGCATTATTCAGTGGGTGGTACTGCTTATAGAAGTTAGGCCGAGCTTGCTTTCTGGAGAATTAGAGAGGTTTCTTTTGCAAGATGCTAGCCAGGTAAATTCATCACTTCATATTTGTTCATTTTTTGAGTTGGTTTTGTGTAGTATTAAACATATACGGAATGTGTCCTGCAAATTTTGAATTTAGGGAGATATTATTTTGGCTTTGGCTTGATCACCCATCTCCCTTCAGGTTTATGTGTCGACTTAATTGCATAACAATTCACGACAAACTAAAACTTTTATTTCATGTTTCTTTTATCTCAAAGGGCCTTTGAATTTTACCAATGCTTTCTGTCATGTTCTAGTTACTTGTCAATTGCTCTCTTTTTTTGGTGGAGCTGGGGCAGTGGGGTGTTGTGAAGTGGATAGCCTACATAGATCTTCAGGAGTTGCAAACTGTTGTGCACTTTCATTCTCCTGTTCATGACAAATATAGTATGGTACAAATATAGTATGGTTTAAGTATTGATGTTGGCAGGTTGGAGATGTTATACTTGTCGAGGATGAGAATGTGTTGGAGAATCAAATTAAAATGGTTGGTCTTGAAACATTGGTGGGTACCATTCTTCATCTTCCTGCACAATTCATGCTTGTGTATCCAAAATGCCTGGTCACATTGCACATGCACTTATTGTCTATTTTCCTTCCCCTTGTCCGTACTTTTTCCTGTGCAAGCTTTGGCATACTTTATTAGGAAATAGACTCTCAATGGGTGGGGATTATGAAGAGAGAACTTCTCATACGAATGAATTTTATTCCTCTTGCTTTGGTCTTCCATTTGTTGGATTATTACACGGAGGTCTAAATTTGTGATTTTTGTTAGGTAGGATATAAAGTTGTGACACCAGGTCGGCGAAACATTGGGAAGGTTTGTCTATCGTATTGATCCCATTGATGTAGTTGAATATACTTCACAACCATTTTGCAATTTAAATGTGCACTTTTCTAGGTGAGGGGATACTCATTCAACATTAATTCTGGGCTGGTGGAATCACTTGAGCTTGATGCATTTGGGTTTTCCATTATTCCATCCAATTTGGTTGGTGACTACTCCTTTTCCTCGTTTAATAGTGTATCCCCTACTTCTAACTATGACTTCACGTAGTTTTCCCTTGAAGTTTGCTTGTGTAACAATTTAAGTCTATTCCCTGCTATTTTCCCTAAAATCAAGGTACTGGCTCAACTTCTTTCCTTTTACTTCTGCATTATTTCAGATAAGTACCTATGCTTTACTTGTTGAGGATGTGCTTGAAGTACTATCAGACACAGTTGTTGTGCACGAAGCTGCAGTCTCACGCATTCAAAGGCTAACAAAGGTTGTTTGCTTGCATGGATAGTGAATTTAATAATTATATGGTTTGCCATAATAAATGATGTTTGTAGAGGAGTTGTTTTATGTACTTGTCAAGTGGCCATTGTTTTGGCAATTAGGCCACATGATTCATGTTAACATAGTTATTCATTTTCAGTTGCAACTACCTTGATATTTGTTCAAAAAATTCACTGCTTACTATCACAAACAAAGTGTAAGTTACCGAGGACGTAATTCTCAATAGGAGACTTTAAGGTATTAGGATGCGAGTAAAGGATCTCTCATAGAGAGGTCATTCTTTTTTTAATAAATCTTTTAAACTTTTTTTTTTTAATCTTATGTCTTGTATTTATCCTAAATATTTAATATGTAGTACTTCCCTCTTAATTATTTAGCCTAAACATTTTTTTACGTAGTCTAAACATTTTTTGATAATGGCTTGTTTGTTTTATTTATTTGTTTTTTTTTCTTGTTTGTGTATTTATTTAGTTATTTTATCTTTTATTTTTATTCTTTATCTTGTTCTATATTTATTGTATTATTTATTTTATGACTTATTTTTATTTTTTATTTGTTCCTTTTATTATTTTTATATGTATTTTTTATTTTATACTTTATAATATTTTTATTATCATTAATTTTTACCTTCTTATTTTAATCTTTCTTTTCTTGCTTTCTCTTTTTTATTTCCTGTGCATCTATCGAAAACAATTTCTCTACTAGAAAGGGGTAAGACTGCATATTTCTGGACCTTCTCGAACCTCCCTAGACTCTGTGTTTCAGTGAGACTTTAACTGAAATGTTGTTGTTGTTGTACTTGTAGAGTATTGCATTGGTGAAATAGCTAATGTCTGTTAAATATGAGAGTATTTAGTGATTGTGAAAAGTTGATTCCATAATTCTGACAGGGTATCTGGGACAGTCAAAATGTTAGCACGTCAGCTGATGAACTCGAAGAGTTTTCTGATAATGAAAGTTCTGTTAGATCCTCCATAGGTGGGACCACTCAAAAAAGGTTTGGCAGCCTGAGAAACCGTCCAAAAATAAAAGAAAGTGGTGATGATTGGGAACTTCCAATGGATTACTTATGATAATTCGAGACTTCGATGATTCCGCTTGCTCTCTCTCCTGTAGAAACTGGCCTTCACAAACTTTTCCTTGAGTTTCATGTTTCATCCCTCAGGTTGCTTCTCTGAATCCTTTATTTCACCATGCACTCTTCCTGATTTGTGCTCCCTTTCCTTGTAATATTTGATACATGAACCAGGTTACACATTGATCGGATTTCAAAACTTTTGTTGTTGATGGCTTTCATTACCGGTGTACCTTTGAGGACTTCATAAATGTAAGTTGTACATACATATAGAAAGTAATTGAACACTATCATAAATCTCATCCTCTATGTGCTTTACGTTGTCAACACTTTGTAGTTTGCTTCATTTAAGGTTTATCCTTTGAGTTTCTACAGTGGATGTTTATCGTCTGCAAGACCAACTTCTAGGAGCATGTAAGTTGAATATTTATATCCTTTCATGGCCACATTGAAGCCCATGGACACTAGTATGATCGTTCTAGGATTGAGTTTCGTGAGATTCTTTCTATACATTGCCCAATTGGCGATCAGGTGATGATGGGCTTTTCTCACTTTTATCTGAACACTAAACAAGATCCTTCTGTTTGAATTTCCGGCCGTGGTACGCAAGCAAATTCGTTGAACAAATTCTCGTAACGAGACTTGGACTGAAACTTCAGTCGATTGCAAATGACCCATCTTTTTACATAATACCGTCAACTTCCTCCGTCATGGATAACCATGTTCCTAATCCACAAATAATATTATCCCCTTCTTACAAAAAAGAACTCAAAAAAGCATTAAAAAGTGGGCAACATTGGTCTAGACTACACCTTTACTTTTGATAGTTTGAATTGGGCTTGAGTAAAGTTTTAACCTAAATTTGTTTAAAGTTCTTAAGTTCATACTTAATTCAAACCTGGTTCATAAAATGAGTTTAATTTTAAACATAAATTTGACCCATTGTAAAAATTTAAAATGTGAGCTCAGTTTATAAATTCATATGTATCTAAAAATTTAACAATTATATGAAATATAATTGTAATACACTAGCATTGATTTATGTCTTAATATGTGAAATTATATTAAACTTGAATAAAAAACACTTAATCATTTGACAAATAAAAATAATCATAAACTTGTTCTAAAATAAAATATAATTGTTACAAAATTCATAATAAATTAAAACTAACCTTGAAAAGAATTGCTCTTTTCTAGACATTCCACTTGTTATCAATAAAATGAGCAACAATATATGCGTATTAATCTTTTGATACTTCATTCTTCCAATTATCAAAAGTCAAATAGATATGACTAGAAAGATTCAAACAATGCTTTCTGTATTGATTCCCTTTCTTGGGCAACATAAGAAATTATATCATGTTTGCAAGTAACCCTACTAATTAGTTGATATGTTGAGCAAGAAGCAAGGCTTATCACATATCTAAATGTAAGAAATTCAACAAATGTCAATAAAAGCATACTAATAACAATCATCATATTAATTGCCTTATGCAATTCAATATGATCACATTTCATAACATGCAATGCAATACTACCATTAGAATCTAATTTAGTTCCAATTGCGTATTGTCTTACACCATTATGCTCTTCTATTGTACATTTTTTTGAATGACGAAGTCAATGAGAAATATCACTTATAGCTTGAGCAAAAACTTCTCCCCCGTAGTAATTGCATTAAGCTTTTGAATTTTCTTCTGTTTCCTTATTAACCAAAAAATTCGATGTAGTAAACTATAACTTCTTTGTTCTAGGCTGACTAATCTTTTCTTCCTTATAAAATCATCATATAGTAGATTAGAACTTGTCATTGTTGTTATAATTCTAGCATTAATAATAATTAATTAGTTTCATATAATAAAATAAACTTCTTATATCTAACCGGTGAAATAGTGTCTAATAACAAAAAATATGTTGTAAGTTCAACTTATCATAACCTGATACCTTTTAAATAGACACCAAATATTTGGTATGTATAGAGTATGATAAGTTCTTAATTGATTATCTATTTATTCTATAATTCTTAGTGATTAATATTTATTTTACGTCTAAGATACTTATTTTGGTTTAGGTACAAGTTAGAGAAAAAAACAAAATTAGCTAAATTTGTAATTTTGAGCAGTTTTACTATTGTTCAGTCTTATTTGCCTTCATAGATCGTAAGGAGATGAATTAGGGAAAAATTGGGCAAGAAAAAAATAACTAGAACTATTTTAAAAGAACACTCTCGTGTGAAGAAGTACACAGTTGTGTAAGTGACTTACACGGCCTTGTAAGGGACCATATAAGTGACAATAAATGTGTATGACTTTGAAGATGTTGTTTTGCTCGTATGAAAATGTACGATTCTAGTGTAAGTAATGAATATGACCGTATATATTGCTAATGTAACTCTCTAGAATTATGTGTCTGCACAATTTTTGAAGAATTAATGCAAGATTAAGGGACATGGTCATGTACACGGTCGAGTGGCTAAGACAATTATGGAGGCCAATTAAAGGGGATATAGAGGAGGGACACTTATTCATGCCTTTTCTTCTCTTTAAGTATGAGCTTTTGTTGGCCCCTAAATTTTTTTTATATATTAAACATGATTTGATTGATTTGAGGTCTTGATAAGTTAAATTATGTTTGGATTAATTAGTATGGTAGTATTAATTAGGTTA
>JAOQMQ010000004.1:18566826-18594055 GCA_027563845.1 Erythroxylum subrotundum
TGTATTACTGCTTTATGATTGTGATGCCATGAGGAGTTTAGTGGTGGTTGTCAGTAGTGGTCTCTTATCATAGGATATGTACCGGGATGACCTACGGGCGTCTCGGTGGGTACTCTATGGTAAGGGGGCGCTACACTCTCACACTTAAATATCACACTATTCCTAATGTGATACATAAAAGTAAAAGAGGGGTTTAAGACAAAAGTCAAAAATTAACATGAACAAGGAAAAGTGTTAAAAACTAAAAGACATTAAACGAACAAGCAACAAAAAAGTGATAGAAAAATGATACAAATATAGGGGTGATCACTACGTTGATCTGGTGTGGAGCGAGGTGTACTGTATCAAGGAATTAAGACAGATGTAAGGAAAATAGATAGAAGAGACTGAAGAGTAAGCCTGCGCACATAAAGAAAACAAACTAAGTTAAGGTTCATTAAGAAAATTAACAACAAACAGATAATTGAAAAAAATAGAAATTAAATAGGTTGCTTCTTTAATGTCTTGTAGCTAGACACCTCAATGGTCATGCTCAAGGTGAGTCGCTCAAAGTGATTGATTCCACCATTTCCTTCTTTTCGTGTGGATCCTTCTCTAAGAATTTTCCAAACACTTCCTCAGCTGCATCCATTAGCAAATGGTAGCATTTATCACTCTCTTTAACCAAGTCCAACTTCTTTTCTTGTTCTTACTACAAGGAGAAATCAAAATTGGCAGCATTAACTTGATATAAAAAAAAAGAGCAGTCTTTAAAAAAAGTAGAAGTAGGAATAGGTTCAACATTAAAGATTGAAAATTCTACTGTTTCTCCTAAGATTGTTATGGTCAATTTCCCATTCTTCACATCAATCAAAGTGTTGGTAATGGCCATAAAAGGCCTCCCTAAGAGTATGGAGTGCTCTTTTTCTTTCTCCTTCACTTCCCCCACGTCTAGGACAACAAAGCCTAAGGGAACAATCAATCCTCCAACTTTCACTAACACGTCCTCCATTATTCCTTTTGGATAATGGATTGACCTATCAGCTAATTGTAAACACATGTTCATAGGTCTTAACTATCCTAGATCCAATTTCTCATAAATAGAGGGGGAAAAGGTTTATTCCCGCTCCAAGATCAACCATACCCTTAACCTCATCACCATTACCTATAGATACTTCACAATAAAACGTCCTGGATCTTTCAGTTTGGGGAGTAAATGAGGCTATATAAATGCAGTTGCTACTTCCAAAATTAGCACCTTTTTCGTTAGGCTCAAACTTTCGTTTCTTAGGGCTTAATTCCTTGAATAACTTGACATAAGCCGAAATGTTCCTAATCACATCTGACAAGGGCAGATTAATATTGACCTTAGAAAGCATGAGATATAGATAGGAAAACTGCTCACCTTGTTTTGATTCCTTAAGGTGACTTCGATATGGAATTGTTGGTCGATAAGGATCCGTTACCTTGTGTAGTTTTTGTCCTTATTGTCCTGGTGTCATACTTAAGTTGTTCACCCTTTTAAATATGGCTTTAAGAGTTTCTCCTATTGCTTTTCTCATTTCGCTCATCTTCTTCTTGGGTGAGGCTTTCCTTCTTTTGATTATCAGCATTAGACAACTCAAAAGGAAACTTAACATGATTGTCAATCACTCACTGCTTCTTAAAAGAATGATTTCTTGGCCTTACTCCGGTTGACTGGGTAACTTCCCTTTCTGATTGTTATGCATTTGAGCAGCGATTTGCCCTACTTTCATCTCAATCCTCTTCACAGATGCCTCCAAAGAATCGAACCTTTTGTTGTTCCTTTTTGGATTTTGATTTGTGACCTGAATAAACACATTCAAGCTCTTCTCTAAAGAAGGCTTACTTGGTGGGTTTTGAAGTGAGGATTATCCTTAGTAATAATTCGGCCTCTGAAAATTTTGATATTATGGTTGGGACTGCATCGATGGATTGTTGGTCTTCTAAGAGAAATTGGGGTAGTTTCTCTGACCAGGGTTATAGGTGTTCGAGTACGGATCATTTCACTCTACTGGTTGAAAAACATTAAATGAGTTATCTTGTTCTTCCCCATCAACCAAAGGTTCGTAAGAATATGAACAAACATTAGCTCCATGATCAAAAGTTCCACAAATACCACACACCTCTTAATTTGGAACGTTTTGGGGTAGCCTTGTAGTTAACATCTTCACATGCCTCATCAACTTAGCTAGCTATATAGCCATTTCTTGATTCGAGCTCACTTTATGAACTCCAGCTCTTCTTCCCCTAATGCTCTTTGTTTTAGAATTGGCCCCTAACATTTCAAAGATTTCATACATTTCTTTGGCCACCCTCTCTCCTATAACTCCTCCTGCTGCATTGTCCATCATGTACTGGCATTGCTGCATCAACCCATCATATAAGAATTGGTTTAGCATGTGAAGTAGAAAATGATGGTGTGGGCATTGTATCAGCAAGAGCTTAAAGCGTTCCCACACCTCGTGGAATGGCTTTCCCTCCATCTGAATAAAGGTAACTATCTTAGCGCGCAAGTCTGATGTCTTTTGATGGGAATAGAATTTTCTCAAGAATTTGTTGTACACCTCTTCCCATATAGTCATTTAATTGGGTGGAAGGTAGCCACGCCTTGGCATGATCCTTCAATTTGTATGTGAGGTGCCTCATCCTGAGTTTATCCTCATTTAGTCCATCCAAAGGGAATGTTTGGAGAGTGGTATAAAATTCCCGAATGAAATTTAAAGGGTCTTCATTAGGAACTCCATAGAAAGATGGCAGCATGTTGTAATGGATGCTCTTAAATTCGTAATTTCTAGCTGTCTCTCGCAAATGTATACATGACGTCGTGGTACCAATCATTGGTCTGGCGTACTCCTTCATCACCAACTACCTTTCACCCATCTTGTGGTTATTCACTTGATCTTTACGGTTGGGTTCCTTGCGATTATCTTCAAAGTCCCCTCAAGGTCTTCGACTTCAACGTATGTTATCAATAAAAGGGACGGGTTCACTATCCAAAGATCTCCTTCCTAGTATAAACCAAGTGAATTCACTACCTAAAGTTCTCCTACCTAGCGCAAACTAACTACGGAAAGCACTAAATTAATAATGAAAATTACAAAACACGTTAACAAAATAACACAATAAAACATACATACATGAACAAACACAAACAATCAAAATCACTTAACCAAATAAAAACAATCAAAATTAATTCAAGTTCAAAACATTGAGCATCTTCCCAAAAATAGTGCCAAAAACTTGATGTGCCAAAAAAGTTCTAAAAAGACCTAAGATATCCTACTCGTAAGTATACGAGGAAGTTTCAGTGATTACCCGGGATCGTCTCCCACAAAGGTGAAATTGGTTTACTTAAATTAATCTTAAAAAAATAAAAACAAATGCAATCCTAAACATTCTATTCTGATTTGTTGAGTTAAGGCTTTAAGGAAAATCACAAATTAGTTTGAAAAGGAAACTAAATTGACCGGAAGGAAAAACGAGTAAAAATCGAAGTGGAAAACTCTTAAGAATTAATTTCACTAATTTAATCTCCTATACATGATTAAGGGGAAATGATTAGATAGTTTTCTTACTGAAATTAACTGTTTGGCCCTAAGATCAACTCAAATAATTAACTGATCTAACTTTTGTTGTCGTCAAGCTATCACCTAAGTTAATTATGGAAACCCGACTACTAATTACCATTTAAGTTAATATATTTCTAATTCTTAACCTAAGCATATATAATTTCTTGTTCCATAATAAACTTCTCCTCTTGGTCCTTCGTTTAATACCAAAATGATGCAAAGTTTGATCATACTATGACATCCATTCAATTCAGAAACTATAGCAAATATAAGACAACAGCACAATCCCTCAATCATGCATATTTGACTAAAATAGCTACATTAATCCTCAAAAAAAGAGATAAGCCCATCATAGAAATCACAAGATTCAACATCTTTAAACACTTCAATCCCATCTTGATCAGTATAAGAGAAAAATTAAAGCAACAAACTAAATAAATAAACAAATAAACTATCAAAAGTTAACAGAGTATGGGTTGGTTAAGCATAACAGGGCATAAGTCTATAACAAAAAAGTAAATGTAGCAAAACAACAAGAAATAGTAAACTGAAAGAGAAAACAATAGCGAGTGAGGGAGTTGCTCCTGCCACTCTCAAGCTTTCCACATTAGCTTTCGTCCTCTGCTTCTAGTTGATGTTCACCCAAAACGAACAACTGCTTACGTTGTCTACCCCTTTCTGCTATTCTTCTCCTTCCTTCTTCTCAGTTGAAGCTCTCTGCTTCTCCACCTCCATACTTCTCTCTATCTCCTTTTGTTCCAACCGAGTGAGTGCGTGTGTAACCCTTTCGATTCATCCCCCCTTTACCTCTAACTCCTTTTCCATTTATAGTATGAGCTAGGTTTAGGGCTGTAAGGTTGTTACGTCTTCAACCTACACATGTCAGACTTAAGTGAATGCAAAGGATTAGTCATGGGGGTGATAAGTTAAGTCACCCCATGAGGGCACTTGTGATGGCGGTGACAAGTTATGTCACCACTGTGACTAACACTTAAGTTAATTTAGTCACAGTGGTTACTTGTTATATCATCATTATGACTAACTTAAGTCACCTGTGAGGGAACTTGTCACGGTAGTGGTTACTTGTTATGTCACCATGACTAAAAATGTTAGTCAATGTGGTGACATAACTTGTCACCATCGTGACTAACACCGTGGTGTTAGTCATGGTGGTGAAGTCACTATGAGGTTGTGACACTTGTCACCACTTTTCTTCCTTTTTTATTTCTCTTTTAATGTAAAATTTTCGTGACTTTCTCTTTTACCTTCATACAAAATTCACAAAATAATCCAATTAACATTCATGAAATATTCACACCATTTTCACTCAATTTATCTCACGTTAGATCAAAACACAAGGATTTATAACCAAAATCAAGATATGAAGGCAATTAAAATCAATAGAAACTAGACCCAACACCCATCCATAACTAAAGTTTGTATGATGATTCCAAATATGGTTATAAGATCGGAAATATGAGTTATAGAAAAAATTACTTCCGTCTATAAATATATATATTTCTTATTTTTTTAACACAATAAACACTAAACAAAAAGTGAAAAGATCATGAAATAAATGAAAGAAACTAATTATAAACAAATATGTACAAAACACCAATTAAAATGAAGAAAAAAAATAAAGCACCACACTTCCCAGCAACGACACCAAAATTGGTAGCCTGTCGTAACATTACACAAAATAAACTAGACTTACTACTATAGCAGTGGTGAGTCTAAGTCGATCCTACAGAAAGTGTGTGTAAAGCTTTTGAAATGAAAATAATTAGTATTTAGGTAATGTGGGGTTGGTTTATGGAACAAGAAAACAAATGAAACTAAACTAGTAAAGACAAATTAAAGAAAACATGAAAAAATGATGAAAATTGATGAATGTGTTAGGGCATGGAGCGACAAAAGTTTTAAGAATTCAAGAGAAGGTCACGCGAGACGAGTCATTTATCATTACGATAGGTGTCAAGTGGAAGTGTAATGATGCATTTAACTGAGGGACCTGTTTTTTTGGTTCAATCTCTTCCTATACCCAATTAAACATATTTTACTAAATTGTTGTCTTAACATCTCTCTTTGATATATTGGTCATAGATTAACAACAAACTTTGTTAATCCCGATTTTTCCTTAAGCCATAGTTAATTAAGAAGAGCTCGTTAATTAACCCCAGCTATTGGATAACCTAGGAGATGCTCTCTAAATTTAGTCGAACAACTGCCTTACGAAGGAGAAAAACATACCAATCTAAGCAATGATCACACAAGCTTAGACTATTTAACCTAGGTTATGTTATCCCTAATGATTTAATGCTGTTAGTTGCCACATACGACTTCAAACACAACTTTTACGTATCACATTCAAATTCTAGCAATAGGTTTTCATGAAAAACAATTCAATAGATCATTAAAATCATTCTTATACAATACCCAATCATTACATACAAGATAACATAATCAATATGAAAAGAGAGTAAGAATAACAAACATAATGAAAAATATACTTAACTGGGTTCGTTGGTGTCGATGTCACCTTTGAACCAGTGTCGGGATGTCTAGGCCTTCATCTTCTCCATGGCTATCAAGTTATTCACCTTTTTCTCCAGCTCTCCGACCATCTTGGAAACCAAAGAGGACAACATAAATTAGCTCATAAAACTCTCTTTACAAGTCGGCCCAATGTTGCAAAACTGAAGAGGATAAAAATATATAGTTGTGTTTCACTGTCAGTTCTGTCCCTAACTCCTAGCCAACACTTCACTTTCTTTCATTATTCCATAGTTATGTTTAAAAGAAACTATCCACACTCTCTCTCCGTTACACTCTACTCCTAACCCACTTTGTCGTCACATTTCTTTTCTATATTCAAAAGCTTAGTTTAAAATGTATGGGATAGATATCTTATTCTTAGCAATGTGAGGTATCACCAGCTGCCTCCACCATGACGTTCTTTCCCACTTACAAAGCTAGGTTAAATGGAATAAAATGGACAGTTGTGTTTTAGGGAAAAATGGACTAGTGTAACATGATGCATGTGTTGTTACAACCATCCCACATTTTTGTTTCATCTCTCACCCATTCTTTGCTTTAGCCGTGACACACACCATGTCTTTTTCATCTTGAATAGCTAGGTTTTTTTTAATGTATGGGACATATGGTGTAAATGGGACAGTTGGGTTAAATTAGTCACCACCGTAAATGATGTCTCACATTACATAGTTGTGCAATTTTCTAGATGGCCATAAGCCATGTTGACAACATTTTATTCATGTTCTTGTCTTCTTCTTGATTTTAATTTTCTTCTTGTTGCTCCATGACGATAAGTGAGGATTAATCTTTGGAAAATAGCCCAAATGTAGTGCTTTCGACTCACTTTAGCTCATTTACTTCCAAATTGTGTCTAAAACCACATATGAGTCAAAGTGAGTATCTTAAGCAATTTCATGTGATTAATTGCTCAATGTTATGGAATAATTATACAATTAATTAAGCACATTCATTATACAATGCTCTTATGAACTGTGATTCATTTAGTTGATATTGGAGAATACTCTTTAATAACTTCCATCCCAGATGCATGAGATTAGGTGAGACAAGGCAATGTGGAACACCCATCTATCTCCTTTATATTTAAACTATAAATTTATGGACCAATCTAGAATTTCTTCTATGAACTAGGGGGATTCTCCAAGTTGCACAAACTTAAGATGTTTCTCCAAGCATTGTTTGTGTAAAGGCATTAAAACATTAAGTGATCATGGCTATCCAATCCAGTTCAACATACAGAGCGCCAAACTTTCTATCCTATCAAAGGTCAGCAATTTGCATTGTGTAGTGATCTATAGCACGTGCGTAGGTATGAGAAGATGATCTTTACATTAGATCAGCTTATGCCAAGGAAAAAGGTTATTGACTGTTTGAAAATGAATTCTATAGGAAGAATTAGAGTATTCTCCTTTAGAAGATAGTTTTTATATAACTTTATTGTGTATGTGCTCATAGATATTGAAGTTTAAAAGAAATAAGATCACATTATGACTAGAAGTGTATTAAGTTGGAGCTTCAAAAGTGGTAATTCATGTGCACCTTTGCATTTTGATGAATGAAGATTTTAGATGTTCCTAACTTTGGATATTGGTCAACTAGACTATAAGGAGTTTAGGAATCACACTGTAATCCTACTCTACTAAATCATACAGTCTTTAATTTGTTTTTTAATTTAATAAACTTCATAATTGATGAAGGATTGGTTGGGATTTTAAAGCTCCAAAAGTGATTGACTTTTAGTAGATCTTTTAGTTATTAACACCTGATTTGTAACTTTGGTTATAGAGATGCCAAGTCCCCTACTGATCTTGTTTTGACAAATGTCACTTCAACAAATTTTATCTTTATGGTCTAATATTCTAAATCCTGTATCTAAAAATCTTCCAGGAGTTTTTCAATGTTTTTAGTGATGGGTCAAGGGAGAATCATATAAGAGGCTTAACAAACATTCAAAGAATTAAGGAAAGAGTTTTGAAATTTTATCAAAATTCTTGATACAACTTTTTCAATGAGAAGTTTGAAATCATTTCATGTAGGCCTGGTAGAAGAAATTGGTACTCCAAGATAGGTCACTGGTAGGTTAAACAATTTGAAACCTATGATGGATTCTAACTATTCTTGTTTATCAATTGCACTGATTAAGATAAATATTGCAAGTTTTTTTGTTATTAATGCTTAAACCAAAAATTTTGTTGAATATTTTAAGTGTAGTAATAGGTGATGCAACTAAATAACCTCAACAACGGAGAATAAAAAGGGGATCATTAGCAAAGTTCAAGCTCAATATTTCCAGTATTTTGAATCTAAGGCATTTCTCTCCACTACTCTTGCAAGGAGTTTGTTGAACACATCCCTAACAAGAGATAACAGGTTGCGGGACGAGGGGTCCCTTTGCCTAATGCCTCTAACTCCTCTAACTAACTTAGAAGGCTCCCTATTTGCAAGTATGATGAAGGAACAAAATTAATATGCACTAATTAAACCACTTAGTGAAAATGATAGAAAATCCATATGCTTATAGTGTGTTAATGATAAAGGACCAATTTGCAATGTCATAAGCTTTCTAAAAATCAACTTTCAAAGTGCAATTCTTATAGGTTCCCTTTCTTATATAATGCTTGAATAATTCCTGAGTAAGGGAAATATTGCCCACAATCTTCCTACTAGGTATGTAAGCTCTTTGGGTAGGTATTGTATGTTGTTGGAGTACTAATTTGAGCCTTCCAACTGGAATCTTAGAGATTAGCTTATATAAAATATTACAGCATGTAATTGGGTAATAAACCTTCATAGTTCTTTATTTTTTGCCCTTAGTAATAAGAGTGATGAAGTTATGAATGTTTTATTTGAACAAGCTTCTCCTTTTAAAGAACTCCATAGCTACATACTTGATAAGGCCAGGTTTTAAAAAAAGAAGCTTGCATTCATTCCATCAAGCCTTGGAGTCTTAAAAGGATTCAAAGATTTCAAGGTATTGAGAACTTCTTAGGTTGTGAACTATCAAGAAAGGAATTTAGCTTCCTATAAGGGTCTTTGATATTGAATAATTTCTTTGTTCAACTTGGAAAAAGAACATACAGGAGAAGAAGATCCCAAACACTCAGTAAAATAGTTTACTGCTTTCTTAATGAGCTAATGTTGGTTAGAAATAGGAAAACTAGTGGTTTATAAGGATATGATTCTCTTTACAGCTTTTCTAAAATCATAGCTCTATGAAAAAAGTATAATTTTGTCTCCTTTTTGAATCCATGTAATTCTTGATCTTTGCCTCACTAAAGAGTAGCCCATATTTATAGCCTAGGAATAGCTATTCAAAGCTTAATTTTCTATAGCTTATAGATCTAAAGAGAAGGTATTGGAATAAATATCATCTTGATCTTTATTTAAGGTAGCTTTAGTAGTATGAACTAAGTGGTGACTGTTACTTATTTTTACCTATCGAAGGCTTTAAGATCCTTTCTAACTTTGCACAATTTCTTAGCAAATATGAATTACTAGACCTCTCCCAATAACTTCTATAAAAGTTGCAAGTTCTATTAAGAAATTATTAACTTGAAAGTAGTTTTACCCTAGTTCCTGAAACTTGTAGCATGCATATAGAAGAATGATTCGATAGATTGGTGTTAGGAAAATTGGCTCTAGTGTGAGCTAAAGTTTGTACCATTCTAGATTGATTAGACTTCTATCCAATTTCTTCATTAAAAAAGGTGGTCTTTGTGTTTGTTATTCCATGTGAAAAATTCCCTCTAAGTGGTAGATCAATGACTTTCCATCATTCATATAATTTTTCAACTCCTTACATAAAGATCTAGGAGAGTTACAACCCTCTACTACATTTAAGTGAATTGTTGCATTAAAATCCATCAATAATAGCCATAGTTCTTTGACACTTGTAGACATCTCTATGAGTTTAGCCTAAATTATAGACCTCTAGTAAGACTAGTTAGAAGCATAAATAAGTGATAAGCTTACAACTAGATCAATCTCCTTAAGTTTGACTATAAGTGAATCGATTGCTCCAACACCAAAGTCTCTGTGATTTCAACTTTCTCCCCACTGAGTAAAAATAGTATTCTTCCATTAGGGTGAGCATTATAGTTATCCACTAGCTTCCAAGTGTTAGGCAAAAAATTAAGCATATTCCAGTTTTTCTTTTTTGATTCCAAATTCTAGAATACCTATCATGGATGTTTTGTTCTCCAAAATGAATTCTTTGATCATAAATTTTTTTGTTAGGGGAATTCATACCCCTAACATTGTAAGCTATCATTGTCATTTATTTATACTAGAGGGAGAAGATTTCTTCTTCCTATTGGACTTCTTTTTTCTCACAACTTTGAATTTATTTTCTACTTCCAAGTTTGTAGGTGTACCATTGTGCTTATCACCTTTAGTAGTAGATAAAATACCATTCTTTTTGTTGATCAATTGCTTTCAAGTGAGGTATAGAAGAAGAAGTATTGCACCTAGGAACATTACTTGGAATGTTCACGTTAGGGATATTAGACTTATCTTCAACATTCAGTTCTTCATTGGTTAGGGATTTATTCATTACAATATAGGCATCAATAGATTTAATAATATCAATAGAAATCTATTTAGGATAGCAATTTTTATCACCTGTGTGCTCACTAATTGTCTCCTTAATGAATTCAGAACAATTATTGTTAAGGTTTACCTAAAAGTCATTCTCCTTCTTTTCTAGAAGTTCTTGTGAGAAGGCTGGCTTGAAAATCCTTCTTGTAGGTTCCTAGACTTTCCTTGATGACTTTGTAGGAGGTTTCTAGGTATATGTGACCTTAACCAAGTCCTCAACAATCTTAAGATTTTTATTTAGCCTTAGAATGGGGATTTCTTCAGCATATCTTGAAGAACTTTAACAAAAACATATATCCTTTCATAGTTAATCTTGTTGGTTTATGTTGTGGCCTCTTATGAACACAGTGGTTAGCCAACAAAGCTAGAAATGTGACTTAATCCTAATGTTCTTAGTATTCAGGCGAGATTCTAAGGATACAGATCCATATGGGAATATTGGATTGCTTAATATCTTTAATACTGATAATAGGTTTCTAGGTTTGAAATAAAATTGGCTTACTTTATACATGCTAAAGTCCTAATTTTAAGACTCTTCTAGCTAAGGTGCTACAAGAGAATATGAAAAAGAATATATCTTTACTATTCACTAGAATGTCGCTCAATCCATAATGCTTCTAGTGAGTGTTCGCCTAGGACATCATGATTGTGAAAAAAGCTCTCTTGTCCATGCAGAATCCTATTAGAGTGGTATTCCATATGTCCACTATAGCCTTCAAAGTGTTGACGAGAGAAACAATAACTTGATGCTTAATGCTTTTTTCTGGCAGGCAGTATGTGAATTTAGAATTAGAGTAAGAGTTACCAACTACCTGAGTCCAAGTCCTTCTAGTACTTGATCAATTAGTGACATGGAGGGCATTATCTGAGTTTTCTGGAGGACTAGTGGAGGGAGAGGACTAAATGAAGTTAGGCAATGAAGATTGAGCAAAAGGATGAATAAGAAAGGGCAGGAAAAGATGAGAATTTTCTAAAATTTCCAGAAAAGGAAAAGTGAACAATAACACAAAAAAAGAGGGTGAGATCTAGGAAAGGAGGGACACAAAAAGGAATGGATATGATGAAATGAAAGAAAGGAAAAGGCTTATGAATTGAATGTTTAAGGAAATAAGAGATCAGGGAATTGAGAGCATGTAAGCCATGCATATGCGGAGGAGTTGAGAAGAGAAAAGCTAAAGCTTCTCTCTAAAGTAAATGATTATTCTAATTATTTCACACATAAATTATAGTTATTACAACTAAATTATATAAAATATATTGCCATATTTATCGAGAAAAATAATTGCATTTAATAATGAATACCACAATATACCACTATAATATATAATACCACCAAATTATATAAAAATATAATTTGCACTATTCTAAACGTACCATCATATTATTGTAAATATACCACTATATTAAAGAGAATTGATCCTTACGTTATATAAAATTTATCATTAAATTCTATAAAATATACCACCACTTTGTTAAAAAAACAACAATTGCATTCAATATAAAATCATTATATACTACTTCAAGATACATATAATACTACTATGTTATATAAAATATATCACCATATTATATTAAATATACCATCATATTATTGTAAATATACCTTTGTAGGAAAGGTTAGTAAGATTTTTTAAAAAAGAGAAGCACAGTCCTAAATTAGTTATAAAGAGCTCTAATAGCAATAATTTATAGCCTTACATAAAACTTCAAATTGGTCATAACAACTTTCTACATAGGTAGGACATTGTAATCAAGAAAAAAAAAACACATACACATGTAAAATATCTTAAGTTTAGTTTTATGATCAATTGGCTATAATACCTTTTGACACAAATACACCCTAATTCAATTATAGACATATATTGTATTAGGAATTGACAACCTTAAAACAACTTACAATAAATTCCATTTATAGGTATATGCTTTTCCTAATATAACTCAATATGAAATATCACCTAGCAACCTTCTCGTAAAGGATACACATATAAATACCAACTTATCTCGTGATAACTTATTAACGTAATTTTGTGCTACTTACAACTATCTTCTTATCTTGGGACAACTTATTTAAACATATCTAGCAGCATTCTCCTAGAATCCTAAATGATGAACATAGGAGTAGTCATTTTACAACTTATTAAGAGATCATCAAGCATCCTTCTTATAATATCCCAAAAGAAATATGTATATTGTAGAAGCATGTACTATGTTTCCTTCTACCATCTAATTATGTCACTAAATTATTACTAAAATGAGAAATTTTACTTAAAGATAAGTTGTATACCATCAACTACACCATATCATATAAAAATCAAATGTATCATTTACAAAATGATTTTGAGATCAAACGAATAATTTTCTTCTATATTCTTTTCAGCTTAAATTTTCTATAAATTGTTACAGTATGGACTAAATAAGAATATCATTTATAATGCAAAACCTCATTTCTTCACTTGCCTAATTTTTATCCACTAGTTTTTTCAGAAAGTAAATAATTTCATTAGCTCATCCCAATTAGGGAAAATTGATAAAGCTACATATATAGTAGTAAGTAAATAAGTTATTACTAGCTACTTACTTTCCAAAAGGAAAACTAGTAAGAAAACTTCATAGGAACTGGTGGAAAATTTAGCTCAATCTCATAAAGTCTAGTAAACTATATTGATGATCCAGTCACATCCCATCCATAATTCTTTTGACTAGAAGCAGCTTTAGAATTCATTGTAAAACATTACTAAGTGTAGGTAGCCTCCAATTTCTTTTGATCTTTGAGCTATAGATGACAAAAAATTAATGAGTACAAAGTGCAACCTGATTTTTCCAAGATGTTCCTCTACTATGCATTCCAATTATGTGATCTGATTTTGAAAGATCCAATGATTGCTTTCCATCAATATGTTATGAGACAAATAGCTAAGGGAAATTTTAAAGACCAACCTATCTCTTAGGCTATTAGCTAAGCTTTTGTAGTAACATTCCTTTATCACATTCCAATTTCCTTAAAGGGAAGTAAGGTTACATAATTGAAGGATCAAGATCCATATAGTTTTCTTATATTAGCACTACAGGACACATTGTGATGGAATATTGAGGAATCTTGACAACTTTTTTCAGAGTATTTAGTTTCCTTTTTATTACTAACCATAGTATGAAAGTTGTTCAAAGGTGAGCCTATTCGAACCATATCAATTTGAACTAAGGGACCACACAAACTTGAGTTCTTAGTAGTTTTCTGTAAGAGATATTGCTTTAATTGCCTAAAGTTGTTTGATTACAATGTTAATAGTCTTATTTAACCATCTTAGTCTTATTCAACCATCTTAGCCTACATACAAATGCTTTCATTTCTTATTCCTTCTTTTAAATCATTAACGACATCTAATATTAAGAACATAAGCTTAGGAATTAAAATCTTCTGATTGCTATGAGCATTTGAAATCATAGCTTATAACTTTAATAGTCCTAATGCAATCAAAACTAGAAGTCTCTAGTATAAGTTCATGGACAAGTTATAATCCTATTGCTCTTAAAAAGATACCAAAAAATATTTGCATATGAGTCTTAGACTAGACAAAATGAAATTAATAGAAACTTAATACCATTAGAAAAAGATAGAAACTAAGAGCATGTGTTTGTCCCCTAATTTAGTTATCGATTACTAATTAATTTTTAAAAGAGTCAAGACCCATGAAACCATGTCCAAATATGAGCCTATATAAAACTAACCAATCTAATAGCTAGTCCCAGTAAGATTACAACTTTCTTTTCTGTAATGATTAATCATTCCACAGCTAATAACTAAAAGATTATAAGTTACTATCTCTAATAACATCATATCCTAAGAATAAAATAACTTTATAAAAAGAATTATAAATAAAAAAGATGAATGTAAAAAGTTGATATAAAGAAAAAGAGATGGGTGATAATTTTTGATATTATTTTTATAACAGATTTATTGAATCCATTATGATTGATAAATTTAAATACTTTAATTACTCACTTGTCATTGAGATACTAATTTAGACGTCTAAAATGTTGGTTTATGCCTTTTAGTCAATCGATTTGGTTGTAGTTTAATGATAAAATATTTAAAGACATTCTTAATTTTTTACATGTTTAGATGTATATGATAAACTTCATAGGTAACTATACATTCCAAATGAAATTATAATGATATTATAATAATGAGATTCATATTACATTTATGTATTATCCCTAAATTATTCATAATCATTGTTCTATTAAGACTGGACATTAATAAAATGCAAAAAGGACTAGCATAAGTTACATTTGCTTATGAAGGAAGTAGCCTATCTCATAGGCTAAAGTATGGAGATGCTTAAACAAATGTATGTGTGCTTATTAGAAAACAAACTCACTAAACTGACTCGACATGAGAAATCCATTTGGAACATTACTTGTATAAGTGATCCTTTAACTTAAGGTCTCCAAAGTTATTTTGTATAGTAATTGCTATGTTTTGATATTACTTATGACATATTCTAATCATGAGTCATTCAATTGGTAGTGATTAGATTTAGCATGAACTATATGGAGGTAGTTGTGTGATCAACATATGATTCATCGCCTTAATGTAATTAGGGAGAATGTTATGTTGCTCTCAATTAGTATTGATTTGAAAAATCCTTGGCCAAGGATGAATGACACTTTATAAATAGTTTACAAATATAATTAATTGAATTGATAGCTAATGGCAAAAAACTAATATGATTGGACTCAAATTAAAGTAAATATTAATTTCATACTCTATGTCTAATTGGAAAGTTGTATGATGAAATGATTGAATTATACAAAAAAATTATATACAGAAAAGTTATTCAAAATCGCTTTGATATTCTTAAGTATTTGAGTGGTCATGATGCATTGGTAGATGTCAATTTTAATCTATGATTATAAATTGTTTAATTGAAGAATTAAAGATAAATTAAAAAAAGTTTTAATTTATCTAATTCTAATTATGAATTAGAATTAATATTTATAATCATTGCTAGCATATTTGGAAACCTAATGAGTCATACGTAAAAAACGGATTGTAAAGAGTAAAGTTATTTTAATCAAGTTGGACTTGCTTGTAAAGTTTGAGAAACATTATGGTTAAATATGAGATATCTAATAAATAAGGATAAATATGAGATATTGAATCTTATTTGACATATTTGATATTTAATTAGAATTATTTGTAATTTTAATTAAAATTTAATTAAAATTAGAATTTAATTTTAATTAAATTATTAAAATGTCCAAAACTTATTATAAATATGCTTAAGTTGAAGCTAATACTTTACTTAACCCTCTTTATAAAAGTTACAGAGTTCTTTCAATCTGTTTTGTGAATACCATTAAAGGCTAGACACTTATAAGGCTACGGTGGTTAACATGGATCAATTTTGGAAGCGGTTCTAGAGATTCGACAAGATAAGGATCAAGCTTCATAATAAAGTATGTATTATATGATTTTTGTGTTAACTATTTTATAGAATTAAAGTGACGTTGATTTTTGGGAAATTAAAATCCGAAAAAATTTTGTAAGTATTCTACTTTGATCGGAATCAGATTTAGTCCTAATTTCCCAACATAAAATACTTTAGGCTAACGACAAATTTAATTCTTTTTTAATTACTAATAAAAATGAAAACAGCGCAACAAAAATGAGCTAGAAAATTAAGTTTTTGTTAAGGAAAATTTCTGCTAATTTATAAAATATCTCCTTGACCTCTTTACAAAGTAGAAAAAATTCCCAATTACCGTTCGTAATATGTCGCAATATAAAAAGCGTACGTGGCATGCAAAGCTATTGCTGTTATTTGCCCACCAAAAGCACCTACCATTTCCACTCTCTCTCTTCTCTGTGCGTGTCCTTGTGTGTGAATGGAGCTGCCGTTGTTTGCTTCACCTAGAGTTTCAGTTGTCAGCTATTCGTCTCTTCATCGATCAAAGCTAACCCAAAATATTCTTATTCCCCATTCTTCATGTTCTCCACTCCCGCCTTCTACCGGTCTTCACACTCCTAAGGCTCCAACACTGTCAAAACTCCGGTTGAAGACCGGATACGGGCGCAATTCTATTAGGGTATTTTCAGTTCTGCTCACATGTTGTGTTCTTCTTGTCTCTGCTTGCAGGAGTAAGTTCATTTGTTTTCGAACGTGGCACAGAATCAAAAATATTTTATTTTTTTCTTTTCATTTAGCAACTTGATGGAGAAGATAGCTTATGCATTATTTTAGTTATTCGGTGCTTTCTGCTATACTAATTCTTCATCTTGTTGTTGAAATGTCGGTATGTCTTAGACTATTTTTTAATGGCTGCTGTGATATCATTAACAGAAACCAACTCCAAACCTTTTAGGTACCTTTTAAGATGTAGCTAACCCCCACTTTTTACCACTAGAACCAATAACTTTATAATCCGAAGGCTATATAGATGACTGTGGACTTAGTTTACTCCATGCCCTCCTGTAAGTCACCTTCTTGGAGTCAAACAATGCATTTTGAGGCGTTTGGAGAGTTGATTTTGATAGATTCCATTAATAGCTGAATGCCTTCAAACAGGTTTGCTCTAAAGTTGGAGCTGCTGGATCTGAGCCGATACTGAGCAGAGTCTCAGATTTCAAGGACGCTTGTTGGAGATTTCTAAGACCTCATACCATACGTGGGACAACTCTAGGATCCATGTAAATTATCATTTCTTCACAATGTGCAATTAGTATATATATAGCCACAAGTCACAGAATTGCTTACTGATGAGAGTACAATGCTTTTTTTTTTTTTTTTTTTTGGCTAACAGTGCTTTGGTGGTGAGAGCATTGATTGAGAACTCAAATTTGATTAGGTGGTCATTGTTGTTGAAGGCGTTCTCTGGTCTTTTTGCTCTATTATGCGGAAATGGCTATATAGTTGGCATCAATCAGATCTATGATATTGGCATTGACAAGTATGGGACACCGCTATCTTTCTTTCATCACGTCTGTAGAAGTTGGAAGTACTTTTCAAATTCAGATCTTAATTTTGAAGGAACAGTGTATAGAAAAATACAGAACTCCCATGTTATGAAACCACTCAACAATGAATCCCTGTTGAGGAAGTCATTATTTCTTCATTGTAGTCAACTGGAAATATTGCTGGAAGTAAATTTTGAAAAAAGAAAATCTTTTAATTCTTTTATCTAATCATTTAAAAAATCCTAGTTGTCATCTACATTTGTTTCTTCCCAATTCCCAATGAATGGCTAAGACTGCAAAACAAGTTTGAAATGAGATAATTGAGGTCCAAAATTTCTCATAATTAGTTTTTTACTTTGGTTGTTATGTGGTTGGAAGATCTTTGAATTTAGTCTTTCTCTTTTTCTTTATTTTGCAGGGTTAACAAACCTTATTTACCGATAGCTGCAGGGGACCTTTCAGTTGGATCTGCATGGCTTTTGGTGTTATTCTTTGCAGTGACTGGCATCCTGATTGTTGGACTAAACTTCGGTCCATTCATTACTTCTCTTTACTGCCTTGGCCTTTTCCTGGGGACTATATATTCTGTTCCTCCATTTAGATTTAAGAGATTCCCTGTTGTAGCATTCCTTATCATTGCCACGGTATAATTTCTCATTTTTCCTCTTCTGTTTGTTGGTATTAGACTCCTGTTGCCTTTGTTTTAATAACTGTTTTCCCATGAGATTGAGCTAAGAATGCTCTCTACATACCTGATTTAATCATAAACTAACTTGACTGGATTCAAGAACATGCCTAATTTTAGTTGTCTTTTTAACATGAATTTAATAAGATTTTGGGAAATCTGATTTATTCTATGACTGACTAGGTAGTTACTCATTTCAATGGCCATGAAAATGCAATGAACATACAATATTGGTCAAACTATAATCTTTGACATGGTAACAAGATTTCAATGTGCATCTGATTTAGACATAACCTTTGACTCAATAACACTGGAAAAATGTTGATTTTTAGTCGACGTTTTGATCTTAACAAATGTTCAGAAACCTGACCCATTTTCTTGTTGGCTGGGAGAACCTCATTTCTGAAGCTTTGAAAACTTGCTCTATGATGGTGCACTCCCTATCTTTAAAGACTTAACGTTGTTAAGATTGTGATTTGGTGACATCATTGAGTGCAGATAGGCTGTGTTGTGGTGCTGTCCCTGTGTCTCTTAAATTCTAATGAATGGTCGATCTTTTTGTTATTACTACTTTGGTTGATGATTTTTTAGTTCTCCTTTGTAATAAAAAGGGTGATTGGTATCGCAAAATCTTCTAAGAAAGTTGTGAGTAGGTTACATGTTAATAAAGATGTAGTGCTGCAGGTACGAGGTTTTCTTCTCAATTTTGGCGTATATCATGCAACACGAGCTGCTCTTGGACTTTCATTTGAATGGAGGTGAATTTCCTTTAAAAACTTATTGATTCATAATTTTCCTAGGAGATTTCTTATCAATATTAACATAAATTTAACAAAAGTTTGATCAGTTGAAGGTTGGGACTACAAAATGATGGCTTTTTTTTTTGTGATCTCTGAGTCTTTCTATTAATGGAAATATTAATTGATTTTTTTATAATCGAAAAGTATAGTTAGATTTTGATTTGTTTTATGATTTAGAATTCAAAAATAGGATTTTGCTTATTTATTTTTTTATATATTAATTTTCATCTATATATCCTAATGTATTATATGTTAGTATAAGAAAGGTGACACCCAAGTAACGTATAAAATCAGTTTATGCCCAGTATAGTTTTGAAGACTTTCTTCACTATTTTAGCTACTATCAACTTAGCAATTGGTGAGGCAGTAATATATTGGTTGGTTTGTTGGGACTCCCAAAGTGTTTCATATGTTTTTATGGATGTGTAGTAATAGGAAAAGGGCATATGATCCAAAGTGTAAGGACCAAACTTGGATGTGTATATGTTAGTATAAGAGAGATGACACCCAAGTCACGCATAAAATCAGTTTATGCCCACTAGAGTTTTGAAGACTTTCTTCACTCTTTTGGCTGCTATCAACTTAGCAGTTGGTGATGCAGTAATATATTGGTTGGCTTGTTAGGAGTGCCAAAGTGTTTCATATTTTTTATTGATGTGTAGTAATAGGAAAAGGGCCTATGATCCAGAGTGTAAAGAACCAAACTTTGGTGTGTAATGAGATTTTGCCTCCTTTAGTATGTCGATGAAGATAACTATCTAACCAAGACTTGTCTGATCCTGAGCATGAAGGTGGTACTTTAAACCACGACTTTTGAAAACAAAGAAAACCATTCGTAGAATTGGTCAATGAATGCACTCTGATGCAACTTTTTGCATTTGGAGGTTTATCTATTATTTTCTTTGATGTTGAACTGTTAAATACTTAAACCGACCTGTAATAGAATTGAGGTTGAATCTTGATTTCATCATTTAATGCAAAATTGCAGCCTTCCTGAACCTGCTGCATAGCTAAAAGAAATTTGATTTCTGTTTTGTATAGCAGTTTGTTTTACCATTCAGACTTTCAAGTATGATAAAATTTGATGACTGTTCCCAACTTTCTGTGTAATTGCAAAATTTTCTGATTTATTAATACCATTTATATCCTGCAGCTCACCAGTAGCATTCATCACCACATTTGTCACATTGTTTGCCTTGGTAATTGCCATAACAAAAGATCTTCCTGACGTGGAGGGTGATCGCAAGTGAGTTGTGAAATGTCAACTATGCTTACATTTATTAGTTGCTCCTGTACAATTAGGTCTATATTGTTTATGTCAGAATATATAGTGTTGGCCGATACATAATATTCCAGGTCGTGTTCCTAAGCTTTATTGTATTTGATCTTTTTCCTCTAATTAGTTCTTTTTTTTTTCTTGTCAGTTTCTGATATTCAGTTTTAAAACCAAATCAATAATTTCTCCTGGAGGTTGAATGACGTTTTCTGATATATGCATGCAAAGAATCATAACTGATCTCTCGTTGATGTAGATATAACATATCAACTTTGGCAACAAATCTTGGAGTTCGAAATATAGCACTTCTTGGCTCTGGACTTTTGCTGGTCAACTATATTGGTGCTATATTGGCAGCTGTGTACATGCCTCAAGTATGAAACTCTTTTTTTTTTTTTTTTCCTGACCTTTACTTTTGAAGATAATTCCAACTTGCAAATTTTACAGGCTTTCAGGCGCAGCTTAATGATACCCACTCACATTTTTCTTGCAGTTTGTTTGGCTTTCCAGGTGTGTTTCATGAGATAATATAGCTAGTAAAGATGTTATGTTTGTTTCGGGCTGGTTGTTTTTGATGAGATCATCCTTCTTGTTGAAGTTTTTATTTCCTTACTGTTCTGAAAATTGGTCTCTAGTGTGCTTTCTTCTTTGCAATTGTTTTGGCTTTGAAAATTAGTCTGTGCCTTTGGCGTTCACACAAGGTTTCTCATTTATCTGAACTTAATTTCACCTTTTTCCTTGAAACTGCTTCTTTATGGAGAAACATTGATGTGTCCATCAAGTGGTTGGCATCTAATCTGTTTTATCGCTGGAAGGTCCCTGATTTCATTTGTCAATGGCCTGTATACATACTTCTTTTAGGTTTTTCATTTAGCAAGATTAGATTGTTATTGCTCTTGCAGTCACCTTCTTGGCGTAGGTGGTGTGCCTTGGACAGAAACTTGCTGTCTTTGCCTTTGACCCTTTTACTATGGGCTTGCCTGTCTAGCAGCCTGAGATAGCTGTTTTGTGGTTAACTTTAATGTTTGTTGAATCTTAAGTTTTCAGAAAAGAATTTCAGAGTATGTGATAAGCACTATATCACAGTTTTGAATGTCACAGTTTTGATATTGACAATGCAATAGTAATTAAAACATGAAAAGGAACCAAAATATAATAGATGAAATTTATAGCATTTGATGATCACGATTTGTACCAAGTCTGAACGGTTTTATGCTTAATCTCAATTTCAAGAAGTCAGGAACTAAGTATGGCTTTGTAATCAAAACATCCACATAAGATTTGCTGTTGCGGAACTGATTGAAGGCTAGATTTATGGGATATAGTCATGAACATCCTCCACAATAGTTACCTGGAATGGAGTTCCTCAGAAAACCAGAAGAACTGAATCTTAAATGGTAACTTATAACAGAAATAGTTCAGAAATGAGATTGGTAGATGTCCATCTCACATAAAGTTGAGGAGTCTGAATTGTGGTGTTACTGTTTTCTATTCAAGTGGAGAACTATAATCTTTTGTAACATTGGCATCTAGAGCTGAGAAGTTGCACCACTCATAGCTGGTTCTGGTCTACCTTTACTTTCCGAGCTCCTTGTTAAATTTATTAGATAGTGCTGTATTTTCACCCTTTGGTTTACTTTCTCTTTCATGAGCAATTCTTTTGAATTTTGGAATTTTCTGTTCTCAGACATGGGTATTGGAGAAAGCAAATTACACCAAGGTAAGGCCTATTTTCTTCGTGCATTAGTGATAATAGTCATCCACGTTCATATGGCGGCAGAATATTTCTGTTTCATTCTTCTCCTGCACAATATTCTGAATTCCTCAACATATCCTCGCTTTCATTTTGCAGGAAGCAATTGCAAGATTCTATCTGTTTATATGGAACCTCTTTTATGCCGAGTATATCTTATTTCCTTTTATCTGAGACATAATTTCTCAGCTTTTCTTTCTTTCTAAGGGCGAGTTTAGAGTTAACGAGGCTCCTAATTTTGGATGTACATGTTTTGCTTTCTACTCTGCAAATTAGCCTTCTTACTGTATCATATTTAGTTAAGTTATCGCAATGATACACACAATGTTGTGAAATACGATACGATTCCAGTACCGTTTATTATTGGATACTATTTTTAGTAATTTTTAAAAATTATAAAATAGTTTTTGAATTTTCTAAAATTGCAAAATAATATTTCAATATATTGTGTTATATGATTTTTAATTTTATATTAACTACGTTTCCAAAATTATAATAATATTAACTTACAATAATAGTTATATCTTTGTTTCTATTAATATTATTATTTTTACATATTTTATATATAAACAATAATCACAATTAATATAAAAAAGCTGTAATAGTCATCATACATATATAAAATTAAGAATAATGTAATGTACTTAAGTTACATTTGATATCAAATAATAAAGAATAATTACATTAAAACATCATATAGTGTGAGTTTTTTCAAGTGTCTTGCCTCCCTTTCTCTCTCAAGAGTGTTTTTTTAGGGTTTGTCTTGCCTCCCTTTCTCTCTCAAGAGTGCAAGTGTTTAGTTGGCCAAGATTGTGCTGGGTAGTTTCTGTATGAGAGTTTTTTCTCAATCGATTTCAGTTTTGCTGGTTGGGTGTTGTGAGATGAGTGATTTAATTATGATTCTGAACCAACAGCACATTTTAACGGCCGGTCTTACTCAGCAGACCCGCCGAGAGCCATGAATTGCATAGCATGGAATTGTCGTGGCTTAGGCAACTACAGGACAGTTCGTGCCTTAAAAGACCTTGTTAGGTCTAATAAGCCTAGTATTCTGTTTTTAAGTGAAACAATTGCGAACTCTGTTAAGGTTGAAAAAATAAAAGTTTTATTAAATTATGATTTCTGTTTTTGTGTTGATCGGATTGGTAGAAGTGGTGGACTAGCTATGTTCTGGATGCAGGACGTTTCTGCTACAATTATTTGTTTCTCTAATAATCACGTTGATCTTTGCATTGACGATTCTATTTTTCCGAAATGGCGACTTACAGGTTTCTACAGCTTTCCCGAAGCGACTAGAAAACGTGCTAGTTGGGAGCTACTGAGATCCTTCTCGCGGAGTCATAGCATGCCATGGGTTTGTTTCGGGGATTTTAACAATCTTTTATCCCTCAATGACAAACTAGGAGGAGGGGAGTATCCTAGTTCTCTAATGGAGGGTTTCCAACAATGCATATCGGATTGCAATCTAATTGATATCCCGTTGCTCGGATTCGGGTTTACCTGGGAGAGGGGTAGAAATACAAACTTGCCTATACTAGAGAGACTCGACTGTGCTTTCGTTAATGAAGAATGGATGGCCATTTTTTCGTTTCACAAACTGCACAACTTGGTATGTGGGACGTCGGATCATACCCCTATTAAATTGGTGGGGGAACGTCAACTACCAGTGAAGAGGGTAAAGCGTTTTAAGTTTGAGAACAAGTGGTTAGCGGAAGATGGTTTTATGGATGTTGTCTCTAATTTCTGGGGTGATAATCCAGAGTTAAACTTAATTCCCAGGCTTAGGCTATGCGGCAATCGGTTACTTCAGTGGCAAAGACATCTGGGAGGCAATTTCACTAAGCGGATTCAGGTCCTCAAGAGGCAAATGGGTTTGGCTCAAAAACAACATCAGCATGCGCTATTGGCGATCCAGAAAACTACTCTTAATCAACTTCTTGCCCAAGAGGAAATTTATTGGAAACAGCGCTCTAAGATTTTTTGGATGCAGTATGGGGATGCAAATTCTAAATATTTGCATGCGCAAGCTTTTAAAAGGAAGAGAGTGAACCATATTAGCGTCCTCACTGACGATAATGGACAATAGGTTTCGGACAAAAAGGGTATCAGTACAATCATTTTAGATTATTTTTCCCAGCTTTTCTCGATGTCAGGAGGCTCGGATTTTCAGCATTTTGATTCTATACAGTAGGTGGTAACCACATCAGATAACGATTACCTTTTGGCACCTTTCCAGAGGGAGGAGTTTAGGAGAGCATTATTTGATATGCATCCGGATAAGGTGCCAGGACCGGATGGGATGAATTCGGCGTTTTTTCAAAAATGTTGGAATATTTTAGGGACGGACGTGATTAATAATTGCCGCAATTGGATGGACACGAAGGAATTCCTGGACACCCTAAACGACGCTACAATCGTTTTGATCCCCAAAAAAGACAATCCAAGCTGCATGAAGGATTTTCGTCCAATCGCTTTATGCAATGTTCTATACAAGCTCATAGCCAAGGTAATTGCAAACCGTCTTAAAACTATCCTGCCTAGAATTATTTCTCCAATGCAGTCGGCGTTCATCCCTGGGCGACTCATCACTGATAACATTATGGTGGCTTTTGAGATTATTCACTACAAGAGGAATAAAGGCAAAGGAAAAATTGGTGAAACAGCTTTTAAGATCGACATTAGCAAAGCATATGATAGAGTGGATTGGGATTATTTATGTTTTATCTTGCTAAAGCTGGGTTTTGATAGAAATTGGGTGGAACTTGTTATGGTGTGTGTTACCACTGTCCAGTATTCAGTAGCTTTCAATGGCTCTGAAATTGGTCCTATTATACCCAAGCGTGGGCTGAGACAGGGAGATCCGCTATCCCCGTATCTATTCATACTATGCGCAGAAGGTTTATCAGCTTTGCTACGAAGGAGTGAGGGGCGGGGGGATATTCATGGTGCCAGAATCTGTCCAGGGAGTCCTAGCGTCTCACATCTATTTTTTGCTGACAACAGTTTTTTGTTTTTTAGGGCAACTGAGCGGGAAGGACAAAACATAAAAAGAATTCTTGCCCTGTATGAAGCAGCGTCGGGACAGGCGATCAACTATCAAAAGTCAGGTATCATGTTTAGTTCCAATACTAAGCAAGATGATAGGACTGCGGTTGAGTCTATCCTAGGCGTAAACACCCCTCTTGATCATGGAAGGTATTTAGGGCTACCATCGTTAATTGTGAGACAGAAAAAACAGGTTTTTTCTTTTATCAAAGATCGTCTCAGTAAGCGCATCATAAGCTGGAAGAATAAATTGTTATCCAAACCAGGAAAGGAGGTGGTCCTCAAGACTGTTGCCCAAGCATTGCCTGCTTACTGCATGAGCGTTTTTCTCCTCCTACGGGAAACTTGTGAAGAGCTACAAAAATTGATGACTTCTTTCTAGTGGGGATCGGGAAAAACTAACTGGAGGACTATACATTGGGCAAGCTGGCAACGGCTCTGCGTACCGAAAAAATTTGGGGGCATGGGATTTCGGGATCTTCATTGCTTCAATCTTGCCATGCTATGCAAACAGGCCTGAAGATTTATCGTCTATCCAGATTCGCTTCCGAGTAGAGTTTTTAAAGCAAGATATTTTCCTAATGACAGTTTTCTGGAAGCGAAGGATAGGGCCAATGTGAGTTTCATTTGGAGGAGCATTATTGCCGCACAAGACATATTGCGTCACGGGGTTCGGTGGAGGGTGGGTGATGAGGCACTGATTAATGTTTTCAAGGATCCATGGATAAACGAGGATGGTATTTCATTTCTTCCCCCCCCCCCCTCCCCCAATCCAAGCTGTGGGTAACATGAAAGTGCGGGAGCTTTTTAATGAGTCAGGTACGGGGTGGGACGTTCAACTGCTTGAAGGTTTGCTTACGCCTTATGATGTCGGTCGAGTTTCCAGAATCCCCATTTTGATGGCAAAACCCCATGATCAGTTGATTTGGCACTATAATAGGGATGGTGTGTATTCGGTTAAGTTAGGATATCATTTGTCTCTCAGATTGCGCAACGACAATGCTAATTTTGCTGGGGATAAATCGTGGAATAGGCTGTGGAATCTGCCCATTCCTCCAAAAATAAAAGACTTTGCATGGCGTTGTTGTAGGGAGTTCGTTCCTTGTAAAGATCAGCTAAGAAGGAAAGGAGTTATGCTTTCTCCTGAATGTGACGTCTGTGGAAACGATGAAGACATGACCCATGTGCTTTTTGAATGTTCTATTGCAAAGGAATGTTGGGCTTTAGCGAACGTTAATATTCAGAATATGAGGGTTGACGCTACGCTTGGCCACATCTTAGACAACATGCCTGAAACGTTATTAACACGTGTTTTATCAATAATCTGGAGCATTTGGTATCACCGCAACCTCAGAGTTTGGCAGGGTAAGATAGTGCCTTCCAACATGATTGTTTTATTTGCTGATAGTTTTATGCAGGACTGGCAGGCGGCTCGCAGGTGTTTTGAGAGCATTAGAGAACCAGAGAATGCTGCCGACTCCAATATGGCAGGTTGGAGGCCACCATCGGAAGAGTTTCTAAAATGTAATGTGGATGCGTCTATTTTCAAAGATCAGAACGCGACGGGGTTTGCTGCTGTGCTTCGGGATGCAAGGGGCAGGTTTGTATCTGCTCTTTCTGGGCATTATCCATCTTTGTTTGATCCGGTCATAGCGGAATTAAGGTCCATTCAGGAAGCACTGTCGTGGTTAAAGGATAAACAAATTGACCATGTTATTCTAGAATCGGATTGCTTGTTGGCTGTTAGACTCCGCTTCCGGAACCCAACCCTCTTGCAAAAACACAAAACCCTGAGCGTGGCTATACCCCGAATGGTTCCTTAATTACACCCTATTAGACATTATCAAGGTATAAGCCTTACTATTTTTTTTCTTTAAAACATCCCAAAATTTTGCTTCATGGCACCCCCCATATTAACCAGTCACTATGTCTGAACTTAATTCTCCTGTTTGCGAACAGAATTTGAAAACCTTCAATCGGAACTTTAATTG
>JAOQMQ010000004.1:18594155-18605031 GCA_027563845.1 Erythroxylum subrotundum
TAATCTAATCAATTACATTAAACCAAAGTCTAGCCCATTTCTAAATGAACATTTGGGCTTCTAATTAACCATTAATTGGCAAGCCCAATATTCAATTATGGGCTTCTAAAACCTTCATTTATATTTTTCACTTAACTTGATAATCTTCCTTGAAGCCAAGTGGGGAATCTTATTGGACTTTGATAACTTATCAAAAAATGGTTGATAAAAATCTTTTCAGAGATGCTAGAAGGAACTCTAATAAGGGAAAAGAGGATTTCTCTATAATTGGAAGAAGGAGTACTCCATTCAAGACATAATAACCAAAATAAATTAAGGAAGCTTACTTTCTAATTCCTTCTAGTGACTAGATAGCATCCTCAAATGGAAAGGGACGGTGATTGCTGACTTCGATGAATGATTGAGGTTTAAAATTATATTTATAGTTCATAAGAAGCTACAATCCCTCTTTCATTTGAAACGCATTTAAAGGGATATTAGGAATTTCATTATGAATTGTTAAATCTACCAACAGTTTTCATTGGTTAAATGGTGGTATAACATTAACTACCACTCAGCCATCAACACCTTTCTTTCAAAGTATTTTATGGATATTTTCCTCCTTTGCATATACCATATTTTAGTAGAGATTCTAAATTAATATGGTGATATGCAATATGCATTCTTAGGAATGAAATAAACAAGGAGAGCAATTAGGAGTTGATAGTAGCTATTGATTATAAATTTGTTTAATGTTTATACAATGGTTATTTTATTTAAACAGTAGTTATCTTATTTAAAAAATTTGTTACTTTAAGAAGTCTATTTTTAATAGGGGAATAAATTACTAGATCCAAATTCTATTTTTTTTTTGCCGAAAACCTTATGTATTTAACCTATTTAAAAGGAATTAGGATAAATTAAAAGGCAGTTAGAATTTTTATAAAAAAAATGGTTAATAAAAAGCTTGTTAAAGATATGTTTTCTAAGTAGCAACCATAGAACCAAGGAAGGGAAAGAACTCCAACAAAGGAAAAGATGATTTCTCCATAATTGGAATAAGGAACAGTCAACTTAAGAAATAATAACCAAACTAACTTAATAGAGATTACTTTCCAATTCCTACTAGTGACTAGATAAAATTCTTAAATGGAAAGGGGGGTGGTTGTCGACTTTGATGAGTGACTGAGATCTAAAATTATATTCATAGTTCATAAGAAGCTACAATTCCTCTTCCATTGGAAAGGCATTTAGATGGATATTGGGAATTTCATTATGAGTTGTTAAATGTACCAACGGTTTCCATTGGATGAATGGTGGTATCCTAGTACCTACCACTCAACCATCAACACCTTTATGTCAAAGTCTTTTATGGTTATTTGCCTCCTCTACATATGCAATATTTTAGTAGAGATCCTAAATTAATAAGGTGATATGCAAGATGAATTCTTAGGAAAGAAATAAACAAGGGGAGCAATTAGGAGCTAATGGTTGCAGTTGATTATGAAGTTTTTTTAATGTTTATGCAATAGTTATCTTATTTAAGAAATTTTTTATTTTAACAATTCTATTCTTAGTAGGAGCTAATGTTCAATTGCTTTGCTTCCGCTAATTGATTCTGATTCGCTTTGCTTCCGCCTGATGCCTTTCGAACTGATGTGTTTATGTTTCCGCCTTTGTTATGTTTCCTTCCGCCTTGTGTCTTTCGATTCGATTTTCTTTTGCTTCCGCTTTCGTTTCGACTCTGGTTGGGGGTTATCTGATTCGATTCGGTTCGGTTCATTTCGCTTTCGATTCCGAGCCTTCAATTTGCAATTGTTTCTGTTCAGTTCGAAACGTTTGTTTCGATTTGATTCCGTTTTGTTTCTGTTTCCGAATTCAAAAAGAATTCGTGCCTTTGTTTCTGTTCTTTCGTTTCGTTCTCCGGTTAAGACCTGAATCATGACTAAGTATGACAATGGTTTTGTAAGATGAATAAGATGAAAAAAAAGTAAAAAAATTTATCGGGATTTTCGGATTAGTCAAGGGTTTTTAGTAAGAGGTTGGACATCCGGAAACGGGTACCAACATATGTGGTATCAGAGCAAGAAGAGTGTTTAAGGAATCATGTGTATGTATGAGGGAATCTGTATAAGTAGTTGGATTTCGGAAACGAGATCCAACATTTTCAAAGATGGGTTCTCTATGTAGTAACCATAGAACCTATGAAGGGAAAGAACTCCAATAAAAGAAAAGAGGATTTCTCCATAATTTTTCTCATAACTAGATCTTATATAAAATAAATATTAATTTGGTGTTGGAGCTTAACATTATGAAGGACTATAAACTAGTGGTTTTCTATATATTAAGCAGAGGTTGTCTAACGACAAGTCCTTAAACTCAAAACTGGAGGAGATTTGGTTAGAGTTGAATGGGCATGTTAAGAACAAATAGGTAGGGAGTCTAAATTTGAATCTTCTTTATATAATGGTACCAATAATATGTTGATTTATATCTATAAATATGAGCAGTTTTTGAAAATCAATGAATGCTTGAAGAAGAGAATGTGAGGTTTGTAACATTTCATCTTAATAGGGAGGCACAACTATAGATTTACAAGGTCAAGTAAAAGGAGAAGAATATGGATTAGGGGACATTCCTGAAGTAATGCCACTTATAGGAACCAAAGGAAGGAAAAAAAAGTGTTGGGCAAGCAAAAATGACGATTGTTCCTAAGTATTCTAAATTATAATTTTCTTTATAATAATATTGATGATCCATTAATTTAGATCTATACATGCTAGCAACTTTTTGAAAACTATTGAACGTTTAAAGAAAATTAATTCATGCTAGCAACATTCCATCTTAATAAGGAGGAACAATTACAATTTTATAAGGTCAAGCCAGAGGAGTCGATTATAGATTGGGGCACATTCAATGAGAAATTTCACCTTTCATTTAGTCCTTTTATAAGCCTCAACCCTTAAGATTAATTGGCTAACTTAAAATAGATAGAAACAATGAAGGATTATTAGAAGAATTTCTAGTTTTTATTGGCTTGAACCATAGAGCTCATTATAAATTAATAGATCATCTTATTCACTATTGTTCTTATGAAAGGCCTACAACTAGATTTGCAATATTTAAGAATTTAACTAAGATTTTTTTAAGAATTTTACAAAGCCACATTCATGATTACAATACACACCATATGGAAGGAATGGAATTACCACCGAGCTACAGGTACAAAGGAGGAGAAATACAAACTTGCCAATCATATTTGTTAACCTCATTCGAGCTCACCTCTATGTTAAGAATGCACTTCACTCACTCTTTATGAACATGCAACAAACTTGGTGTTTATAGTTCCATCCTAACTATTTCAACGAGAGTCATAATTTTATATTCTATTCGAATATTTCCTACCATTGTAATTATTAGTAAACTCTCCTCATGAAAGTTGGCGGCAAACCAAGAACTTTTGTAATTTTTTGATTTAGTTCTATCTATTGATAATACATCTTTTAATTTTTTTTAAAAAAAGAATTTAACTAAGATGTAAATAGAGAAATAAAGGGTAAAGAGGCTTTGCTTCAATTATGATGAAGCATTCTCTCATATAAAAGATGCATGAAGTTATTTTGGGTAGAATTGATAAGATTTGAAAAAGAGGGTAAGGAAGGATGCTTCTTAGATGTTTCATAAAGATTTTGGGAAGACCTATCAAAAATTTGAACTTAAGGACAAGTTCTTTACCTAGAAGGAGATTAATGATATAGAAGATGAATTTTTAGGAAATAAACATACAAAAAGAGTAGTTGTGAGCTAAATGCAGCAGCTAATTAGGAAGTTAACTTATATTTATGCATTAATTATCTTATATTTATGTAGTATTTATATTATTATGAAATATGCATTATTAAGAAAGAAATATAGAAGGAGATTAGTTAAGAGTCAATGATAACAATTGATTAAAAAGCTATATTTTTATTTCTATTATAGAAATATTACGTTTTTTATAGTAATTATCTTATTTAAGCATTAGTTATCTTATTTAAGAAGTTCATTATTTTGAAAATTCTATTTTTAGTAGGATAGATTCCTATTCTATTTTAATTCCTAAAAACTTTATATATTTAGCTAACTTAAAGTGCATTAGTATGAATAATAAGAAAGTCATAATTTTCATAAAAAATAATTGATACAAATCTTGTTAAAGATGAGTTCTCTAGGTAACAACCATAGAGCCTAGAAATGGGAAGAACTCTAGCAAGAAAACCAAGAGAATTTTTATGTGAGTCATCTCCTGAGTAGATCTTACGTAGAAACACATATCAACTTGGTGAATTGCCTAGTGTTATGGATGAATCTATGAACTTGTTAAGCTAAATGGATATGTTCATTAAAAAAATTTAAGTTGAGGATATCTATGGTAAAGGACTGTCAATAGTCCAACAAAAAGTCTATAAATTCATAACTAGAGGAGAATACAATAAAGCTAAAGGGTTGTAGTAAAAAGATAATAATATGGGGAGCAATAATAGGGAATAAAGAACAGAAAGAAGTTATGGGCCCAAAAAAGGGACTATCGTTTATAAGTATTCTAAATTATAAATTAATTCATATAATGGTACTAATGATCTGTTGATTTTGATCATAAGTGTGAATGCCTCTTTAAAAATTAGCAAATTTATGAAGAAAAGAGACAAGGTTAGTAGCATTCCGTCTTAATAGGGAGGAAAAAATTATGATTTTATAAGGTAAATCAAGAGAAGGTTGGTACAAGTTAAAGGGCATTCATAGAACAATGCCAGTTGAAATTTAATTCTCTTATGAGCCTTAACCTCTTAGGCGAATCAACCAACTTTAAGTAAATATGAATTTTGGAGAATTATTTGAAGGATTTATAATATTTGCTAACATAAATGACACATCTTAATACAAAGAAACAAACGATGCAATTTATTGTTGGTCTTATGAAAAGGTTACAATTGGAAGTAAAATATTTGTAACAACTAAGAAGTTTGGGAACTTATATGAATGTCCTATACAAAGGAGCAACCATATTAGTTTAGAGAATTATATGTTAACATTTTCATGGAATAATTTGAAAACAAACATAAAAGGGACAATTGTAATGAAGGGAAATTATAGGTCACATCTAGTACTAGAAGCACAAACATGCCTTCTATTAAGAATCTAACTGAAAAAATGAAGGAAACAAGGAAAAAGAGGATTTGATTTAATTATGATAAAGCACTCTTATGGATATAAATGCAAGAAGTTATTTTGGGTACATTGATAGAACCTAAAAAAGAGGATGAGGGAGGAGGCTTCTTAAAAGTTTCATTGAGATTTTGAGAATACCTACCTTAAGTTCGAACTTGAGGATACGCTCTTTATATAAGATGGGACTATTGACGTCTAAGATGCATTCATATGGAAGAAATATACAAAGAGATTAGTTAGGAACTGATTGCATTAGTTGATTAAGAAGTTATTTTATGTTTTTGTGTTAATTATTGTGTTGTTCAAGATGCATTCTTAAAGAAGAAATATATAAAGAGAGCAATTAAGAGCCAATAATAGCAGTTGTTTAAGAAGTTATCTTGTATATTTATAGTAGTTGTCTTTTGTTTCTATGGTAATTATCTTATTATACAATAGTTATTTTATTTTAAAAAATTTATTATTTTAGAAGTCTATTTTTAGTATAAGAGTAAGTGAGTAGATTCCTTTTCTAATTTAGTTCCTAAAAATCCTATGCATTTAACCCATTTAAAGGGAGTTAAAATGAATAAGAAGGAAGTCATAATTTTTCCAAGAAGACAATTCACAACAAGCTTGTTAGAGACGAGTTCTCTAAGCAGCAACAACAGGAAAAAAGAAGAGGATTTTCTTGTAAGTCATCTCATGGCTAGATGTTATGAAAAAATACTTACTAATTTGGTATTGAAGCATAACATTTTGGAAAACTATGTAGTTTTGTCAAGCAAAATGGATGTGTTGATGATAAACATTAAGCATAAGTCGTTTATGATGGAGGACCCAATAAAAAGTCCTTAAACTTAAAACTATAAGTGATTTTAGAGAGTTGAAGGGGGGCACGATAAGAATAACAAGGTGTAGAGTAGTAGTCACACTTATAGAGACCAAAGGGAGGAAAGAAGTGTTAGGAAAGCAAGATGGACTATTGTCCTTAAGTATTCTAAATTAGAATTTCCTTCGTATAATTTACTAATGATCTATTAATTTGGATCCATAAGTGTGAGTAGTTCTTTGAAAATAGTAAATGTTTGAAGAAAAGAAGGTGGTGCTAGTAACATCCAATCTTACTAGAGAGTTACAATTGTGATTTTACAATGTGAAGCAAGAGGAGATGAGTATGAATTAGGGGACATTTATATAGCAATGCAACCTATTGTTCAGTCTTCTTATGAGCCTTATCCCCTAAATGAATTGGCTAACTTAAAGAAAATATTAATATTGTAGAATTGTTAGTAGGTGTTCCAATCTTTGTTGACTAAAATCATATAACTTATTATAAAGGCAGCAAATTAGTCTATTCACTACAAGTCTTATAAAAGGGCTAAAGTTGGAGATATAATTGTAACAATCGAGTAAAGGAGAAATCAAGTTGTCTTAGGGAAGAATCATAGGACAACACTTGTTTAGAATAAAAGGAAAACAACCACAAAAGGGAAAACTTTAGGGGAGACAAATTTTGGGTCAACATCTAGTATTGAGAACAAAAAGAGTCCTTTTATTTTAAAAAAGTTGAATAAGATAGAGATATATGAGCTAAGGGAATGAAGCATTCTCTTATAGATATACATATAAGATTTTTTTGGGTAGAATTGATAAAATTTGGAGAAGAGGATAAGGGATGAGGCTTTTTAGGAGAATTATGAAGATTTATAAAAGACCTATTTTGAGTTTGATCTTAAGGACAAACTTTTTTTCCTAGGAGTGGAGTAACAATATACAGAATGCATTATTATGGAAGAAATATACAAGCAGAGTAGTTAGAAGATGATGATAACAATTGATTAGGAAGTTATCTTAGTATATTTAAGAATTACCTTATGTTTCTGTAGTAATTATCTTATTTGGACAATAGGTATCATATTTAGCAAGTCTATTATTTTCATAAATTTATTTTTAGTATGAGAATAAGTTTGCATATTCATATTTTATATTAGTTCCTAAAAACTCTATATATTAAGCCTATTTAAAAGGTACAAAGATGAATAAAAAGACAATCGTAATTTTCCTTAAAAAAAATAATTAATGGAAAACTTGTTAGAAATAATAATAAATCAGGTTTTACGAGATAATAAGACAACTATTCAAATTATTTGATATCATATGTGAAGATTTTAATGAGAATGCTACAATGAGAAAATAATAAAATAGTTGATAGGGAGTTTGAAATCAGAGATTAATTGTATGTAAAGTTACAACTCTACAGACAAGAGACAATTGTTAAAAAAGTTAATAAAAAATTATTTCCATTATTCTATGGCTATTTAAAAAAAAATCAGACAGATAATTATAAATTAGAATGTTTATTGGACACTAATACATAATATATTTTACATATCCCAACTGAAAAAACACATTCCAACGATTTCATCATTTTCAACCCTACATACTAAATTAATTGCAAAAGAAAAGACATCAAGAACCATTATTTTTATGATTTCTTAATCTATCTATACTGCAAGTATAGGTCGTATCTCTATAGTATGGACAATATCATTCCTATAAGGAATGGATTGGTCACCTAACAATTTTTGTACACTTTGTTTAAAGTAAACAATAGCATATATATTGATATAAAGCAAACTAAAATAGAGAAAATTGGCAATTAAACAATTAACAAAGCAATAGTATATTTTTCATTAATTAAGAATAATAACCTAGGAATTACGCCTATCCTTGATTTATTTTCACCTTACCTTCTTGATTTAATAATACTCTACCCTAGGTATCTAATAGTTATGATTACCCTCTCTCAATATCTAACCAAGTAATCTCAAATAAAATAGATAAGAATTAAATTGTGACCTCTCGATTTATCAAAATTCTTCTTAACTATCAAAATGAATTTGAAGCAATCCTAAAAGTAACTAATAAACAATTAAGATCTCACTTCAATAGGTTTATTATGGTACCAGCTCTCACAATGTAACTAACAAAGATAATTCAACCTAATCTCTCAAGTAGGATCAACTATAAAACAATAAACACCACAAAGTATATCTCTATTAAATCAATAACATAAAAGTTTGACAAAATAATTCAAGAGTAATTCCTAAAACAAATTTAACAATCCACAGCCAAATTATATCATAAATTGATCTTATTCAACATTCAGATATAAGAAAATAAAAGAAAAGAATAGATGTTTGAACTATAGATGTGTTTTTCTTCTTGTATTTAAGATGGAAAATTTTGCAGCCATGTTTTTCTCAAATTTTGCCTCCATGATCACTTTCTTATATGTTCCAGTCTCCTCTTTTGTTGTTTCTCATTTCCTTTTATACTCAATCTTTCTATGGCTCTTTTTAGGGTTTTCTTACTTGATTATATTCTAAAAATAACCCCAAATCATCAAAAAAATACAAAAATCTCTGAACTTAAAAAATCTAGCATTTGCACAATCGTGCACTGATAAAGAGTCTCCTACTTCCTTCCTGCACAATCATGATAGACATTTCCTCAAATTTTTTCTTCTTCTTCAATTTTCCTGTCTTAACTCATCATCAATATATTAAACATTCCCTAAAATATTTAAGTTCAAATTCCTGCCCTAATAAAAAATAATCAAACATAACACATAAAAACACTAACAAAGACATAAATTTAAATCCTAAGCTCATGATTAGCACCTAAAAAAAGCCTAATAACGCATTCTAAAACCTAACAAATACTCTATAAATCAAACCTATCAACTTCCTTGCACTTAAAACTTTGCTTGTTCAAAAAAGAAGAACTAAAACCACAAAATAAACAAAACAAAAAAATCACACAATCATATAACAATGGCACAATGGCATCAAATCTAATGAAATTGACTTACTCGCTAATATCAATCACATAAAAAGATCCAATACACTAGCTTGTTCCATTCATTTTCAAGTGTTTTGATTTAAATACACATATCAACTAAAATATTGACCCTATTCATATATCTATGACACTTGTAAGCGTGTAATAATTCTATTTACAAAATTTAAAAGGTAGGACATCATTAAAAACCCCTTTACGGAAATTTCTTGTCACTTCACAAAAGGATCACTAGGCTTCACTTTATATACATCACAAAATTTTTATACTTTTATTTAACAATCACCTAGCCTTTTGACACAAAGGCAAATAGTTTGTCGTGAATGTTCCCTGATTACTCAATTTCATTACGTTGTTTTAAGCTTGGTTAGAGTGCCATTCTAGCCTTTTTATGTGAAGGCAAACACTTTTTGTGAATGTCCCGTAGTTACTCAATCACAACTCACAACTGGTTACCAGCTCTATTCTTAACCTATATGTTAAAAGGAAGGGCCAGTAAAATAGGATATTTGTTTATTTATTTATTCAACTTTTTTATTTTTATTTTTACATTGTAACCTACATCATTTCCTCCTAGTCAATCCATTCCCATAAAAAGCTACTAATTATGCATACCAAATTAAATTCACTCGATCAAAAGTGCATCCAAACAACTTTCATAAAATGAAAGAATAGGTATAATATTCTAATCAACATGCATATTCACCTGAAAAACCACTAAAAATAGAAACTTGACAAGTTAATGCTTCTTCACAATTTAAACGATCATGCTCGTAGAATTCCTTTCAATCCTATGCCACTGAAACATTCAAACAAATACATACAATACAACATCATGCAATAATTTTTTTTTCACAATTCTAAAACAATCAAAAACTAACATAATGCATTTGCAAAGTGCCACATAAATGATAGTGTAAATACAAATACATCCCCACACTTAAACAACACATTGTCCTCAATGTGAAAAATGATACACAATTACAAAAAAACACACATAATTAATGTAATAAACAAAAATAAAAAGAAATAAAAAATAAGGGCAATAAAACTTATGGGGATTATGGTGGTGATGGTGTCAGAGAAGTAATTTTCACACCTTGCACCATAAAATACTTCGTGCTATGAACATCCATCAATCAAACTAACTTAAAAACAACAAAATAATGCAATAAACATATAATAAATTAAGAAAAAGCCTATCTAAACAAAAACATGCTAATTTTAAGGTCACTAGCTTGAACATTCCATATTATTATTTTTTAATCAAAGGGTGGTGGAAGCTTCTCAATGAACTCTGTTTTGCTTCTAGCCACTTCTACACCCTTACAAGATATTTTATATCCCAAAACTAAATCCATATGTACCAGTTCTTTCTTTGTTCCCTATCTAGGTTGTTTAAAATTGTGATGGCTAGCGTATAAACCTCATTTAGTAAGGTATATCTATGAAGTGTGGGTAAAGGTTTCAACTTTAGAATGGTGATTTCTCAATGGAAGGTGACATGGGTGCTTCTACCCTTACTAAGATTTCTTTTCCTAATTTCTCACCCAACTCCTCCTCCTTCTCTAAATCGTTATCATCTTCCAGATCACCTAAATTAGTGTCTTCTTTATAGTTCTCCTCTCATTGTTTTACACATTCATCAACTATATCGATTTTCTTGCAAGTGTTGCAATCCTTTAGATTCTTCAACACCTTGCATATATTGAACTCAACCTGTTCATCGCCAATATGAAGAATCAATTTTTCTTTATGTACATGCACTAATTGTAACATCCCGGAACTTAGGAAAAGGGTAAATTGGTAAATTTGGGGGTAATGGTGAGAGATGGAAATTGTATTG
>JAOQMQ010000004.1:18650667-18677257 GCA_027563845.1 Erythroxylum subrotundum
TAAAATTGAATTTAAACCTAACCTACCCATAGCCCATCTAGGCTAGAAACCAAAACCCTAACTTAGAAATCCCAAGATCAATTTGGTTTCATCTTTCTCTTCTTTCTTCCTTCATTTCCAACACAAATCCTAACCTCCATTTAACCCCCTTTTAAATCTAGCATAAGAAAGATGAAAACTTACCTCCAACAAATTGATTTCCTCTTCTTTTTCTTCTTCTTCTTTCTTCTTCCTTTCAAGTTTCCCACGATCTTCCTTTCTTTTCTCTCCTTTTCATGTTTTTCACTCTTTCTCCTTAGTTTTAACGACACTTCTCTCTTCTTCTTCTAATTTATGACACCAAAGAGAATAGCCTATTCCTTCCAATTTTGCCCTTCACTTACAAGGACTTTCCCATTTTGCCTTTGTTTTGTCTTTTATGTCTCTACACCTTAAGCCACCTAATTTAATTCTAACACTTCATTCAATTTTCTAACTTCTAATTTCCATATCCCATTCCTACTTGCAAAATTACGGACTCAACTCTAAAATAATAGAACAATTAAATTGAAAAGGATAAAAATAAAATAAAAAAATTCGGGGCCCAACAAACACTCCCCAAAATTATGCTATTAAGATTGAATTTAATAAAGCCTTTGATTGAATTAATTGGTCTTTCCTTTTCCAAGTTCTTAAGGCTTTCAACTTCCCTGACATCTTTATCAAATGGAATAAGGCTTGTGTCTCCACTACAACCTTTTGTGATCTGATTAATTGCACCCCCTCTAAAATTATTAAAGGAAGAAGAGGAAGTAGATAGGGTGTTTTGACCCTTTATATCTAATTTTATAAATGGAAGTACTCTCTTAAATGTTGAAGATCAATGTCTTTAATAATCCCAAATTCAAGTTCCATTCCAAATACAGAAGAGTTTCTCCTACCATCTTTATTTTACAGATGATGTAGTTCTCTTCTATAAAGCTCATCTGAAACCTATTAAACTATTGATTGATACTCTCAATGGGCTTATTGAGACGTTAGGCCTCAAGGTGAATCTTAATAAAAGCCATTTCATTCTCTTATTAATTGTGAAATTTCTATAGGGTTTTATTTCTACTTTAACAGGCATGAATGGGAAATTCCCGCTTTTACAATATCTAGGCCTACCAATTACTACTAGAAGACTTTCTTTCAGTGAATGCCTTCTACTAATTGAAAGAACTCAAAGGAGAATCAACAAATGTACTAATAGATTTCTTTCCTTTGGAGGATAGGTTCAGTTAATTAAATCTTTCATATGCTACTTACAATTATATTAGAGCACGTATTTTCTCTTTTTAAAAAATTGGTCAAATCCATTGAAAAAATGACGAGAGACTTCTATAAGGCAAATAAAATAGGATTTTAGGTCTTCCTAAGGTTAAAGGGGAAGATTTATGTAAACCCAAAGAGAAGAGGATTGGGAATCATCTCTATAAAGGTAGCCAACAAAGTTTTTTGATCAAAAGATTTTGTAAAGTGCTTCAAGACAAATACTCCCTTTGGATGAGACAACATCACAACTACTTTCTGAATGGGACAAACCTTATGGTCTCTTTCTCCTAAACCAACCTTCTCTTGGTTCCTTAATCAACTTTTAAAGATTAAGGATGAGGTAGACAATAATGTATGTTGCAAAATAGAGAATGGGAAATCTGCCTTTTTATGGCATGATAACTAAATTGGTTATGGTCCACTATCTTAAAAACCCAATGTTGTCTTAGCTCTCTTAGTTATAGATTACAAGGACGAGGTTGATGTACTTATCAATTAAAATGAGTGCATGCACTTTCCTGAAGCAATATAGCAACTTCCACATACTCTCCTGATTCTAATCTTCAGGACAATTATCTTTGCTTAGTATACCAATTAAGAAATTTACAAGCAAAGGCTACAAGAAATGGGTCTATAGTACTAAACAAGTTGTTCCCTAGTATAGGGTTATCTGGAACAACATCCTAAGACCCATTACAACATTCTTACTTTGGATAATAGTCAAGAACATAATTGTTAATATAGACAAACTACATTTCATGTTAAATCTAAATGAGATTTGTTGCTTATGCAAAGAAGAGATTGAGACAAGGGATCACATAATTTTTCTCTCTCCCTTCTATAAATCTATCTAAAATAGGACCAAAGAATATTTCTTATGGAATGAGCTTTCAAGTTCACTCATAGAGGTTGTTAATATACTAACTGTAGCATAAGCTACTAGTTCACCTTAGAAGCGGAAGGTGCTGATCCTAACCATAACCTCTCAGGAATTATGGAAGGAGTGGAATCTTAGGAAGTTCCAAAACAAGGAACATTGCAAGTGTGTATTGGTGCAAACTGTCCTAACGAGTGTAAGGGTACAAATAATATGATGCTATTTAGAGCATGAATAACAAAGATGAAGCTTTAAGGTTAGCTCTTACCTAGATTGAGGTCTACCCATTATGCGTCGCTCCCTCATAAGCTGGCGGGTTTTTCAGGAAAAAATCTAAACCTAGCATATGAGGAACAACGATTAAAGTAAGAATAAGAAGATGTATGCTATTTGATTGAAGCTTCTTTACCTTTGGTAACACAAACCAACGAAGAACCAACAATTTCCATCGAAGATTTCTGATCTCCCAATCCCCAATTGGGTAAGATGTAGAGGCTTCGATCTTCAATTGGAGAGATTTTTACCCCTTTTATAAAATGTCACTGAATGTGATTCTTCATAACATTGTCATTTATTGCTTTAATTTGTTAAAGGAGATTTATGCATAACGTTGTCATTTCTTGTATTCAGTTGGTGTAGGGGAGTTGATTTTCACTCCTTAGGTGTTTGTTCTTCTTTTACGTCTATATTAATGAAAAATTTATTATTTCAAAAAAAGTCCAGAAAATCATTCATTAGCTAGAAAACAATGTAATATCATTAATAATGACATTTAAAAAGAAGTGATCTTGATAAGGTAATAACAAAAGAGAGAAAAAAACTAATTCACAACTTGATTAAATAAATTCAAATTCACAATATTCATATTTGAGTAACCCTAAAGAGTACAAAAGAGAATGAGTAGGAATTATAATGCCAACAGTGAAAATAAATTGACCAAATTTCGTAAAAATAGCAAGTACAAAATAATGACAGGGTTGTAAGATCCTCCTTTGTGTTCTTACCTAATAAAGAAAGAAGATATTAATACGTCTAACCCTCCTTTGTGATCTTACCTAAGAAAGAAATCAAATTATTATTACCTTCTACAAAAATATTATCAATCGGCATAGAACACATGAAGAACCCAATTTATTATCAAAAAGACTTAGAAATCTTTGAAAGCATATAAGTTAGAACAAAAAAAAGGTCAACAAAGAAAAGTGAATTATTTCACCTAAAGACAACAACATTATTGCTTCCTTAAATTCTAACAAGTGAATTGGAAACAAGAAACAACCAATGTTATTATAAAGGAGGAGGCCAAAAGGTGAGAAGGATTGACTTACAAAACAACAACGTAAAATTTGTGTTTTCATAACTCAGTTACATTCTTCTTATTTTTAAAAATAAAAAACCAAAACAAAATAGAAGCCCAATAGAAAACCACAAAAAAGAGAACCAACACTTCTAACTTTTAGCTGTTTTTTTAAGAGGTCATAAGACAAACATATCGGTAACTCCATAATGTTTCTACTTGAACTTCTTCCTTAATACATAAGCAAAATATTTCTCTCATAAAGAACCTACAATTAGTCTTTTAAAGTTTGGAGATCCTAAACCCTAAGCCAACTTAGGCAGAGGGGCATCCAAAATTAGTTCCATATATGAACAAACTTAGTGTGAACGGAGGAAAAGAGTTTTCAACTTGAATATTGAAAAAAGAAAAAAGAAAAATATTAATCTATAAAAATTTGTAATATGATAATTGGAGAACAATCTCTTTAATTTCTCTGTATTTGGAGCAATTTCGTCAACCTTATTATAATATCATTATCATAATTTTTATTTACTAGTTTTTTTAAATTATTGAATTGTAACGATTCTTGGAGTTTTAAGTTATAGGATTTTGTCTTTAAAAATTTAGAAAATTGAAAAACATATTGAATTCTCTTAATTATGAATTCACTTTTTTTTTTCTTTCAATTAATCGAAATATTGACCAAGCATACTGAGGTTCCTATCCACGCGAAATGTTATTACTGAAGGGAAATATTATGGACTGCTCTTACTGATTAATTAGAGTACAAAGCTTGAAAGTATTAAAGTATCATCACCCATACACAGAAGAGTTAACTATAAGATTATTAGGTTTTATTGCCTAAATACCTTTAAGTATACATATAATAAACCGTTTTCTAATTATCATTTCCCAAAAACATAAACCGCATTTTATATAAAAATGCACTGACTATAGCAATCCTAGAACTAATGGTTCGAGACTGGAAAGTCAAAACCGTAGTTCTGAATGATCATCGTCAAATGACTATAATATTTTCTAGAGCTTTCAAAAGCAAATAATATGCTGTAAGCTGAGGGAAATGACCTTCTGTCTCCAAGATCCTAATGTTAGCACCACCACCAACCTTTGTTTCCATGTAGTGGGGCACAAATAGTGGAACTACAGGATCTTTTCTTGACTGAATTATGGAACAGGGTACTTTAACATGTGGTAGAATATGCCTCATGTCACTTAGGTACACAGTTTTAGCGACGCTGATAGCCGTCTTAGGATTCATTCTTCCTAATGTGCTTTCAAACTCTGCAATTGCTTCTGTGTTGTTGACACTAATGGCTGTTGGAGCATAACTCTGAATCCAACCTGAGAAATTCTGTTCCATACTCTTGAGCAGTGCTTCTACTTGTGCTCTATTAAAGCCTCCATCATATCCTTTGGAGTTCAGGTACCTGAAACAACATTGAAGTACGTTAAAAGGATCGATGGGCGGAATTTGCAACAGATGAGAATGAACTGATACTTTTCTGTAGATTACTGGACAATCACTGAAAGAAAAGGCTGCAAATATTTAAGGTACAAAAGCTTAAGATATGCATATTTACTTGGAGTAATAGCCACTGCTCAGAGAGAGTTGATAAACCCTACCTTGGTGAGCCACCAAGTAAAACAAGGTGCTGAAAGAGCTCTGGTCTCTTTATTGCAGCTAAGCATCCGATCATGGCTGACATTGAATGACCAATATAGATAGTGTTCTTCAATTTTAGCTCATCCAACAGGTCAATCAAGTCCGTTGAGTACCCAGAAAAACTAGAGTACTTGTCTGGATCGTAAAGAATGGGATTGACATTTGGTGCAAAAACCAAGTCAAAAACGACCACCTTGAAGTAGAAAGCAAGGCAGGGCACGAGGTAGTGCCAAACACTCTGGTCTGTGCCGTATCCATGAGACAGAACAAGGGCTTGAGTTCCATTTCCATATATTTTAGCATTTAGAGCTTCTGCAATACCTCCTCCTCCGACATGGTCATATAACAGATTCATATTTCAGGTCGAGGAACTGCAACAAACTACAAAGGACAATATTGTAAGTTGTAAATGATAAGTTCACAAATATGAATGTACCGAGCTTCAATGTGTTGGGTATATATAGATACTTTTTACAGAATTCTTGCACCAAGATTTAAGTAATATAACTTACAATAGTTAAATTATGAAAGCTTTAAAGGAATCTAAGAAAAATTTTCAGATTCAATGACTTCCTTGCTGATGTAATAAATAGTAAGCATGCTCATAAGAGCCTTAAACAATAAATATGCTGGAATTAGCGAATATTTACACCAAAATAGATTAAACCCATCGATTATAAGATTTAAAGTTTCCGTCCTTAACTACTCGATCCCCCAGTTTAATCTTTAAAATACCAAGCCGGCTTAGACAATTGTATCTTTAAAATACCACATGGATCCAAGCCGGCTTAGACAATTGTCAACCAAGCATCTTATAAAATTTTCAGTCCTTAACTACTCCCCCCAATTTAATCTTTAAAATACCATATGGATACAGGCCGGCTTTGTCGATTGTCAATCAAACAAAATGCTCTATTAAGCAACGTAATCAAATAAATAGCAAAAAGGTTTGTTTTCATATGTTTACCTTTCGTATTCATTCTACCTAAGTCTTGTGTTAAGACTTTTATTCATACATAATGTCTTATACTCAAACAAAGAAAGAACATTAATAAAGAAATCAAGAAATTATTATAAATTAAGAAAATATGTAACTCATATTCTGAAATATTCTCTAAAATATCGACAACAATGATAAAACAAACTATAATGCTGAATAATCCAATTAGAGTTAGATACTTGACAATTAAACAAGACAAATTCTTAGAAAAGTAAAACAGATTAACTTACAAGGATCCTTCCAATTTGCAGGCCTTTTATTATAACCTAGCCTTGGATATTCATTCACTAATTTTTAATTTGATATATTTGATTCGATTCATTAGAAATATATAGAATCATTTCAACTTTGAGGCTCATTAATTTATGTAATAATTAACAAGTGGCAAGTAATTAATTTAGGTTATTAGTAAGGATGGATCTAAAATATGCTTTAATCAAAACCAACTATAACGTAATAAATAATACAAGAAGGTTTATAAACAATACGGCCATAAATATTTTCATTTGAAGATAATGGAAATGCCTCTGTTCATAGAAAAAAACTTGATACTATCTATTAGGAAATTATGTGTCAAAATAAAAAATTTTCATTTGTCGAATTTGGTTATCTAAAAGGTAATTTAGATTTTCCATATTCTTCTGATATCACGAGTGGACATAATGGATTGTTCAAGAATGTTAAACTCTAGCATATTATTGTTTGAGGAGTTTTAATCGATGCCTTTTCTTGTTTAAACAAATGTAATGATGTAATGTAACTTGCATATCTCTTATTTGACATTGTTTCTTAACCAAAAGTTTTCATTACTTTAAGATTGATCGGGTCTAAAAGGCTTTACTATGGCTGAGCTCTGAAGTAGACATATGCATGCAGGGACGGATCTAGAAATTATTTTGAGTGGGGGCAAAATATTTAAAGTACTTTTATATTACTGAAAAAGATACAAATATTTGTATATTTCATAAACAAAAACTTATATCATTGTCTTGAACTTTTTACATATAACCTATCACAATCGTTCCCTACGAGTCCTTATATTTTGATATCACTGTAAAATTTTCTCATTGTCAATACTATTAAAGATATCTTTCTCAATATATGTGATCAAACAGTCATTCATCCAAGAATCTCCCATTCGATTGCGTAAGCGATTTTTCATTATCTTCATTGCAAAAAATGTTCTTTCCACCGATGCAGTAGCAATAGGAAAAATTAAACTTAATCTCACGAGTAAAAACACCAAAGGGTACAAAACTTCCTTTTTTGTTTCTACTAGCTTCTTGGCAAGATTACTAATCCCATTTAATATCGAAAATTAATCATCAGATTGCATATCAACAATATAATTATCAAGTTGATCACCAAGAGTAATAAGCTCTACTTTAGAGAAATCAGAAGGATAAAATTCAGCAAACTTAATCAATTTTTGCTTATCAAAAGCATAAAAGAGTCACTTGGATTCAAGCAACATCAACCTTTGACTTCAACAACATCAACCTAAACGTCTCTTTTCCAATGAATCACATGATAATCTTTACCACTTCACACCAAACCAAATACATCTGTATGTCTTTTCTCCACTTATCAATACGAGAACTTCTACTATTTTCAATTTAATTCATAAGGGCATCTACGGTACTTCTTTTACCCCTATTATCATTTTTACGACTTTATATGCTACAATTTTTCGTCTACAATGAGAAATCTTATCTTGCGTTTTTACTAAAAGTCTAAAAGAATGTAAAGATTAAAACTGTACCAACTCTATTACAATTTACAACTTACAAGAACACATCTCTAAATTATAAGTACTACATATTCTTTCAAAGAAAAGAAGTGGGAATTTACCTATCAACAGTAGAACGGGGTGGGGCTTGTGGAGGAATCCTTTCCACAATTGCGTTCAATATATATTATTGTTTTTCGTTTTGGGTGTGGTAGTCTTTGCGGAGTTAGGGAAAGAAGAAGCCAAAAAGACAAAAAGTAGTTTGATGAAGAAGCCAAAAGGGTAGAAAATCTGAATAAAAAAAGTCAATTAAGCATGTAATTTTTATCTCTTTATTTGTAGGCTTTCATTTAAAAAGTCATGGACCCAAATAATAGTAATCTTAATAAAAATAGATGAGCTCATATTTTATTTTTTATTTAATATCTTAATATATCTATAACTTTTACTTTTTTTGTCACCAATTAAATTAATGGGACAAAATTTTATTTTTTTTATGAAAATAAAATTTTAAATATTAATTTTAAATTAAATTTTTTTAGATGTCAATGGGGGCAAGTGGCTCCGTCCCTGTATGCATGTTCTAATGCAAGTTGTCTCCTTTATAAAAATAAGTCTAGTCAACAAATTTGCCAACTCAAGGTTTTATTATTGGTTGTTAAGGGAGCGTTTTGAATTAAATGCTCTAAGTTTCAATTGAAGCATGGAATTCAACCTAATAGAAAAGCACAAAAGCCAATTTTATAGCAATTGCATTTATTTCCAAATAGCAGCCAAATTTTATATCATAGTTTGTTTCTACATCATTACTTCATATCTATTTGGGGTTTGGTCAATGGTGATTTTGTGGTCAATCATTAATTAATATTAACTTATATGGTAGGTGTTATAAAGGCTTCGCAAAAACCTCCAATTTTATAGTCAATCATTAATTAATATTAACTTATATGGTAGGTGTTGTAAAGGCTTCGCAGAAAACTCCAAGTTCGCACACAAAATTATCCAAAGTCTAAGTACAATAATTGAACTTTCACAATTCAACTCAACCTTACCAAATCCCTTGTGTTTAAGGTGGTTACTATAAAGGTTAAAGTAAACTTGAATTTTACTAAGCCAACGCAATAAAACGAATTGCAAAAAGAAGAGAAAGACGTATAAAGCTTTACAACAAAATTGTCAACCTTTATATTACTCTCAATTGATAGAAAGGATACAAAAGCTCTAACGCTTTCAAATTGAATGTAACTTTTTCTCAAATGAGCTATTTATAGGCTTTTGGAGACTTGTTGGGAAAGAACACAAAAAAGTGGGCATAAGGATACTAAGTCACTAACTTAGATGGTGGTTGACATCCCAACCACTTTAGGCACTACTTTAGTAGGTAGTTTATATAACTTGCCACTATCTCACTTCTAAGTAAAAGGTACATGTGATAAATTAAAACAAGACACCTCATCCATGTTCTTTGCCATTTCCTCCTACTTCATTAATGATTCATCACACTAAATTTTCCATATTAACCATGATCTTCATCCAAAGTTGAAGGTTATCCGTGTTTCTAGCCAATTTGCACATGGTCTATCTAATGCACACTTATGGTCTATTTTGTTTGTCCATGGTACATCATTTGAGAATAATTTCATCATTAGTCCCGTCAAAGATTTCTAAGCCAATTAATGCCCCACGGTCCATCAAAGCTAGGTGAAGCTTGAACCATGCTTGATTTTACTTGGTTAAGTTACCTTGGTTCCTTTGGCATGTCGTCCTTATGCTTAACCCGTGTTAAACTTTGGCTAAGGCTCACCAGTGGCTAGCAAAAAGGGCCCTACAATGTTAAAGGGATAACAAAACACCCCTACTAGATGAATTCGACACCCTCGTCATAAAAATTGAAGGTAGTCGTTTACCTAGTCTTTGAATTGCGACAAGGTAGTGTCATTCTCCCAAGTAGCCTCTGAGACATGTTTATTTTTCCACTGAATCAAGAACGGTATCCTATGATTTTTCTTGTGTTGCCCCAATATTAAATGATTCAAAATCTTCTCAATTTGATTGTTGAATTGTTTCCTTACAACCATTGGAGTTCTTTTTACTTGACTCCCTTTTAGATCCTCGTATATGTTTTAAGGAAACTTACATGAAAACTAAGATGCAACTTTAAATACTCGGGTAACTTGAGACGATAAGCTACATTTCCTACCTTTTCAAGGATGTTAAATGATCCATCATAATTTGGCACTAACCCTTAGTGCCCTACTTACTACTAATTTTCTTCCAAATTTGTGGTGTAAGTTTTAGAAGCACCTTATGCCCAATATAAAAGTCCAGTGGTTTATGTGAATTGGATTCATTGTGATTGATTTCTACATTTTCATAAAACGATAATAGACTGAGAGGGTGAACCGATGAAAAATAATTAAATTGGGCTAACGAGAGTTAGGTAATTTAATAAGAACGAGAAATCAATCACATTGGTAATTATGTGACAGGAGATCTCACATAGGTTTTGGTAGTCTAGTGGAAAAATTCAAATCTAATTAGGGTTTGAATAAATTGTGAATTGAGAAATTGCAATTTTCCATAATCTTATTAGGGTTTATAATTTAGGGCTTTTGGTTATAACTTGAGAGAGAGTAACCAACTCTAGGATAATCCAGGACTAATAATTCGACATTTCAAAATTAATTAGGTTAGCGTTAAAGATAGGTAAAAATTTCCCCGTTCTATCAATTGGTAGTTGCTTAGGTTGATTCTTGGTGTGTGCATTGCAATGTGTTGATTTTTTAATATTTCATGATTTATTCTTAAGTTGAATTGGTTGATTGAATTGATTGATTGAATAACGTTATTGTTTTAGTTTAGTTACAGTTGAAATAATCCAACATTTCATAATTAATTAGGTTAGTGTTAAAGATAGGTAAAAATTTTCCCTTTCTCTCAATTGGTAGTTCCTTAGGTTGATTCTTGGTGTGTGCATTGCAATTTGTTGATTTGTTAATATTTCATAATTTATTCTTAAGTTGAATTGGTTGACTGAATTGATTAATTAAATAACATTATTGTTTTAGTTTAGTTATAGTTGAATTTCTGCAATTTGTTCCAGTCTTATAGTTTAGAATAAGATTAACCCTCCTTGTGGGATCTACCCCTTAGATACTACGTGAATAACCTATACGCTTGCGGAATATCGAGGTTAAAATATTAAAACTACACATATCAAAAAAACTGAGATCAATTATCTTATGATCTATAAAATATAAGATCATACTCTAGATCCTCCTCCAAGTGATGCCTTATTTATTAAAGTATCTTCATCATCATAAGTACCAAATCATGTCTAAGTCTCTTTATAAATCTCTCGTGAAGAAATTACTGAGAAATCAACTAAGATCGTGTCATAAATATAATGAAATAATTTTTTTCAAAATTTTAATGATCACTTTAATAAAATAACTTGAAATAGTAATCAAGAAATAAAAGTGTTAATGATAAATATGATTTTGTTTCCATATAAAACTTTTTCTTCTTTAATGAATGAGTTAACCATAAAAGTGTTCAATTTACTAACCTCTAACTGCATAAATAGAGCAAAGAAAGAGAACTGCAACTTCTAGAGATGGTTAGATAGGAAGTGTTAGCTACTTTGATGTCCACCATTTTTAAGAGAAAAACTAAGATTTACAAGTCTAATTAGAATTAAACTCTAGATAATAATTAAAACAAACCCAAGAATTACTGTATAAACTCCAATAATAATAATTAAACTCTAAATAATAATTTTTATGATGTGGACCAATTTGTGACTAAAAACTGACATAATCCATCAATAAGTTTGAAAAAATCCCAAGAAAGATACAACAGATATCAAGAGAACTGAATCATTGATTATAAGGAAACAAGAACCAAATTTGTAAAGTAATTGAATGACAGAAAGATCCTTTGATAAGTTTGAAACTCAATAGATAACAAGTAAAAGAAGCACTCGTGACTCTTAATAAACAAAGATATGAAAAACTAACTAAAACTAAAAATAAATTTCACTTAAATACTTGAAGAAAAATTAGGGTTTTAAGTAGGTATGACCTATGACATGGCCATATGGCAGGTTGTGTTAGTTATATAAATACTAATTCCATTAGACATGGTTTGGAACAGATTTGTGTTTGAGACCGTGAATCCTTTTATAACTTTTATGTATGATCTAGAATACATTCGTATTAAAGATCATAGATCATTTTGTGACTGTGAATATGGAAGTAGGCTTTAGCATACCTAAACTAGAGATTGTTTCCCTAAACGTAATTTTTCAAAAATATAAGATAGTACACAATTGTATTGGAAGCCAAATCCATGTACATGGTCATGTTAGAGATCACATTCACATCTAAGCCTTCTTCAACCTTAGAATAAACCAAGTTAACTAATAGTTGGTCTTCCTATAGGTTCAATGAATGTCCCATATTAGTTCTTGATGTGTTATTTAAAGCTTGGTAAGTATGTATGTCTTAAATCAACTTATTCAAAGTCCTCAACTTAATAACTACTAACTCTCATAACTAGTCCACTATGCATAATCAATGGAACTCTTGAAGCTTAGTTAGTTGTTCTTGCATAATTTCCTCTCTCTTCGAAAGGATTTAGACTTGAATCATTACCTACATTAAAAAAGATAAAGATCACGTACATTAAAATTAGCACTAATGATAAATTTACTTGAAATTTCTATTTTGTAGAAATTATCATTGATCCTTTCAATGGCTTAAAATAAACCATCCTCTCTTATTTGTAATTTTAATCGCCTTTGAACTAAGATACGTTCGTTCCTCTTATGCATCCAAACTCAATAATCAGGTTAAAGATAACTCATTTTCTACCTTTGTTATCTTTGACTAAATAATGCTCTCTTCTTCTCTCTTTTTTTTACTGTATTGCTTTACACATTCATGGATTTACCTTGCCATATCAGCCTTCTTCACTCCATACAAAATAACTACTTAATTAATAGATAAAGATAATAAATCCTAAGTAGTTGGTGGATTAAAATTATAAATAACTTAATGGTGAATAAAAAATAAATGAATGCACACTCCTACCATATACAAACCCAACAAACTATAAGCAATCTTCTCAATTCTTTAAGTTCCTTTGAATGATAGCACAAGGAAACATAGTCAAATTTGTATCTACTACTTTAGTTTCGCCATCATTTTCAAGAAGAGTAACAATGAACAATAGTATTTGTTCCTGAATTTTTCAATAAAACTCCAAAAAAAGAAATAAAAAAGTTAATATCTTAGTCACTCAATATACTCTTAAGAATGCTATATAGTCGTAATACTTCCTTAAAGAATAAATCAGCAACATTGGTCACTTCATCAGTTTGATCACAATGAATAAAATTTGTCATTTTAGAGAACCTATCAACTGCCACAAATATAGAATCCTTACTCTTCTTCTACCTAGGTAAATTTGTCATAGAATTCCTAGAAATATCTACTCATGGTTTGCTAAGTATAGGTAAAGGTGTGTATAACACATATGGTAAAATTATAAATTAGCATTCCTACAAATGATGCACTTACCACACTAATTCTAGATTATGTCTCATTTTAGGCTAATAAAAATGCTCACTTAATGTATCTAAGGTCTCCATAACAATAACATGACCAATTAAACCTCCACCATATACCTTATATATAAATAACTTACACATAGAACACCACAACTAATATCTCTATTATGAGAGGGTTTTAAATCAATTTTACCTTTGTCCTTATTATAGACATCCTTTTCGCACATAGGTAGTTCTATTTTTACTTTAGAAGTACCCTTATATTTCTTTCTTTTTCAGTCAAGCATCTAAAATTTACTAGTACTAGTGGGGTACTTTAATAACTCTTTGTGTTTAGCTTACGTCTTTATATTTATTATCATATGCACTATCTCTTCCAACTCCACATAGTTTTTTTAGCCCTATTATATTTACTATATCTCTATCTAACCCATTCAAGAACAAAGTCATGGTCACCTTTCTATCCTCCTCTATATTAGCTTGGATCATAACGACTTCTATCTCTTTTTTGGTATCTTCTATATTATTTCATTCTTAGGCAAGACTTTGCAACCTCTAATACAGATACTTTTAATAATCACTTTTTCACAATTATCTTTTGCATGAAAGCATCCAATTTATGCTAAGTCTCGATAGGTCATTCGTGATTTTTTCCCTCTTATTATAAACTATCTTATCCTGTTAAATGATGGCATAATCATTGAACTCCATAACCATAAACTTTACTTTCTTCTCCTTAAAGTAGTTATGACCTCCAAAGATTATTTTTATCTTTATTTCCCACTCCAAATAAGTTTTAGGATCATTCCTACCTTTAAAGGAAGGTATGATCTCTCGATGATGTCAAGATTCTCATCCACTCTTTGTTGAACTTTAGGCTCCCTCCTTTCCTCAAAATTATGCCTATCTCTTCCTTAAGGTCTAAACTTATCCCCTTTCAATATAAAATACAAGATCAAAGTTATCAATACTTAATTTATTTTTCTCCTTATCAACCTCTATTAGAGTTATTGGACAACGCCCATGATGCCTCCTCTTATTATAGCTTATACATTGAAAATTAAAAAAAATAGCTCCAAATGGTACTAATGTTTCATGCACATCTATTAACTTTTGGATAAATTAGTTATAGGCTATTTGAGAAATTAACAAACTATAAAATGATTAATACACAAAGCTCAGTAACATTCCTTTAATAATGTGTAGTACAAATGTCTAGGCAAATTTCGTGACCCTATCTCCATCTAGCTATGAAATACAGTAAAGTTTTTCACGAATTTTAATCATGTGTCAATATGTCTTCTCTAAAAAATACAACACCACCCTCAATGAGAGTCTATAATAATACATCAAAGCTCAATGCCTTACTGATGTGCCAAGGTGGAAACTTGGAAGTTATGATCTTATTGGTAATAAGTTGAATTAGAAATTTAACTTCTACTTTCCATTTAATTTTCCAACTGCTTCTGCTAGAAGTTATTGTGCATCTTTTCTCCTTTTATACAAGTTAAAAATTAGCATTTAGTAAAGCATTATATCAACCTAACTAGTAATTAAAGTTAAAGTGTTGCTTACATTTAATGTCTTACACAACAAAATGGCTTCTTAAGCTATATCTCATACAATGATATAAGATAAACAAAATTAGGTAAAGAAACCTTAGTAACATGGGAACATAGCCAATCAATACAAACTTCTCAGGATCTAATTACTATGCAACCCTTTTTCTTATGGTTGCACTAGAATTGAATAGTTATAATTACTTTATTTCTAATGATTTACATACCATAAAGATGATCTATTTTGGACCATGATGGTTGATTAACTATGCATTACATGCTAAAGATACAACAAGAAAACTCAATCTAAAGATAAGGATTAAGACCCTAAGATGAAGGAGAATAATCAAAATAAACATTTACATCAACTTGTTTTAGATCTCCTTACTCTCAATATATATAAATAAAAAAAAAGTATTATGAAGCTTTATCAAAATGTATAGATTATCATAAAAAAATATTACTCTAGGAATAATAACAATGTCATGTTTTAAGACTTTCCATTAAAGGGCACATAACAAGTGAAGGGACTTTGGGTCATTATTGGAATTGGTATATACTTTAAGTAGTTGGAAGTCTTTATCAAAGTTTGACATCATGGCTATCATTTACGTCTTTGATAAGATGCTGGATTTAGATATCTATTTATTTGATTTATTTTAATCATAATGTAAAAGATCTTTTTATGCTTAGTAATTTGAGGGTGGTGAATCATTATATCATTAGGATTTAAGGTAAACAAAATAGTAGTTGAATTTGTTAGAGGGTTCACCTAATAAATTAACTTTTAGATCTTCTCTATATCTCTAGTTGAGAAAATTTTAAGATATATCCTTTTGTTTTTGTTTTTGAGTTAGGAAACTTCGTTTATCTTATTCTTCTTGTTTAGGGTAACACGAATAATTATGAGTATCCTAGTAGTAATATCCCTCTTGGCCTTTAAAGATAAAAACAAGTCATCTTTCATATGTGAAAAAAGTCAATTAGAGCATAGTATATTAGTTAATCTACTACGTAAATTGAGTAGGGAAGATTTTTGGTGGAGCGTCTTTCTCAATTAATTTAAATACGACTTTTACAGTTCCATCTTTCTTCTAACAAGAATTTGTATATAGTATAGACAATGATTTTTTGATTTCTTAATAGTTTTTTATTACTAATAATCCATTGATCTATGAAGAGCTTAGTATTATCCTAAATTAGTTGATGGATTTAGATACGATTTGGTGTTTGTGATATTAAAAATACTTAAATAAATAGTGCAACATTTGAAAAAAAAAAAAAAAGAAGAGTTAGATCTAGAGCGTGATCTTGCACCTTGTAAACCATATGACAAGGTTATTAAAAGCTTGACTCTTACATTAGAGCATCAATGATTTGGATATATGCTTTACAAACATTACTTTGGCACTGAAAGTGGATTGACTAGTACTTATAGTAGCATGATGATATTGTTTTAGTTAAGAAACAAGTGTTCAATAGTTTCAAGTAAGCCTTTTCAGCATATAAAGTAACAACTACCCAACAGTGAAGATAAGTGTATTCTTTTTTGTCTATTTTTTTGGAAAATCCTTGGGACTATTAAGAGAAACAAAATTTTCGTCAATCGTGGCTAGGATTTGGTGAGTACTAACTAAGAAGCTTAGAACTTAGGTAATAGCTCTGAGAATGGATGAAATGAAAGAATACATTCAAAATAATTTATTGTTAATAATTAATTGATCTTATAAAAAAAATCTATTCTAGAGTATTAAAAGGTTATGAGTTATTTCTAGTGATAATAGAAATGAAATTTGAATTTTAAGGATATAAGAAAATAAACTAGAAAAATCCATAAGAATACTCTCAAATCTTTGTGAGATTATCGATCTTGAAAAACCTTTGGGCATTGATTATAATCCCAATAATAAACAGTTGTACTTATATCCCAAAATTTTCAACGACTTCCAATAGAAACTATCATTCAAGACTTTGACAATAAACAGGATATGGACAGTTAATAATACATTGATAAATAGAAATTTAAACTTAAAGAGAATACTTAAATTAATATATTAGTAACAAGGATAGAAACTTAAGAGGGAGGGGGAGATTAGAATATGAGCAAGAGAAATTAAATATTTTTATTTCGTCAACTAATTATGAATTCGAATGAAACCATAATCATCTATTTATAAGAAAGATGGGATATTGTTAGGTGGGTTTAGTTTTCATAGTGATGCCATTGTTTACAAGATTACAGCAAACGACATCTTTGATTACATCACCATCACAAATGAAATCATTACTTACGTTATACAAATTAAAACATATTTAAACTTAAACATTATACTAATTAAAACATACTTAAATTTAAGCATATTTGAGTCTAGAGCGTGGGGGATTGCTTTGTAACCCCACATGAGCATCTAGCGGCATGTCTTTCTCAAAATCATATATTAGAATAGTGTTCCTAAGTATTACTAAGATAACCTTATGTGTTTTGTTTTTATAGTTGGGACAAGAATTCCTTTACCACAGTTTTGAAATGAACAAAAATTTTTATCCTTGTCCTCTGAAGACCAAACAAAAATGGGTAAAAACAGCAAACAAACAGATCGGAAGACAAAACTTTTGTGTCCTTGTCCATTGTCCTCACCCACGAGGACAGCAACCAAACGCAGTATCCGTGAACTAGTCAACTCATCTCAATAATTGCACGAGGGATAATCTTCCAATAGAATTATAGAATCTTTGGAAAGGATGATATGTCCATTTTAATAAAAAAAAAAGAATTATATCATATTAGATGAAGCCCGGTTGGGAACTTGAGAAACTATGGAATGATTAATACGCAATGCACAGTAACATTGTTTTAGTAACGTGTGATACAAATGGTTGGGCAAACTCACCGACCCTATCACCGTCTAAATTAGATATTAGCTGTGAAATCCAACAAAGTTTTCCAGCAAAGCAGAAGGAAGGCACGAAGGGTAACCCAACAATTGAAGATCAAATTTTTAGTCATGTTTGAACAGGTCTTCTCGTTAAACACAACTAAGACCACCTCATTGAGAGCCCGTAATAGTACATCAGAAGTCAATGCCCTGCTGATGTGCCAAGTTGGAAACTTGAAGTCATGAAGATCCAAGTGGCAATAAGATGAACTAACAATTCAAAGGCTACTGTCCATCCAAGGTTCCAACAGCCTCTGCCAGAAGTTTCTGTGCATCTTCTCTCCTCCTAGACAAGTTTAGAAATCAGCATTTAGTAAAGCATTCCATCAACCTAAACAGCAATTGACACTACAGTATCGCTTGGCTTTGATGTACTATGCAACAAAACAGCTTCTTAAGCTACATCTCTTACAATGATAACGAGAAAAAACAAAATTAGATAAAGAAACCACAGTAACAGGCGAACAACCAATCAATACAACATTCTCAGGATCTAATTACTGCTCAATCCTTTTCCACATGGTTGCACTAGAATTGAATAGCTATAATTGCTTTATTTCTAATGATTTACACACTGTGAAGATAGTCTATTTTGGACCATGATGGCTGATTGACTATGCATTACACGCTAAAGAGACAACGAGGAAACTCAATACAGCTGCTTCATAAATCAGATACGATGGATCAAGACCCTAAGATTGAGGAAAATAATTGATCTAAACATTTCTATCAAACTGTTTCAAATCTACTTATGATCAATACATATGAATGAACACAAACACTATGAAGCTCTTTCAAAATATATCTATTATCATCGGAAACATATTACTCCCAGGAACAATAGCAATATCATGTTAATCAAAATCAAATGTGACTTCATTTACCAACCATGTTGAAAGTATGAAGAAACTAAGCTTCATCGTGAAATACATACGAATAAACACAAATACTATTAAGCTCTGTCAAAATATATCTATTATCATCAGAAACATATTACTCTCAGGAACAACAGCAATATCATGTTTTAAGACTTCTTATCAAAATCAAATGTGACTTCATTTACCAACCATGCTGAAAGTAAGAAGAAACTAAGCTTCATCATGACATAGATATGAACCTGTATCTAGGAACTTTGTGAAGCCTTAGTAATCAACTTTCAAAATAAGCATCAAATGTTCATAGATATTCAGAAGCGAGTAAGTAGTAACAGTTGTACAATGATTATGTAAATGCCAGCCTAACAAACAAGCCAAGCTGCACGAGCTTTTTCCCTTGAGATTTAGTGAAGTTATATGAGACAAACTAAGAACCTGGCAACATTACAGTATTACAGTGAATAAACAACTATGTTGCAACCAGAAAAATGTTTGACAGTCATGCAGAGCATATTTCAACCCTACAAGATGTATAAGCAATCATGAAGTAACTATGCTAAAGAACTAAATGACTTCATTCGAGAAAATGGTGTTAAACAAGCAATTTTCCTTTGCAAGCTGCTGTAACATTTCAATAGGACTTCAAAATAAATACCTTTTAATATCTTCCACTGCTTGTTTGCGACGTTGTATCTGAAGTTCCAGGATGTGAATTAATGTTGCTCTAGCCTGTTCGCAAAATGCTACAACAAAATGAATCACAACTTCAAACAGGGATCTGAAAAAGAGGATGTTAGGGAACTCAAAAAGTCATTTACTTGATGGGGGCGTAATGAGTTAAGAAGGTGATGCAAGTTCTTGAAAATGATCGATATATCTTCTACTCTCCTAGCATACTGCGAAGGCCTATCAATAAGAACATCAGCGAGTTCCAAAATGTGCAGCTGCAAATCTCTGTTAAGTGACCTCAATGCTTTCTTAAAATCTATAAAAGACAACAATCGTAATCAGCAGTAGATTCATATACCAACCCCATTTCAGCCCAATAACACCTCCAACAAGGCAATTATTTTTCGGAGAAAAAAGGTGCATAGGTCCTAAATCAAAGCAATCATTCTACACACTGGACAGTCGTGAAAACCCAGAGCAAACATAAACATACCAACGTTAGGCCCTTTTGGGTAAAGTTGGGGCACTCCTTGCTCCTCCAGGCTCGGAAGCACATCATCAGTCTATAAAACAACAACAAATAAGCAAGACCTACAAGCACCTAGCTACAAATTGCATACAACAAAAACAGATTTTACAGTGTAATTGCCACCGAAACAGATATAGGTCCCTTCAATCGGAGGCGGAGGCTCCGGTGCCGACTTAGGGTTTTGAAGGTAATCTTTGTATAGTCTATAATACGGTGGCGGTGGTGGATATGCAGCTGTGGCCATCAAGAATTTACGAAGGAAAATGTTAGGTTCAGTGGAATAAAACCCTAATTTCCGTTTTATTGCCGAGAAATTAATACAACTTTAAAATATTCGCTTTCAATCAGTAAAGACTATAAAACAACAGAAGGAGCGAGTGCATCTCTTAGTTTTGTGCGATTTTCTCAACACCCAAACGTTGAAAAGAAAATTAAGAGGTCTGGTTTAGATTAGAGGAACAAAGGATAGGGATGACAACGGGAAAGGTTCGGTTCGAATATTACTCTACCTACGTTCATATCTATTTTTTATTATTCAATTCATATTTATATCTATATTTATCGGTTTTTATGATTTGTTACCCATATTCAAATCCATTGGATTGTTCGGATTTTTGGATATCTATAAAAATATAACTTTTAAATATAAAATATAAAGAGCAGATTTATCCAAACACTTTAAATCAAAATTACTTTAATAATAATAAGTCAAGATTTTGATTTGTATGTCTTAAAAAAATTATAAAATTGGAATAATAAAAATCATGATGTCTAGTGTAAAGACAACATATATTTTTCATAATCAAGAACTGGAACAAAGATTGAAATATCCAAAGCTTCAAATTATCTTTGCGTGAACTCTATAACATTCAAAACTCCATCTTCATATTATTTACATTATTATTATCCCGTAAGAAAATAAAATATGATGAAAATGTTGAGGATTAAGGAGTACAATGGAAATTTTAAAGCTGTTTCTTCTTAGAAAATATTAATATTTTATTATATTTAATTATAAATATTCAAAAATAAAAAAATAGAGTTAATATAAAACGAGTAAGGTATAAGTATCTATCGGTTCGGATTATCACTAGACTCATATTTAAATCTATATCTATATCTATTTTTCAGCATCCATTTAAAATCTATTTAAAATCTAGTTTTTACCTTCCATATTTTTTTTTTATTTTTACCTTCCATATATTTTTTGGGGTTAGATGATGCGAAAATTAATCGGGTTGAAAATCCAGAAGATAGAGATTGCAGTGGCGTCAATCTTAAGCCTATCTAAACCGTCCATGTCGGTCCCATCAACGGGGGACAAAAGCGTAAATATAGGGATGCAAGTGGTCAAAAACGGTAAAGGCCGTTAGGACAGTTGAACAGTGCAAATAAAAAAGGTAAGAAAAGGGATGAATAAAGAAAGTTGTCGCTGGGTTGGAAGGCAAACCTCCGTGGCTTTGATTTCTCTTTCAGAAACGTCGATGGTTGGTCTTGGTTCTGAATTTGAAGAGGAAATTCAAGTAATTGGGCGGTAATGCATATCAGAGATAGACAGATTTTATTTTTTAAGAGGAAAGGATTTCCCTAATGAGTTGATGATATGGGTTTTTCTGATCTGGTCGTGTATTGTGTTATATAGCTCGTTGGTTTGTAGAGTTTTTCGTGAGAATATCAAATGGAGCTCATACTATTTGATATCCTTCTTTCCACGTTGTCCTAGGATATTGCAACAAGTTAACAATTTCTTCACGATTGTTCACGGAATTTCCTGCCATTGTTGATCTGGATCTCACCGTTTTCTTCCATCTTTTTAGTTGGGAACATATTCGAAGAAATCAAGCGTGTATCTAAACTTTCTTGATCCTAGTGTTTTTTTCATTACCCTAGGATATGTGACTGGTCCCTGTTTTCAAAATGACATCATATTGATCTGGAGTTACTCTAGTGGTGCATTTCAAAGTTTTGCCTTTCTATCTTTTAGGTGTTGACTGTATCGGAGCAGACTCGCAGCGAGCATTTTTATGGATCCTCCTTTAATAGATGTGGAACTTGTACCAGAAAATGAGAAGATCGAAGATGAGAAAGAGGAAGGCCCAGCATTCCATTGTGATCTGTATGATACAGAAGTAGTTCACAAGATAGCTCAAGCCCTCCTCCCTGGATTAGCTACAGCTTGTGTTGACAACACAACAGGTGGAATATTTAAGTCCCCTGGTTCAGTGGCGGTTGATATTAGAACAGAAATGATTGACTATCTCAGACAGAGAAGTGAAAGTTTTGTTGCTGAATCTGTTATTTTAGAAGGCAGTCCAGAGGCGGAAGTCTCTGACCATCCTTTTGATATCATTTCTGATTTTGTGGATGACTTTGCAATTTCAAAGAGGAATTTTTTTAGCCGAGTTTCTGGATGGCTGCTAAGTGAAAAAAGAGAAGATAGGGTAGATGATTTTGTTCAAGAGATGGAAAAAATTGGGTTTTGGTTGCTAGAAAGGAGGGAAGCAGTTGCACAGACATTGCTTAAGAATGTTGACTTTAAGAACACATTCCATTGTGACAAGAAATTCAAAACCTCTGAGGAACTCGTTGAGCATATAGTCAACTGTGGCTTTGGGCCTCTGAACTGCACAAATGAGGGGTGTACAGCTATGTTTTCTGCAAGACATTTGGAGAACCATGATTCAGTGTGTCCATTCAAAATGATCCCGTGTGAACAGAAATGCCCAGATATCCTCATGAGACGTGAAATGGACAGGCATTGCATTACTGTCTGCCCAATGAAGCTCGTGAACTGTCCGTTCTATGCAGTGGGTTGTCAATCCACCGTACCCAAGTGTATGATCCAACAACATAATTCAGATGATCTACATTCGCATGTGTTGTGTATTCTCAAAAGTAATTATTACAAAGAAGCACCAGTGGAGGCTCTCAAACAACGTGCCAACCAAATTGTGCAAGTAAGGTATCCTTTAACATGCATGTAACTTATTGATATAACTGAATCACCTTGATTCTTGTTTTTCATTCCTCAAAAACTCTAGAGCAACGGTTCTGGATAGCTTCTTTTCCTAATATTTTGTTAAGGAGTTGGTCTCTGGCATCTGTTCTCCGGCTTATATTATCCTTCTAGGATTTAACATGAGGAAATATTGTATGAGATTTGTAAACCTATGTCTCACTTCCTTCGTACAACCGTCAGTTTGATTTTCCATGTTTCTTGTGTATGTAGGTGAAAGTTTATTGTGGTGTTTGAGCAGTATTTTCAAATACATTTCATCCTGGATCGAGTAATTGTTATGTGCTACGTTACACTTTTTCTTTTTTCACTTTTCATGAAAGCAATTTCCTGTTGTTCTCAGAATCTACTCCATGTTCTCCTACAGGTATCTTCTGTTGAGCTAGGAGATGCTAGAGACGTAAGATCCCTAAACATCAGAATAAAAAATCTTGATGCAAAACTTGGACCCTTAGAAATCAAGGTAGCAGAGGTTATTAGTGAAGAATCTTTGGAGGCTACGGACAACACAATTGGAGAACCAACCGAGGCTACAAATATAAAAAATGGAGAACCAACTGAAACGAAAAATAGCTCAAACAAAGAACCAACTGAGGCTGCAAACAACAAAAATGGAGAACCAACTGAGACTCCAAACATAAAAAAAGGAGAACCTACTGAAGCTACAAACAATACAAACAGAGAGCTTATTGAAGCAGCTATTGAAAGTGGAGAACCTGCTGAGGTCGCAAGCATCAACATTGGAAAATCTACTGAGGCTGCAAATACCAAAAATGGAGAACCAGAAAAGATTGGTGAGGCTGCAACGGGAATAAATAAAGAACCTATTAAGGCTGCAAATGGCAGAGATGGAGAACCTGCTGAGGATATAAAACAAAAAAATGAAGAAGAAAATCAGTATCCTATGAAGGCTGCAACCCAAAGAGGTAGAGAACAAAATGAGGATGCAAATGACAAAGCTGGAGAAGCAGTGGAGGGTGTAAATGGAGAGCCTACTGAAGTTGCAAATGATAGAAGTGGAGAATTCACAGAAACTGCACATGGAAAAGATGGAGAGTCTATGGAGAATGAAAATGACAAAAACGGGCAGTCTGCTGAGGATACAAAAAGCACAAATGGAGAGTCTACTAAGGCTATGGATACTAACAACAGCGAGCCTACTGAAGACGCTAACAACACAGATACAGAAGCCACTGAGCCTCAAAATAACCCTAAAGCAAACAAAATCAAAATTGATGAACAATACGTGGGAGGTGCAGTAGCTAATGCATCAAAGGAAGCTCAAGGCGAAGTTTAGTCTTAATTTCCTAATACATGAACTGTGCCCTGTAACAACATTTCTTTTTTCAAAAAGGAAAAGCAAATCTGTCCAAAATTCTTCTCTTCTTTGTTGGAAACAAAAAATTTTAACTAACAGTTTTGTTAAATTAATTGCAGTACAATATCCATTTTCCTTCTTTCTCTCAATAAACTTTTTAGCTACATCATTTGTACAAAATCATTCTCTGTCCATCGCTTTCTACCTAATATGATAAATTTTAATTGGGAAACGATGAAACCATTTAAAATAAAATTTTGACGTGAGGAAAAATATACTTACATATATAAGTTTGTTGATACAAATATGATACCAAACTTGAATATAGAATTCTAATTCACTATCATACGCGGTTTTAAAAAAATGGTTTTTTTTTTTTTCTGACCATGTTATTTTTTGATCAATTAAATTAAACGTGACAGTTAATTACCTCACATTGACTAAGCCAAGAGTCTAATAAAATTTATAACGTTTAGTTAATTCTTTTCTTTAAGGTGATTATCTTGTCATATTATCAAAATCACTCTTAAGTCAATATCAAGTTATAAACCTAGTTTTATCATAATATATTAATTTGATATTAAGTATTTTACATATGTGCAACATGTAAGACATCTTTTATATTAAAATGGATTTCGATCAAGTTCTAGGACTAGATGGTTGCAATGCAACTTTTTCTTTCAAAAGACCTAGAATGAGGTTGAAGACATAGTAATAGAAGCTATTATAGAATTCTTCTTTAGTATAAGAATGCTAAGAGATGTAGTTTACAAAACTATCTCAAAGTTGCTTGCTAAAAGATTGGAAGGAGATATAAAGAAGGTGATAAACTATCTCAAAGATGCTTGCTAAAAGATTGGAAGGAGATATAAAGAAGGTGATAAATCCAAGACAAAGTGCATTTTTTAAAGGAAAGAACATTGGTGACAATATCTTACTTATTTAAGATCTACTTAAGAATTACCATTTTAAGCATCCTATCAAAAGTTGTGTCATAAAGATTGATTTTCATAAGGCTTATGACTAACTAGAGTGGGAGTTTGAGTATTTTAGTTTCCTAAAATTTCATAGAATGGATGTAACAATGTATCACCATTACTTTTGGCATAATGGTTAATAGTGAACTCATTAGCATCTTCAATGGAGTCAAAGAACTAAGGTAAAAAGAACTTCTATCCTTTTACCTGTTAACTTTAAGCATGGATGCTTTAATCAAGTTGATTTCCCATAACATCATTCATAATGAAAAATTCAAATACCATAAAAAAATTCAAGAAGATCAAGCTTTTCAACCTTATTTTTACTGATGACCTGCTACTCTTGAATGGTGCTGATGAAGACTTAACGATGGAAGTCCTGATAAGCTCTCAGCATACTTTTAAAAGGATGTGAGGATTGAGTATAAACTATTCCAAGAGAAAACTTTATTTTTATGTAGGCTCAACTATTCCAATTTAGGAGTTATCAAGAATCTCAAGCTCAACTATTCTAGTTTAGAATGTCCCTTTCAAATTCTTGGGAATTTCAATAACCTCAAGAAGACCAACATATAATAATTGCTTGCAACTTTTCTGCCATAAGCAAAAAATAGGAAGTTGGCCAAACAAGTTTTTTTCCTTATGCTGGAAATTACAACTTGTCGGTTCTATGCTTAATAGTATGTACAATTATTAGAGCTCTCATGTTATACTTCCTGAAAACTTAGTTAAAGCAATTGAAAAGATAATAAGGAATTTCTTAAAGTCAAGTGATGTAAAGAAGGGAAGAAGAGTCTAAAGTAAATGGTTTAACATTTTTTATCCCAAGTAAAAAGGCTTGGGGCTTACTAAGATACATGACATCATAAAAATGCTCTTCATTAAGAGAATATGGAAGCTTTATTACAGAAATCTAGGGTTCTAACCCTTAGTATAGAAACGAGATGTTACAATTCTCCCCCTTAATAAATTTCATCCTCGAAATTCTTATCTGATTGATAAAAAAGGCAGGGGTATTGTTTCCTTGTATGCTCCTCTGTTTTCTATTTAACTTCATCACTCAAATAATTTCTTCCAATCGACTATAGTCAATGGAATCAATCAATCTTTCAATTACTTGATCAGATACCACACTATCTTAACTATTTCCTCAATATATTTCATATTGCTCATAATTTTACTTCCGGTATCAATAACACATGTAAACGATCTAGAAGGGGGGGTTGAATAGATCTTTGAAACTTTTCGAATAATTCTACAATAAAATCAGAAGTTAA
>JAOQMQ010000004.1:18692444-18705189 GCA_027563845.1 Erythroxylum subrotundum
ATATCTTCAAAATAAATCAATTTTAAATAAAATTTAATTTAATAATTAAAAATATATAAAATAAATATAATTTATAAAAAATATTTTAATAAATAAAATAATTTTATTGATAATTTATTAATAAATATAATATAAGAGAATAAAATAAATTTAACTAATTTGAACTCATTTATTTTTAAGTTTTATTTAATATATAATTACTATCAATAAAATACAACTACATTGACATTAACAATAAAATTTTTTATTTTTATTTAAAAATTAAAATTAAAATTAAAAATTAAAAATTAAAAATCACAATAAAAAATAAAAGTGAACCAAATAGCCGTGAAATAATAAGAAAACAGGTAACTTTGTAACTTATTAAGAGTAATTTCTAATAATAAATTAATAATAAGAACAGCAAACAGTACAAGTCATCACCTGCATGCGTTAACTTATAAGAGTAATTTCTTTTTTTTCGAAGAGCCACTTATAAGAGTAATTTCTGATAATAAATTAATAGTGAGAACAGCAAACAGTACAAGTCATCACTTGCGTTGTCGGTGTTTTATTTTCCACAAGCGCGTTGGCCCAGTAAAAGGGCTACGTTGACTGCACAATTATGAATTTGTATACCTAGATTCTGTCAAATAATTTTCAAAGGAAGCTGTCTTTGCTTACATTTATTGTCGGAACTCTCATCTTGGATCTTGTTTACCGCATTAATTAACACAGCTTTATGTCCCGCTTTGTCTTTCCTTTCCCGCGTTGATTAATAGTGCCAAAGATGCCAACAACTAACTCTCAACACTAGTACCAATTTAAATATACTATATACTCCCTCCGATTCATAATAAATGACGTTTTAGAGGAATGCACACTTATTAAGAAAGTACACATTAATTAAGAAAGTTAATGAAATATCTGATATACCCTTATTAATTACATGTTAAAGTGCCTTGAAAATATAATCTGTGTAATTAAGATGTGAGAGAAATTAAAGGGTAATTTTGAAAGTAAAATTATAAATATGCATAAAAAGTCACAAACGACACTTATTTTGAATAATTAAAATCCCTCTAAAACGACACTTATTATGAATCGGAGGGAGTATTTATGTTTACCTCCATGCATTTTGTTCGCCATCTGTGTGTTTCTATGTATTTTTGTTAATAATGTATACGCATCTCTTGTTAAAATAAATATGTGTAAAAATAAAATTGTAATTTCTCAAAATTTATTATAAACTTAATATTTTTATAGAAATTTTATTTTTCTCTATTAAAATTATGTTTATTTTATTCTATTGTTAAAACATCGTTATAAATTTTAGATCATATAATCGTCATATCTAATATTAAAACATTTTATAATTTTTTTTGAAAATATAATGTTTATCTCGAATATTAAAACCTATGATAAAATTTTTAAACTTTATAATCCTAATCTCTAGCTTTGAAAACTCTTTATAAAATTTTTGGAAGGTAAATTTTATTAAGAATTTACTCCTTATATTAATAAAAAATTAAGACATCAAAATATAACTATATTAATAGAACTTATATTCACAGCGTATTCGAGATGAGCACTGTTACACATGGTGTGGATTTACTTATCAACTGAACTACTTAATACATATAATTTTCAAGTAATTATATAATTTTAAATATTGAATTAAGTGAATTTTTAAAGAAATTATGAGTTCTCTAATAATAAATAAAAACATAACTTTTTTCTAAAATTCTCTAATTTTAGTAATTAATATATCGATTATGTTTTTAACCAAAATAAATTGCAATGATTTAATATCATATTTGTGAAAGTTAAGAAATAATATACCTTAATGGATTAAATGAATTATAGCTTATTATCTTCTAAAGGATAATTAATTAAAGACACACGTGGAGTAACCAGACGGATTACATCTACACTCTACATGCATCCGTACCGAAAGCACAGCTGGACGGCATGGAAAATGACAGTTGGCGACGTTGACTCCTTATAATAGTTGAAGAGAAGAATTTCAGGGGACACTTCAGCGCGTGTATCTTCTTCTTGATCATAATACGAATAGTATCGAGCGTGGAAATGAATCTACCCTAAAGCGTTTATAGGATCTACTTCCATCAGCAATCTAGGATTTTGTTAATTATTGGAATTTCCGAAATTGTACTATAGAGTACGTTGACGGTGAGGGCTGACTTTTGGTAACTTTCCGACACATCTTTAAATTTTTAAAAAATATTTAGTTTTGAATGCTAACTTTTTGGCACCGTCGAGAATCTAGCTTTGCTATTTTTTTTTTTTGGCTTGTTGAACAATGGATCTATTGGGAATTTTTTACTCAAATAGCATCACGATACACCTTTTGGCTTAAAAATGCTATTTTTTTTAAATAACAATGTCGGTTTTAGATCATGAATTAGGAATTAATTAAGGGAAAAATGTTTCTTATTAGAATCCTATACATATGTATGCAATGCAATCTCTCGTTTGAAATTTGTTAGAAATATACAAGTCTTGTATACATTCCCCCACGAGTCGACGATATGGTATTGAATTAAAAGGGAATATGTAGCTTGGTTCAATCCTCTGAGAAAGATGTAAGAAAGTTTGATCATTGACTAGGTCAAACCATTCTTTTGAAAACAACTACTATCATATTTTACTTTAACCATCAAGAAGCTAAGGACTAATATTATAAAATTGAAAATATAGAGAAGTATTTCAAAAGTCAAAATTGAAGCCCATCTCTCCAACACTACGAACCAGTTTCTCCTGCAACATTACGAACGGCCGCCGAAGAAGACGATAGGAAATGCTTTTTCCTAAAAAATAAAAAAAGAAATGGAACCAAAAAATTAAAAAGAGAGACTAAGCACACGTGGTTAGAACTGCACCGAGTGACCGAAATGACACTATGTTCTCTCTTTCTGTCGTCTCTGTTTGATTAATTTCTCTTCCAGTCTGTCTTTGTCCTGTCTATCCATCTCTCCATATATGTAGTGTACTAACCTTACAAGAATAGCATGTAGCCAACCTAAATTTTCACTTTCCATAACTAAAACAGCCATTGGAGAGGGAGAAATCAAGAAACGAAAGAGAGGGGTAGGAGAGATAGAGGGAGAGAGAGAGAAAAAAAAGCTTGAACCACCACAAAAATTGTTGCTGTCATTCTCTCATTCCATTTCTGAACCATTTTTTCCTTCTGGATTTTGCTTCGTTGATCCAATCTAAACTTTCCCACTTTCCCTCTCTCCTCTTTTCCTCCTTTACGTTTGCTTTGGCTCTCTCCTCTCTTGCAAAATTTCACCTTGACTGTCGTACGTCAACGTCGTACCTCAGTTTCTCCGTCATTGCTTGAGGTAAGCTTTATATGCTTACCATTTTCTCCTGTTGGATATCGTTGAGGTGTTTTTCCTTTTCTCATGTTCCTTCTGAGGCTTTGCTGCAAAACTGTGTTGAACGAAGTGAAATGGATGCAGTGTACGTAACATGGTTTAAGAAAATGGGTTCAGAAATCTTAATTTCATTGCTTATCTCTACCCCCCATAATGCATGTATTTTGGTGAACTCATGTCCGTGTAGGTTAAGAGCAATGATCAAGCACTTATCTTTCTTTTCTTTTAAAGTACCCAATTCACCAGTAGAACGGATAACTATATTTACATCTATGCTGTCCATTAATACGTGGGACCTTGACTCTGGAGGAATACGGATTGGATTCAGTAAATATTTTTTTTCCTGGATGGTGGGAATTTTGATAATTCATGTTTCCGCAATATATAATGCCTGTTACAACTCAAAACTTTTCTTTCAATTGCTGATCCGTTTATTAGGTGGCGAGACCCATAGATCCCTTCGTTGCTCAGAGACAGAAGACACGATTTTCTTGCATTCTTCAATATCATGGAATTATCCATATCATGCCCTTCTGCCGATTCTGAAGATTTGGATGGCCATATTGAGAAAATCTGCGAGAGACCAACGGGGAATTCTTCAGACCCTGTCAGTTTCAAAGGTTGTGATTTGACATCGTCATTGGCGAAATCTTATGGACCTGGAAAGATGATACTTGAAGGATCCTTGAGCTTTAAGGGTAGGGAATGGACAGCAATCTTCTCCTTCAAAAGTCCAAGTTCGACGGATGCGGATAACAAGCTTTTTGCTAGTTCTTTTACTCCTAAAAGTGGATGTGGTCACTTAAGATCAGACAACTTGTCTAACCACAGGAACCAGGCTGCAGTGAAATTGCAAAAAGTGTACAAAAGTTTCAGAACCAGGAGACAGCTAGCAGATTGTGCAGTTGTTGTTGAGCAGAGATGGTTTGTATTAATTTCTGCATAACTTTCTTTGCAGTTCCAACGCAATGTCACATTTTGTCTAGTAAAAGACACGTTGTTTTGGATTTTGCAGGTGGAAACTGTTGGATTTTGCAGAGCTCAAGCGAAGCTCAATATCTTTCTTTGACATTGAGAAACCTGAGACTGCGATCTCTCGTTGGTCAAGGGCAAGGACAAAAGCTGCCAAGGTAAATCTAAATCGTATGGTTTTTCCCAAGATTTGTGCGGTATGGTCCTCAAATGTGAGTAATTATTCTCTTTTGCAGGTAGGAAAAGGTTTGTCTAAAGATGCCAAGGCTAGAAAGCTCGCTTTACAGCACTGGCTTGAAGCAGTAAGTTCTCATCTTGAAGTAAAACGCAGAAATTAAACCACTGGTTCCTTTACCCACCACGCATTTTTAACTGTCTCCCTTAAATAGATTGATCCTCGGCATCGGTATGGGCACAATCTTCAATTTTATTATGTCAAATGGCTCCACTGCCAGAGTACTCAGCCTTTTTTCTATTGGTGAGATTCTTTGATGGCAATTTGCTACATAATAACAATATATTTACTTCAGAGTAGAATTGATATGCCAACCCTTGACTTTCAGGCTGGATATTGGGCAAGGGAAAGAAGTTAACCTTGAAAGGTGTCCTAAATCAAAGCTTCAACAACAATGCATAAAGTATCTTGGGCCTGTGAGTTTGTCTTCTATCTCCGTCTCCTACTTTTAACATATCCGGGCGAGAAACTGCAAATATTAAATGTTGTGGAAGTAGGACCAAAAAAGTGTTGATTTTAGTATGCATACTCTATACGAGTTCATTTGAAAACTTCTGCATTTTGCCCCCGCTTCCTAAAATATATCCAGTAGTCAACAGTAACTGAAAGGTACAATTTTAATCTTTTTCTTGTGTATTTCAGACAGAAAGGAAGGCTTATGAAGTTGTAATAAAGGATGGGAAATTGGTCTATGGACAAAGTGGCAAACTTTTTGATACGATTGATGGACCAGTAGAAACCAAGTGGATTTTCGTTCTCAGTACATCCAAAACCTTGTATATTGGTCAGAAGAGTAAGGGGAAATTTCAACATTCAAGTTTCTTGGCTGGTGGAGCTACTCTGTCTGCTGGAAGAATAGTTGCAGAAAATGGTATTATTAAGGTAAGGGAATTATCGTTTCTACTATGAGATATTAACCCTATCCTATTTGCAGCACAATATTTTTGGTAATAGTTGTATAATTCTTCAAATTTGACAGGCAGTTTGGCCTCACAGCGGGCACTATCTCCCAACGGAAGAAAACTTTCAGGAGTTTATGTCATTCCTTAAGGAACACAACATGGACCTCACCAACATAAAGGTAACTAACACTGGTTTGTCAAAATTATCTCAAATTGTTATCTGCTATGAACCACGAGAAGAAAGCTTCACAAGAACATAGCATCTGCAAAAAATATCTGGATATGTTGACAGACCATCACTTGTTCCCGATTCAGGTTACAACTTTAATTAGATAGTAGGAAAAACCTGACTGTCTTCTAACCAGACGTCATGCCATGCTACACGTGTTTGTCTCAGGGTATATGAATGTATATATCAATATAGATGCTTGCCGTTCATTTAAGGTATCTTTTATTCTATTCAGCAAAACCCAACTGAAGCGGAAGAAGAAGCCATGTACAGAAACAGCAGTGGATGTGGAATCCGAGACAACCAATCAACTGCAAATGCGCCTCAAGAAACGGAACTAATAAACATGGATAGCTTGAATCAGGAGAACGTAGAATCAGGACAACAAAAGTCAAATGAGGACAATGCTGATCTACAGACATCAAATTTGTCTCATGGATTATGCTCAAAAATTGCCAAACTTAAAATACCATCTAGAAATGACATACCTGACATCTTTCGGACTGAAAGCAGCCAGAATGAACCTTCCAATAGTTCTGCAGAGGAAGGCTATGAATCAGGCGAAGATTCTTGTTTAACAGAGGAAGATTTCATGTTTATGAAAATGAATCTGTTTGACAGTGACGAAGATGAAGAAGAAGAAGAGATGATCATCCCCAAAGAAAAGATAATGGAAAGGATAGATTCACATAAAGGTATGAAGTCATACCAATTGGCACAGCAGTTATCCTCAAAATGGACAACAGGGGCAGGACCAAGAATAGGTTGCATGAGGGACTACCCACCAGAGCTTCAGTTACTGGTCCTAGAGCAGGCGAACTTGTCTCCAAGAGGAACAAGTGCAACTGTCAGGCATTCGTCCCCCTTGAATCCCAGGGCCTCAAAACCAACTTCTCTACACAGAAAAACCACTTCAGAAGCCCACTTGGTGCAGACCAAGAGCGATTATCTCGAACTGCATCATCTTAGACCGTCTTAGATGCAAGAATAATTACTAATTACGTACATGACACTGGAGTAGACAAAGAACATAGGTCACTCTTTTACATTCTTTATTGTGCACTTTCCCTCCAAAATTTCATTTTGATGATCTCTTTTGTGAAAATGGAACAAGGCTATGCAGAGATTCTTTTTGTTGGCCCCAATAGTTAAGAAAAGTCACTTCTGCTCATTTCATCCTCTTTGAGCTAAAAGCAGCTGAAGTAACCTCAATCAAATATTCTGTAATCAATCTAGAAGTGCTTTTGGTTCTTGAATTCACCAGCCAAAGTAGGTCTTCAGATTGTATTTGTGGAACTACTTTGCAGATATATATACATAAATATATCAAAGGTGATTTGCAAACGCTAACAGATAACGTGCAGGTGTTCTCCATATTATGGATGGTCTACAATTATCATCCACACAAATCACCGGGAATTTGTAGAGATAATACGTGGATTCAAATATGTTTCTTTTAGACTACCAAATGGTTAATAAATGTTAGGCAAGTGAATTGAAATTTATTTATGAAGTGTCATTCTACTTTGGCCAAAAATTTTCTGAATCAATACTAATAAAAAACAACAAAACATTCTCTATAATTACTTTAGGGTGATGAACTTATATTGATTACTCAAATACTTCCATATAGTTCATGTTATATCCAATTACTATTAATTGAGCTACCCTTATTTAGAATAGGTCATAAGTAGTATCAAAATATAATAATCTTTATACAAGATAGTTTGGAGATCTCAATTAAAATAATCACTTAAACAATCATCACAATGAGAATTTTCATAGACTTATAAGTAATTTTCAAAATAAATTTCTCATATGGGATCAGTTTACTGAACTTGTTCTCTAATAAGCACTCACAAGTTTATTTAGGTATCATCATACTTTAGTCAAGGAGATCGACCACTTTCTTTATAAGGAAAAATAAAATATGTGCTAGTCTTTTTACATTTTATTTATGTCTAATCTCATTAGTATAATAAATGGAATAATTTAGGTATAATACATAAATATACTATGAATCTCATAATTATGACCTCATCATAATTTTTTATCCATAGACTTTATCATATATATCTAAATATGTATAAGATAAAGAATACCTTTAAATAATTATGTCACTAAATTACAACCAACCGATTGGCTGTGAGGCATAAGCCAATAATCTCCCACTTGCACTAAGCCAATCATTTCAATATCTTATACCATATCTTTATATGATGATTATACTACTGTTAGGTCAATGGTTTAGTAAGAGAATTCTACAAGACTCGTTGTGAGTGTTTTCTTAAATCTTACAACTTTCATCTTAATTATAATCATAATTAAGAGAAACTACTTAAATACATACTTGGACTTTTTATGAGACCTTAGCACCTTTTATATGCCTAATGGCTATAATGTTCTACAATACATTACTGTCTAAACAATACAAGGAACTATACCAACTTCATTAAAGAATTCCTGATTCAAATAAACATTTTTACTAAATAAAAAATGTATTATAGCTTGATTAGCAATTAATGCTACAGCAGAAAATTTTCAATCTTAAGATAATATTGTTTTAAATAAAATTTACCTTAATTATGGTTTATTTCTAAAGTTAATATCCATATAACCTTGAACACAAATATCAACTTATACATACAATAATAGATATCTTTAGTAATTCAGAAATATTATAGATCTCAAATACTAAATAGTTGTAATACGATATCTATATATTTGGATTAGAATAGGTAAAATAACTTTATTATCTATCTCTATAAATCTAATTCCTAGAATTAAGTTGTTACTATTTCATATCCAACAAGAGTTGTACTTGAAGAATTATATTTTTCAACAATTGAAAATATGAATTGTTGTTCTTCATGAGCAATATGTCTCTAGATACTCCCATTAAAGAGAATAACAATACTCCCACTAACCTTCTTGTAAACATGATAAATTCACAATCAACTCTAAAACAAACTCTTTGAATTCATCTTAAAAGTGAATCTTTTAATGTTTTATAAACTTTCAACTATAAACTTTCAACTATACATCAAATGTATCAACAAAGGCAATAATTCCAATTAGATACAATGTCATGAGATTTTAACTTTTCAGATTTCATCTTACTCCTACTACTTATCTTAAGAACCATTCTCCTATAAGTAATATTGAAACAAAAATTTTGTTCAATAGGTTAGTTAAGATTATATCGAACCTTTTTGGATATCTCATAACCTTTTATAATCTCTTTTATTTCTAAACTTTTTAGATAATATATGCTTCAACTAAGCAATACATTAAAAAATCATTAACTTTGAATCTTTTGAAGCCTTACTATTTCATATCAAATGTGAAATTTTGCTAATTGATTTAATTGAAACTACTAAAGGTAAGTTGTAGTACTAGGCTTGGCTATAGAAGAAATGAATATTGCATCATACAACATCGTATATTGTATTTTCCTCCTTACACAACACTATACTTTTATGGAATTTAGTTATGGAGATATTAATTAGAGAATCTCATTCCTTATAGATAACCAAAAAGAGTTTATCTCACCACATCAATTTCATTGAAGTGCTTCAGCATTGTTGGTGCTTAATGTTGGGCACCGTTTCCGGAATGCAACTTCAGATCATGAACGTGAGCTTAATCCTATGAAATTTCCTTGACCATCACCGGTTCATCTTCTTGCTTTGATATCACTCATGTTAGACCTCGCTTATTTTCAGAGTCCAACGCTTGCGGAATATCATAAGACTCTCAAATCTTTACTTCATCATACTCTTTAATTCATTACTTACAAACTGAGCGTAATATCATATAGGGTTCTTTCCATGAAAACTTATTAGGCATCATCCCACAAAGGTGGCGTGCCCATGACAAACTAAACATCAAAACCAACTTATTACTTTAACTCACCCACATTACGAGGGAAACAATATAAACATACATACATAACTGAACTACTTCAATCGCTCATTTTATTTCTTAAAGCAACAGAGTTTGAAATACTTTATCTACATATCGAAAGCCACACCATTGGTTGATTACAAAAATACAAAATAGCAAATGAAGCGATTCCTTTAGGCTCTTGATCACTTGATCTCCTAGCTATAACCTGAGGATGGGACAGGAAGGGGGTGGGCTTGAAAGCTTGTGAGTTATAGTTTATAACAGAAAAGTAAGCAAAAACCCTGAAAATATTTTTACTTGTCATAGAAAAGTTTCATTGAGTCTATAAAACACATGTTTCTAAAACACTTGTTTCTTAAGTTCTCATCATGTAGTCAAATTTTTCAAACCACAAAACATGAATGCATCAAACTTGATCAAACATATCATGAGCACATAAACACATCAGAATGGTTTGGGTAAATGCAAAACAGAACGTACTACGCATTTCCATATAATGGTCTTACGTAGCCGTGAACTTATGGGAGTCCATGAAGGAGCTCTATGCCACTAGCGGGCAGGCGGGAGAAGCCTTTTTGTCAAAGTGCACTTGACTTAACTTAGGAGACCACCACAAACCTATATAACACGTATTTCATGACTTGTAAAACATGATGCCCATAGAGGCATATTTCAGAAACTTGTTTTCTTAGGCTTGATAGCTTTTTAAAAAATCATTTTCATAATACACAAATATGCAGCACATTTTCAAAACACTCAAAGAATAGTACATGAACATTTAAAAGTAGTTGAAACTCATTTATTTCCACTTCTTGAAAGAGTCATTAATGGCTTATTACTAAATCATAAAAATGTAACCCACATAACACATAGATTTCAAAATCTTGTAACTTGTTGCCTAAAATGACACTTTTCTTGAAAACTTGCTTTTCATATAATTGCTATAACTTGAAAATCATTCTTGAAAATATGATTTCATAAACATGCATCTTTTTAAAGATATTGCTTTCATGGTCTTTTCCTTTGAAAATCATCACTCAAATCATGTAACAAACATATAGCAGATTTCACAAATCATTTATGAACAATAATGCAGCACTTATGATGCAAATGAAATCAGAAAACTTCTTTGATTTAAAGAAAAAAAGTGGTAGCTTATTTACTCTATTATAAACATGTACCCACCTTGATTTCCTTGCTTATAGACTTGCTCAAAATGTTTCTTCTCTTGTTCTTCTTGTCCCTCTTGATCCCTTTATACAATAACAACAAAATCCCACTCAATAGGGTTTTCAATTGAAAATCTCTCAAAGCACAATCACTAAAATTGGTTCTAAAATACTTAAACCCAAACATTTTCTAAACTCCATGAACTAAAATCCTTTCAAAAATTCAAAAATTTCAAAATGATCTTACCTTCATTCTTCACCAAATGAAGGGATCCTTAGATCAAAGGGAAGCTCTTCTCTTCCTCTACTTGTTTCCTTTCTTGAATAACTTCAAAATCTCTCTTGATCGCTAAGGAAATTAAAACCCTAGCTTGTTTTCTCTTCTTTCTCTCTTTCATTCTTTTTCATGTCTCTCTCTTATCTCTTTTCTCATCCACGCATTTTGCTTCTCTAGAATCTTCTCATTTACGTTTTCTATTTTATTTATAAGCAAGTCAATACTTCTTCTTCCAATTATGCCCTTAATGAGTCCAAAAAGTCCATTTCACCCCTCCTCATAAGCTTATGTTCTTTTAACTTTAAGTGTCTTGCCAAAAATATTATTGAACATTCTGACATAACACTTTCTTCTAGAAAATGTCCCCCATTGTCTTGAGTTTCTAATGCCACCGAAATCATTCAATTTGGTTCAGTGATTAAAAAGATATACATCAAACATTTTTGGACTGCTCTTGTCCAAAACAGTATACTATGCACAACTTCCGTCCAAAACTTGAAAGTCTTAGGGACTGAATTACAATTCACTTCCTTCAGATACTTTGTAGCTCTATGTCTCTAGTTTACCACAAATCAGAAACCATCTCATTTGGAGCTCTACCGATCCAAAAATCATCAAAATACTGAAGTATTTTTTGTAGAATAACACCAGTTCATACTATTTAAGAGTACACTCACGGTACCCGTCCCACCTTTTTCACTCAATCTTTCTCAATTCGATTCAGAGGACTACGATTTTTGGTGGAGATATAGAGCAATGTCTTACAATTCCAATGGTTCAAGAATCAAGTCAATTGGGTGTCTAAAGAAGAAGTTATGGCCAAAAGAATCAAACATGTTTTTGTCCTTACTTATATCGAACCTGTCTTGGTACAATTGGCATAACTTTTGCTACAGATGTCGAACTAAGATCATCTTAGAATGATTCGAAAGAGGACTTCAAGATCTACAGCTTTCATGAAGTCTTAAAAGACCAATTCTATCTTCTGTGTTTTCTTCTTTCTTACTTTTGCATCATCTGACTTCTACATCGTCTTACTTCTGCATCGTCTTACTTTGCTTCGTCTTACTTTGCTTCGTCTTACTTTTGCTTTGTCTTACTTTGCTTCGTATTACTTTGCTTCGTCTTACTTTGCTTCGTCTTACTTTTGCTTCGTCTTACTTTGCTTCGTCTTACTTTGCTTCGTCTTACTTTTCTTTCGTCTTACTTTGCTTCGTCTTACTTTGCTTCGTCTTACTTTTCTTCCGTCTTACTTTGCTTCGTCTTACTTTTACATCTCCATATATAAAGATCATAACTTTCGACTCAGATATCCAAAAATTTCATACTATATACCATTGGAAAGATAAAACAAAGATCTACAACTGTCAAGAAGGAAACTTTACCAAAATCTATCTAGATTAATCCATATTTTCTCCCGAATTCAGAACACGAATTTTACATTCAGCTCCTAATGTACTGCACCTAGTTCTCAACTTCATGAAATTTTGAGACTTTTAGAGATAGAATTGAAATTCGATGTCTTCATACGAAATGTAGCCATATATCTCTAGGTTAATCCAAATCAAGAATCAAAACGTTGTGGCTAAAAGACTGAAGCATACTCAGTGAACATTTTCCAGATCATCTACCAATTTTGTTTCAAAATCTTTCCTTAACACAACTCATA
>JAOQMQ010000004.1:18705941-18718838 GCA_027563845.1 Erythroxylum subrotundum
TAATTAGTTAGTTGTAATGTTGGTTAATTATTCAGTTAATTGTAGTTAGCAATTTGATAGTTAATACGGTTGTATATTAGTTAGTTTGTACAGTTTATGTAGTTTGTACAGTTTACAATCATCTTGTATAAATACATTACAGATACAGAAGCTGAATAAGATCGTATTATTCAGTCCCATCACTTCTTATTTTTCATATAGTTCCTAAATTGTACATTTGTCAAGTTAAAAGATCATATTTACTTCTTTGGAAAGGCATTCTTCAGGCTCCCGATACATTAGCTAAGGGAATTAAATGGAGCTTGGGAAATTAAACAAAAAAGAGATTTTGACCAGATGATTAGCTTTATGGGGACCTCTGATTGACTCTTTCTTTTTTGATGAAATGAGGAATAGGAGGTGGTAGTTGTTAGTTTTGTATATGAGAATTGGTTATTCCAAGATTCAGAGATATGCTTCCGGTCTCTTTTGTTTTGGAGACTTTAGAGGGAGGAAGAACTTTGAATAGTATTTTTGAATTTTGAGAATTCCCCGTATTGGGCACATAATGCTAATGATGTTTTTCTGGTGAAATTCTGAGAATTCCCCGTATTGGGCACATAATGCTAATGATGCTTTTCTGGTGAATTTTGCAGTGACTTTTTGTTAGCAATGGTATAGGCAACAGGCTATGGGAATCAACTTGGAAAGCTCCTATTGTGAAAAGAATTGCACACGAAAACTTGTTGTCTAAAACTTACATTTACAAGAGGCATTACTTTGGAACTTCCCCTTTTAATACATGTGTAGAAAGACCTTCCTGATTCTTTCTGTTTTATACTTTTCCAGACAGATTTTTTTTCTTAGTTATTGTCCAACTTCAAGTTAGGGGTTGTTTTGGTTAATGATTTTGGAGGTTGATTTTTATGGAACTTACAAAAATTGTAGGGAAGATTTTATATAAGGTTTTGATTTTCATTTCTAATGAGATTGATACTGGCAGGATCATTGAAAAGAGCTTTGAAAAGTCTTGCATGGAGAACAACTATAAGTGTATCATTTAAAAAACGTAAGTACTTAATGCTATACGGTTGCTCTCAAATGACTGTTGTACAAGTAGAAACCGATTATGTAGAACCAGAATGCTACAAGTTTAACCATCGTAGGTTTACATCAGTGGTTTGATGAAAATTGTTTGCTTTATAGTTGAAGACAATGCTTGAGATGAATATGTTCCAAGCACTTGGTGCTCACCTCTGTAATTAAATCAATAGAACCTCAGCAATACGATCAAAAGCCTACAGGGAATCTGCCCACCACTCTTGAAATTGGGGTGAAACCATTAGCGATCATTGTCTGCCCCTTGAGGTATGAAACTATTCTTCATCAGATCCTTCATCACCCTCACTGATTTCCCCATAAGAGTCATCACCCGCTTCAATACCTTCATTCTTCAAATTGTTTAGAAAAATATCTTCAGGTATCCGGTCATTTCCTTTGTTACGGTAAAGAAGCCCTGTTCTCATAACATAATAAAACTTATCTCTTAAACGGGCAAGAGGATGAGGATTCACTAATTTTCCTCGCTCATAACCTTCTCTAAGGGTAACAGTTGTTGTCTTACACTTCAACGAGAGATAAAAAATCCCCGGATACCTTGTAAACAACCGAGTGAACTTCTGGGGAAGTACCAATTCTTCTCGCAAGCTTCTGAGGTAGTTCCTCTTAGTCTTCTTATGTATTGTCAGGCTCAAAAGCTCATGAAAAACCCCAACAACTCGTTTCTCCATCAATTCACTTGCAGGGTCAATCTGTCTTGAGTCCTCATAAGGTGAAATATATGGCAACTTTTGGAACTCCTCCATCCATGCTTTTACCTTTTTCTGTGCTCCGTAACCCCTAGGAAAACTCATTGGGAAAGCCAAAGCTGTCTGCCCCGTCTTAAACTGCCTATACTCATGGCCCGTATCATTATTTTCTTTACTCGTCTGCAATGCAGAAACTGCAAGTTCATCCCGCCATTGTACAAGTTTCAAGCAGGCAACACCATTTGATGCCTTAACAAACCGAAAATGATCTGCATATTTTGGAACTACGAGTTTCTCAAAATCATCAGGCAAACCCATATCCCATTTCAAAGGGTGTAGCGACTTAAGAGGCACAATCCGACTTTTCATCATCATAAGAAACCTACAAAGCCTTTCCACAGTGTCGCTCTCACAATTTTGGTGGATGTTCTGCTCTTGTGAATCTAACAAGAGTGCAGTGTCCGTTAGACGAAAACAAGGCAAATTTGCATAAGTGGCATGTGGAAATTCATTAAAAAGAGTTGGGTACCTACACATAAGTAGATTAAAAACTTAATCATCATTTACAATAAAAATTTCATCAAAATGCAGAGAGAAGATATTTCAATTGCTCCTATACAAGGCAATTTCCACCAATATTCAAAGAATGCCAAAATGTCATCAAACATTTCCACGAATGTTACATTTTACATACATATTAAAATAGGTTAAATATACAAGACAAGTACATACACACCATCTACCACACTAACTGATGGCTTAGGAACAAAGTGATCAAAATCATAAAACGGAAACTTTCAGATGAACAAAATGGCAATCAAAGAGCCATAATCTCAATGCCTAAAGCCCATTTCAAAACTTCAAAGTAAATCACAGTACCTGCGCAAGAAGCGAAGAACAGGAACGGTGAGGCCCAAAAGCTTCTGCCAATCAGCAACAGACTTGGCAGTGAGAAACTCAGTTGGAGAGCGCTTGATAGCGTCCTTTAAGAGACAAGCAGCCTTGAGATCGGTCTCCATGTCAATAACGTGATCGATGCTGCGGTTCTTTACCCATTTAAGCCTCACCTTCGCCACACTGCGACGCTGCAGAAAAACAGGATAAAGACTGTCGCTTCTTGTGCTGGTGGTGGCTTGCTCAAGTGAGTTTCTACATACTAACAGATTTCCAAGCAGGAACAATGATCTGTGGGTTCTGGGAATCATTGTCCGTGGTTATCAGTTTTTGAGACGGAAATAGAGTAAGGGCTTAATGTTCGATCCGACGGACTGATGGATGGTTATCGATTCCAAATTGAACCGGAGAACCAGACCAGGTAGGGTTCAACCAGTTGACCCAGCTCAACGACTTAATCTCATGTGAAACTGGATATTATGAATATCATTTTGGTATAGGTACTAAATTTGGTTATTTTATAGTATTGTATTAGCATCAACTACTAATGAGTATCGTTTAAGATAATTTTAAAAATTATAAAACAGTTCCCAATTTTTTAAAAAATTACAAAATAATTCATCAATTATATAAATTACCCTCGTTAAGTCATAATTCAACTCCAAAGAAAAGCCCTACAAATGATTAATATAATTGTAAAAACAAATATTATGTATAATTGCCCACATTAAATTATAATTTAATTCCAAAAAACCCTAACAATAGTTAATATAGTTATAAAATAAACATGATTATATATAATTTCCTCATTAAATAAACTTATTAGGCTGTTAGCCCTAAGAAGTAATTATATATAAAACTCTTCATAATTCTTATTAGATACTCCCTAATTATTTTACATAATAGTGTAATACAAAAAAACGGTAAGTTGGTAACATTTTAATTTTTAACCCAAGTGGAGTGGTTTGAGTAAAGGCGTGGAGCTGCTGGAGTGGGAATAGAGACGTGGTGACCAGAGACTAGTGACTGGCGACGTTGCAACTGTCGACGGAGCCTGGAGCTGACGATGGTGACAGTAGTGGCAGTGACAAAGGAGTTGGTGAGTGGTGACACCGTGACAGACGAATGACAAGAGATAACTGGCGAGTGATGACTTGCAATGGTGAGACTTCCAACATACTGTTGGCAACATTGGATGGAGTGGCTGGATGACTTCTAAATAGGAGAGAAAGAGCGCGAGAATATTAGAGTTGGGGGCAATTGTTGTAGTGCCACTTATTGTGTTATGTTTAGTAGTGGGAATGACAGTTGTATGATTTTTGCAATTCGGTCCTCATATTTTTTAATTTTATCAATTCATCATGTGCGTTTTGTATTTTTATGTGTTATTTATTTTGATATATGCATTCATTTATTTTTACAGATAAATGGAAGAAAGTTCAAGTACTTCTGATCAATCCACTTTTGGAAGATACAATGATCTAGCTTAGGCTCATGCTACATTGGTTCCTATTATGAGAAACTATACTATTTGCTTGTTTTGTAACAAGCATTTGAAAGGTGGAGGAATCTCCCGATTAAAAAAGCATTTAGCTGGGGTTAAAGGAGATGTGGAACCCTATAAAAAAGTAAATCATGATGTGAAGTGACAGATGAAAACATTGCTTGATGAATATCAATATGAGAGAGATATAAGGGAAATGTTGAATTTTGAAATTGGTAGTGGAAGTTCGTTTTCTAGTTTCCGTGGTAATTTTGGAAATGTTGAAGGTAGAAGTGGTAGTGGTAGTGGTGGTAGTGGTAGTGGTAGTGTTCCATATCAGGCTCAAGAAGAAGTACCTGAATCTGATTTGAGGAAAAAAAGAAGGCAAGTGACTAGTTTCGTTACACAACGAACGACTCCTAGAGCCCAACCTTTAATTCATAGTGCAATGCAATCAAGAGAAGCGGCTCACAATGTCGATGTGGCAGTATCTAGATAGTGGTATGATATAGGTTCGTCATTCAATACTTCTCAGTCTTACTATTATCAACTTATGATGGATGCAATAGCCTCTTATGATCTAGGATACAAAGGTCCTTCAATTGATAACTTAAGAGGTAAACTTTTAAGTTGTACTGTTTTTGAAATTAGAAGTTATTGGACTAAAAGAAGATTGAATTGGGGTACTTATACATGTTCAATCATGTGTGATGGTTGGACAAATAGGAGACAAAAGCCTATTATAATTTTTTTTGGTTTATTTTGCAAATGACTCTATGTTTTTGAAATCTATTGATGCATCTGACCTTATTAGAAATACTAAGACATTGTTTGCGATATTTAATAAAGTTGTGAATGATATGAGGCCGGAAAACATTGTTCTGTTTATTACTGATAATGATTCCGCTTATAAAGTAGCAGGAAAAAAAGTTGCGGAATACGTATAATTCATTTTTTGGGACTCCTTGTGTTACACATTGCATTGACCTAATGCTGGAGAATAAAAGGGATCCTAGGCACTTTCTTGTTATTGATGAGACTAAGCAGAAAGCTAAAAAGGTGACAAAGTTCATTTATAATCGTGCATGGGTATTGAATTTGATGAGAAAGGAATTTACTAATGGTAGGAATTTGTGTCGTCCTGCTGTGACAAGATTTGCCACAAATTTCTTATCACTTCAATCTTTTTTTCGATGAAGAAAGAGTTAAGACAAATATTTAAAAGTGATACGTGAATTGCATCTCAGTAGGCTAGGTCTAATGCTGGAGTAGAGGTTTGTAATATTATGCTGGAAGACAGAGAATTTTGGTCTTAATGTTAATTTGTTATCCAAGTTTGTGAGCCTTTGGTTAGGGTGCTTCACTTGGCTGATAGTGAAGAAAAGCCAACAATGGGTTATATTTTTGATGCCATGGAGAAAGCGACGGAAGCAATCAAGGCCAATCTAAAACATAGGCATTCTTTATACACACCATATCTTTCAATCATTAATGAGAGAAGGGAAAGAAAACTTTCTTCTCCATGGTTTACAGATGGGGCATTTTTTAATCCTAGTGTATATTTTAGACTTGATCTTACTAAGCAAGATGAAGTTAATAGATGAATGCTTTTAACTATGACAACAATTGTTAGCACTGACGTGATGCAAGATCTTTTAAGCTCATAAATGGAGCTTTACAAGTTGTTTTATGAGAATTTTGGAATGTCGATTGCTATTTGACAAAGATGAAAACTTTCTCCAGATATTACTTATTTCCTTTTTCTTATTTGTTGAAAATTAATTATCACTTTATTTTGTTTATAACACTACTTTTGTTATCTGATGACTTATATTTTCTTGGTAGGATCAATTTGGAAATGGTGTTCTAGAATTGAAAAGGTTTGTCATTTGGATTTTAAGTAAATGTGTGAGTGCAACAGGCTGTGAACGAAACTGAAGCACATTTGAATTTATCCACTCAAAGAAAACGAATCGATTGGAGCATAATAGGTTGAATGACTTGGTTTTCGTTACAATTTAAAGCTTCGGAAAAAGGTATGTTATTTTCATTATTATCATTATTAATTTTGATATAATTTCTTATAATTTTCTAATAATTTAATTTAATTCTTTACTAGGAGTCTTAATAGCACAACTAGTTCAACTCATCTAATTTCCATTGATAATATTGATCTTTTGGCAGATTGAGTTTTTGAAGAACCGAATTTGACAGATGTGAATGACTTGAAAGATAATCTTGGATGGAAAAACATTGACATGTAATTTGGTGCATTAAATTTGAATGATAATGATGATGAAGCTCCTCTCAATGATGAAGATTTTGAACCAAATGATCATTGGGGTCAGTGCAGCTATAGCGAGTATCCTCCAGTTGACTATTGAATTTCGTTCCAGGTTTTTGTTTTTCCTCTTCTTTTAATTTTACTTATATTTAATGTTTATGTTAAATTCTATATATGTAATGTAACTGTAAATGTTTTTGTTTCAAGTTTAACTTCTATTTGATTGTTTCTTCGTCATGAACTCTTTTTGTAAATTGTTTAAGGATATTTATTGTTCTTTTTATTGGATGTTTTGATGCAATTATTATTTATTAAAATGATGAAATTGTATTATTGTAAATTTTAAAAACTTTGTATTATTCTTAATTTTATATTTGTATGATGGTGATTGTCTTTTTTTATATTAATTGTGGTTATTATTTATATATGAAATATTTAAAAATTGAAGGTTATCGTACCATTTTTTTTTACTGTTACGATATATTTATATTGTTATTGTGTGATATATATTGCAAGCACAATTGCGGTAAATGCAACTACAATTATAATTATATAATGATAATAATTGGAACTGTAACATATAATTTTCCTAATGCTTATATACATGTCCTTGTCACTAATTTTTATATTTCACTTTCTTCTAAAACTTAAGAATTAAGACGACTAAACTTTTAATTCCCTTCTAATTCTTCAATTTACTGTTTCATTTGTTTTGTTTTAATTGTATCCATAAAATCTTTCATTTTCCACTATGGTTAGTTTTTCATATGTTAGGATTGGAATTGATGATAAAAATTAGTTATAATCCAAATTATTTTATATTCACTTCAACTGATTTATCTTTTTAATTAATCTACTTTGTAATTGAGATCAATCCAAAAGATTTTGCAAATGATATAAAAATAAAAGAGAGTAAAATAAATATTAACTTGTATTAAGAAAATAAATGATTTAAATGATCATTGTTTGATTTTGGTTTTCAAAGAAGAAAATCTTCTATGAACATATCCTCTAACTACCATCCTGGCGAAAGTTATAGCCATCGCTCACTCTTCTTCTCAAATCTCATCTTTACTCCTCTTACCATCTCTATTACCTTCATTTTTTTCCCCTTAACAATAACTATGATTTACATATAGCAATACAAGCTAACCTTAACTCCCCATATTTCTTTCTACCTCCACCCCTTCTCTCCTCTGTCCACTAAACTTCCCTCCTTTTTAAATAAGTCTTTTAGTTTCTCTTATTCAACTGGACCAGGAATAGTTGTTTCCCACTCTTTATGAAAGTCATAAAACCTATTATCATTGTAATATTATATACCAACCATAGGAGTACGTCAAGTTTAAAGAATTGTCATATTCTTTGTTAAATTTTTATACGCCCCTTGGCAATGCTAAGGTAGTGGTTTTAGTACCAACCTAATCATTATGAAACAAGAATTGGCCTAGTGTTGTCGTTTTGTAGTGTTGTGTTACTCAAAATTTCTTGTGGGTTCAAATAAAGCAAACTTAACCTAGTCGTATAGGAAATAAAATCGTATACATTCTTAGCATATCATGATGGTTATTTCGTGTTAAGATATATGGTATATATCTTTTATTTAGTTTTGGCATCTTTTTTATTAATTGGACATATAAGTTATTAATTAGAGTTTGATTTGAATTCAAAAAATTATATAATCTTCTAGTTGTGATAGAGTTCTATCTTTAATTGATGTCTATCTTGGCAAGATGTGGTGTGGATCATGTGAGGGTGAAGTCATGGCCAAGTGAGCACATCTCTAGCTTTGAAGTTGATCTACATCTCCTATTAATGGTTATGTGTGCATTAATTGCCTATAAATGTGTGGCATGGTAATGCGTGTGCATTAATGGCTAATGAATGTGAGGCATAATATATTGTGCATTAATTGATATATGGGAATTACTTGTCAATGAAATTCATACGGTGTTGATGTGAGTAGAAGTCTATCTCTTGGAGAGTGGTGCGTGTTCGTGAGTCACTGAAGTTGATGGGTTATGTGTCTATGAAGAAAATAAGAGCTTGTGGCATATATTAAGAAAATTGCTGAAGAACGTACAGGTGTGCGTGGGTGCAGCCTTGGAAAGGAAGTCACGTGTATATGTGTAAACATCGATTGCTAGCTGCGTATATATGGATACTAGGAAGATAACGATGTTGGTTTTGTTTTTGGTCTCATGGTGGCGGCTGTGTGCATGTGTGAGCTGATTGAATATATGTTGCAGTCCTTCATGCGTGAGTCCTTTGTGTGGTGAAACTGCTGCAGTGGTTAACATTTGATGGGTTGCGGCATATGTTGGTAAATAGAGCTTAACAACGTTTGATGGGTTGTGTGAGCCACGGTGAAGGAGATTTGTGAGTAAGCGTTAAGGTTGCAGACGTCTTTCATTATTGAGCATATCAAAGTGAATTGCTGGTGTCTATGTGAATCAGCCTATTATTATTGCAACAACTTCCAGATATATTTCAGTGGAGCGAAACTCATCGGGAAGTTGTTCTTTTTATCTCAAGTGTATTTAATTTTCATTCTTTATTATTTTAATCACTTGAGTTATTTGTTCATTGTTCATTCGTTCAAAGATTGATTGTGAAAATCCTCTGTCAAGGTTAGTACAAGACGGTTGTACTATTGGGTGTGAAATTCTTTCACGGGAAGTGAGGTTGAGGGATAGTGTTAAGGGTTGAGTGGTGTCGGCTCAGTAAAGCCTTGGGTAAATTTATTGTACTTTAGTGAAAGTTATTAAGCTGGGTGAGGGCCCCCAAGGCATAGGCAAGGTGTGCCGAACTGCGTTACCAAATTTTTGGTATTTTTATTATTTCATTTTTTCTTGGTTTTATTTTATTGGTGCCAAAGAAGTTTATGGAAAGTTTATGAAACAATTAACCCCCTTCGGTTTTTCAATTGGTATCAAAGAAAGGTCACCGATTCAGAACTTGGTAGCAAGTTGGTGCAGATCCTAGTTTCGCGAATATGGCTACAAGAGAGGCACTACAGATGGAAACTGGAAAAGGTGTGAATGATGCGGAAGATGAATCAGATGAAAACGAAGACTTGGTACTACTCACACAAAATTTTAGTAAATGGTTGAAAAGAATGAAGAAGGACAGATATGATTTTGGACAATATGGCGGAAGTTCATCGAGTAACAATTCAAGACAACAAGTCATGAAACAAAATGGTGAATGAAAGGCAAGTAGAATCCAATGTCATGAATGTCAAGGTTTCGGACACAATCAATCCGAATGTGTCAATACTATGAAGAAGAAAAAAGGAAAGTCCTTCATAAGCATCGAGAGTGAATATGGTAGCGAAGAAGAAATAGCTAATGGTGCTGCATTGGTTGCCTTACATAGCAAAGGTCTAGTTACTTGCTTAACAGTAACTGAGAAGGAAGTAACTGAAGGTCGAAAAGAGGGAAAATCAGAAAATTTCGAAAACAATCCAGTTCAAGATCCAATATTAGATTATGATAGCGATGGAAGTGGCCTAGATGATAAAAAAGGGAATATTTACGATGATTACAAAGCTATATATGAAAAAATGGGTGAAAACATGTAGAAAGAATGAAAGATTGGAGGAAGAGAATCTTTCCATAAAGAACACCATACAAGAGTTAGAAAAGAAGCTGATGTTGACGTCGGATGAGCTTGGTGAAGCTAGAATGAAATTGGTAAGTACTGAAAAGGGATTGAAGATGTTGAATGGAGGCACGGAAAGGCTAGAAAAGTTGTTGGAAATTGGTAAAGTTAAAGGAGACTTTCAAGGCATTGGCTATAAGGGTGAGTGTTCTAAAGTAAATGAGAAGAAAGATGACATATCCAAATATGTCCGAGAAGAAGAAGCGTCAAAAAGGAATCGAAGATTTGTACCGACGTGTCATTTTTGCCGAGTTATCGGGCACATAAGGCCGAGATGCTACAAGATGTTGCAAATTATGTTTCTAAGAGGTCAAAATCGAAAACTTAGACACTCTCTATTAAGTTTCCAGCAGAATCTCATGGTTTTGAAGCAAGCTTGGATTAGAAAGGGTCAAGTACAAGCACAAAAACGTAGTGAAGGAAAAACAAGAAAATGCCTAGATTTGTAGTTAGTTACTGCAGATGAAGTTACTGCAGAAAGTGACTTACAACTAGTTACTGCAAATGGAGCAGCTGCAGAAAGTGGTTTATAGTTAGTTACTGCTAAGGAAGTAACTGCAAAAACTGAAGAACTTTCAGTTACTTCGGATGATGAACCAACTAAAACAACGAAAGTTGATTTGAACCGAGGTTCTTTATCTCGAATTTGAATAAATCATCCATCAGAAAATGTTATTGGAGATGTGAGCGAAAGAAGGAAAAACAAGAGAAAGAAAAAAAGGGTCGATTATCAAGAACTTGCAGACTACTTATGTTACACACTTCATTCGAGCCAAAGAAAAATACCAGGTTTGAGATTCTTCAAGGGGCACAGGGACAGTGAGCTTTACATTTTTGAAATATTTTTTTGTGTGTTGTTAAAAAAACAAAAAAAACAAAAAAAGGAAACGAAAAAGAAAAGAAAAGAAAAGAAAAGATTTTTTTTACTTCTTTAGTTTTATATTGCTATTATCGTCCCATTTTTTTAGTATTTTGCATTGTGACTTCTATTTGGCTCCACCGAAGACTCTTTAGCTCTCTCATCAATGTAGGTCTCTGTCTCGAGTATCTCTCTCTCTCACTACACTGACAACACTTATAGTTCATTGCTTGGGTTTATGAATTTGATTAGTATGATGCAGATGGAATTGAAGTAAGTAGTGATATGTTGACATGTGTTTTGGATGGTGGTAAATTGTATTCTTGGCATGCTTATGATTCTTCTGTTGTGTCTATTGGTGATTATTACGATTATATTTTTGTCCCAAGGAAGAGACATCAGATTGTTTACGGTGAATGTTCCATTTAGGGGGAGACTTCAAGGTATATGTGTGACTATTCGTCTTGCTTTTTGGCATCTTTTTGTCCCAAGGGGGAGAAATTTAGATGATTGGTGTTCTATGGAACTTGTTTGATTAAAGGGGAGCATATTGAATTTCATCTTTATATGTCCAATTATGATTATTTATGTGGAGTTTCATGTTTGTGACAAAAATGCCAAAAATGGGGAGATTGTTAAGATATTATATATATATATATCTTTTATTTAGTTTTGGTATTTTAAATTAGACATATAAAACTTTAATTGTGATGAAATTAAAAGGATGGGGTTGTTACATGTTTGAATTTAAGTGGGACTCTAATTATGTGAAGGATTTGTGCATACCACCTAATAACAGTAGAACTCTATCTTAAAAGTGTGTAATTGTCCACGTCTCCTAACTAATGCAAATGTCTATCTCTAATGTGAATCTTACGTGAAGTAGTTTGGTTGTGAATTAGGTTGTTTTGTGAAAACAAAATGTGGCTGAAGGGTTAAGGGCACAATGGTAAGTTTCATTGTTAATTAATTCACTTTTCTGGAAACACACATGAAGGTTTTTGGTGTGGTATATAGACCTACGACTGGTTAGTGATCTGGGCCTGGGGTGCGCAGTGTGTGTGTTGTTGCCGTGGGTGAAGAAAAGCTAAGCAACTAAATTTATCTTACAAGGTGGAGTGTGTAAGATGTTAAAGAATTGATCGACATGCTGTGATTGGAGTTTTGGTGTATGCGTGGGTGTCTTGCAAAGGCGTTAATTGAGCATGTCTCCATATATATATATAGCTGAAGGAATTGTGAGAATCAGCTGGTTATCTTTGTGCTAGAATTTCTGTGGATTACATCACCTGGGCTGAATGGTTTTGTGCTGCATTTTCTTTGATGTGTTGTCGTGATTGGCCCATTGTTATTGTGATAACTTCCAGATCTATTTCAGTGAAGCGGAACTCATCGGGAAGTTGTTATTGTTTATCTCAAGCGTATTTAGTTTTCGCTCCTTATTATTTTAATCACTTGAGTTATTCGTTTAATTATCTTTATTATTAACTACTGTTGAGAAAATCCTCTGTTGAGGTTAGTACGAGGCGGTCATACTATTGGATTGATTGAGAAAATCTTCTGTTGAGGTTAACATGAGTCGGTCGTGTTCTTGGGTGTGAAATTCTTTCACAGGAAGTGAAGTTGAGGGATAGTGTCAATGGTTGAGTGATGTCGACTCAGTAAAGCCTTTGGTAAATCTATTGTACTTTCGTGAAAGTTATTAAGCTGGGTGAGGGCCCTGCAGACGTAGACAAGTGTGGCGAACTGCGTTATCAAATTTATGGTGTTTTTATTATTTCAGTTTTTCTTGTTTTTATTTTGTTGGTGCCAAAGAAGTTTGCGAAAAGTTTACGAAACAATTAACCCTTTTCGGTTTTTCATGTATAATCCTAAGCCTGGAGTTCTCGTGAAGATAAAGGATTCCTCGGCCAATCCCTCCTATTAT
>JAOQMQ010000004.1:18727886-18756443 GCA_027563845.1 Erythroxylum subrotundum
AAGAGTTGAAATTTGGAAGATTATAAGTGTATATGATGTTAGGAAGGTGGTAGGAAGCATTGAAGAAGGTTTGGAGGCGTTTTGGGAAGCCCCATGTCCGTTTAACGGACCTTCTCGGGTCAAAAAGGACTTGTGTCTCCCATGTCCGTTAAACGGACCTTCTCGGGTGAAATGGTGCAGATTACCCGATACATGTCCGTTAAACGGACATAGATGTCCATTTAACGGACATGCACGAACACGATTGTGATTTTTGACACTGTTAGAAGCTGAATCTGATTTTGTGGTCTTCATGAAAGTTGTAGATCTAGATGTCTTCTTTCGAATGGTTCAAGAATGAAAGCAATCGGACATTTTTACACAAAGTTATGGCATTCGCCCCAAGAGAGGTTCAAATCGATTTAGGGTTTAAACATGGTTTATTCTTTTGGGCATAACTCCCTCCTCCGACCTCTAAATGAAGTGATTCTTTAAGCAATGGATTCATAAGACATGTATGTATTGCTCCATGAAAATTTTTATCATTTGGAGTTGATTTGGGAGAGTTTTGCATTGAAGTAAGTGAGAGGTCGGTTAGGAGAGCATGATTAGGGTATGAGCACATTTTGGTATTTTGATGATATCTTGAGCTGTAGAACTCCAATTGAGGTGATTCTTGAATCAAAATAAACAAGAGACTTAAAGATATGATTTCTATGAAGAACTCAAATTGAAATTCCGATTTGAAGATTTCCAAATTTTGTTCGCAAGCAGGAGAAATGAGTTCAAGCATAGTGACTGTTTTGTATGGGCACACTACTGAGCAAATTGTAAGTAAATTTTGGGACGTTTTGAGAATGAAGTTGCATTGATAATGTCTAATAAGGGTTCAATGAAAAAAAACCCTTCAAGTTTTATGCACGCTCACGTTTCATGATTATGTTTTCGCAAGCGATGGACTTTGGAATCAAGCGGGTTCCATTTGACAAATGAGTAAGCAAGAGAGTTGGGTTCCGGAAATGGGAGCCAACAATACCTTTCCCTTATAGACGCGTTTTCCATGGCCTAATGCACCGGATCCCATCAGAACTCCGAGGTTAAGTGTGCTTGGGTGAGAGTAGTTCTAAGATAGGTGACCTCCTGGAAAGGCCTCGGGAAAAGCAAAATCGTGAGGGCTTGGCTGGGCCAAGGCGCAAAACGGACAATATCTGTAAGCGAGTGATCTGGGATGTTATAGGAAGAGTGTAAGGATATGCATATATGTGTGCTGATTATAATTACTGCAATGTGATTTTTATCTTTTATCAATGAAGTTCATCGTTGATGTAGTTTCTTTCAATTTTTGTCTTTATAAAAAGGAAAACAAAAAGAAAATAAAAGAAAAAAAGTTATCAAGGAGGAAAATAATTTGTTTTGCAAAGTAATTCATGTTAGGCTTTCCTCCTTAAAGTTGTATGAAGTGGGTGAATTAATTATAATGCAAATGATGGAGAAGTTATTGTGAAGGGTCACTCTTTATGTTTATATTGCAGTATTTATCATTGATTTTATGGATGATTCCTTCTAATTCCTTATGTTTTATATGGTTTTTAGTATGATTGAACTAACTTACAAAATAGAGTTTTTACATTCATCATAGTTGATAGTACCTAGTTTTGAGTGGATGTTAATTTTTGTACTTGTTACTCCATCGAGTGTTTTTCTTGCTTCACTAGTTTTGATGACTTTTGAACTACGTGACCTAAATACTTCTCACCTTAAAATTTGGCCCTATTACAATTGTGAAAAGTCCTTTGATTCATGATTGTGCATGTGAATCTTTAGTGGTGAAGAACTAAAATGATATGCAAAGTTATGGAATGTCTTGAACGTAACTTGTTGAAGTCTATGCCTAAATTGATCAGTTTTTAATGAGAGTAGTTGTCGATTGATCATGAGTAAAAATATTGAATGTTTAGTTTTTTTTTCATGTTTTTGAAATTTATTACTCTTTTTTCATGTCTATCTATTCTTGGGAAATATGATTAAAGAGGAAGTGTTTTTATTTTAATTTTGATTTTTAGTTTAACTGAGAATGGTCAAAATTTAAATGTGGGGGAACTTGATAAGTGCTTGATTGACTATATATTTACTCCCTAATGCTTAGTAGTTAATGTTATGTTGTGTTTCAGTTACATATTTTGGTTCATATTTTGTTTTAGGTACAAGTTTGAGGAATAAGAACCAAAATGAGCTAAAAACATATCCTTGGAGTTGTTTTATAAATGTTTTGATCTTATTTTCCTTCATTGAGTAAAAATGAGATAAATTAGGGTGAAGATGGGATAAAGAATGCAAGCAATGAACTTATTACAAATTACACGGCCTTGTATGGAACCATGTTACTTACTGGAAGTGTGTAGGAGCACAAAGATACAATTGCAAGCACCTCTGTAACCTATCCAATCGTGTGTGGACTTGCACGACTGTGTAAATGAGTTACATGGTTGAGTAAGTGGCCATGTACTATGAACGTGTAAGCTTATGAATTCTGAGAAAAATGGCACACACAGTCACCCCAATTTTCAGTATAAAAGAGCATTTAAAAGGAAAAATGAGATATAAATACTTTAGAGAGGAAAAAGGTAGGTATATTCCTTACCTTTTGAAGACTTATGAGGATTTAAACTTCATCTTTTTAGTTCAAAGGAGATATCGAGGCCGATGAACATATTTGGGCATTGATTAATCTAGTGATGATGTTCTCACTCTCTTTTATAATTGATTATGTTATTATATGATTAGTGATTTACGATTTATATATGAATGATTTACACACTATAAATAGATTGTTCTTATATGAACTCATTGCTAGAATTTAGATTGTAGCATTTAATTTTTGTAACTCTAATTCACTTGTGGTAGAATAATAGTCGCACATCATTATGGATAAAATAATATAGGTTAAATGCCCAGTTCATACTTTTGTGTTTGTTTTTATTAGTATTGTTGAATGCTATCTTGCGATTATCGTTTATGAATTAGTGCTAATTTTTATTACTAATGTTTAGGTTGTAGATGAAGAATTATTTTGAAAGTTGTATGCTTATTTCTTCTTCTTTGTTACCTTTTAGGTTGCTGGTTCCATAGGTGAGGGGCGTTTGAAATTTGTTTAACGGTGTAGGAAATCTTAATTGTTGGGTTTGCATGAATGAAAGACTTGTGCAAAGGTAAGAGTATAGTCAAACTAGTGGTCTCCCTCTTATTTTAAATTCTACCATCCTATGCAAACATATACTCAAGTTAGTGGGATGTAATGTAAACATTGTCCAATAGAGGGTTAAAGTGCTGAAGATGGCTCAACATGGGTTATTTACTTTAAGTGTGGTGAGAGTCAAGACAGACTGTAACACCCACACATCCCCTGGGAGGATATGCAGATGCTACACAAAACAGAGCCGAAACAATCTAAAACATACCAAACATATGTTATATGCATTTCCAGAAACTCGAGCAACATACATTACCTTTCATTAAAAGTTGTTTTTAAACAGAACATATTAAACATATTGTACTTATCCAAATACATGCCATAATTTCAAAAGCCAACCTGTATAAAAGTTATTACAAATCATTAAACAAAATACAAACTATCTCATATTGTCAGATACAACTCAAAAAACTCAAATATACATCTTTTAAAACAAAACAACTTCCAAAACAGAACACATTCTTCTTGGCCACTGTGGTTGTCTTTGTCCCAGTCTTAAACCTTCTTATCAGAACCTACACGGAGGAAAAACTACCATGCTAAGCACAAAGCTTAGTGGGGAATAACTAAATAAGATAAAATCTGACGACTATTTCTAACAGCCATCTAACATTCATATATACAGATTCAAACCATATCACAACAATCTTTAATTGTTCATAATACAAAGTAATCCAAACATTATGTCTCAAAACAAAATATGATTCATCAATCAATACAGAACATTCTTGCATCAGAACAAAACTCATAAATATCAAAATAGAATGTACAAATATTAGAATTGAATATCAGAATAGGATATAATCCTTTCAAATCAAAGTATGAATTATGTCAAAATAGAACTTGTTTTGTATTAGATCAGAGATTATCTTTTATCAAAACATAATTTTTTTTGTATTAGAACATAATTTGCTTATATCAAAACTGAACATGTATTAGAATACAAAACAAGTTAGGCTGCTAATCATTTTTACAGAAGTGAGTAACGAGACCATAATATAAGATACTATGATTGGTATCTGAATCATAAGATACTTTAGTCTCTAAACAGAAGACACATAAGTGTCTAAAATTAGAAGACACCGGAGTGTCTTGAACAAAAGACACCTTAGTGTCTGGTTATAAGAGCAACTACAGACCCTTCTAGGCATGCCTATTTACTCACGACTAGGACTTAATAGTTTTAAAATAATCCATTTCAGATTTCAGAATCACAAGCAAAAAATGTAGTGTATAACATATGACTTTATTTCAATTTACTCCAATTGAACTTATTCATTGACATATGTTTAAACTTATAATGCCTTATAAATACAAGCATGTGCAATAATACATCAATAAAAGTATTAAGTCATCACACATTATGTATATTCACATAAATAGAAAGCATTTCCAATACAATCCCAATTATCAAACTCCTCGGACAATTAATGGTCTGGAATTATCACAATATCATAATCATATAATAGTGAAATAATAATGCATAAGTATGAATTCATTTCCTTATGCTCAAATTGAACCTATTCATTATCACTTGAACAAACTCAATATACCTTATAAACATAAGCATTTGCATCAATATATCAATATAACATTAACTCATTACGTATTACATATAACCATTTAAGTTCCCAAATTCACAAACATTCATAACTAACACATTACTCTTGTTCTTTAAATCACATTAGCATTCATAAATAAACTTCATTCCTTTAACAACTTATAAGTTCCAAAATTAGATACTTTGTTATCTACTAACACCTTCCTTAATTTATTACTTCAAATTAAAATCCAAATCTTATTTAACCTTTAATGAACTTATTTCACATCAAACTAGGTTCATTTTCAAGCTCAATTAAGTCCATTTAAACCATTATTAAGTACCTTAACCTTATATAGTCCAACAATTGTCTAAAACCAACATTTTTCACTTCCTACGTACTTCCCACGATTGTGGGAATAAGCCTTATAAATCTCATGATCGTGGGTGAGTGAACCTCCAAATTGTTTCTAAAACCTGACTTCTTTACTTCCATTCGACACACCTTCACCAAAGTCCGTAAATTTCACTTTAATTCTACCTTATTCATGCTTCAATACCTCATCAATTCATGTACAAACTAATTCAAAAATCAATCATTAAGTTACTTACAAATCAATATCTTCCACACATCAAAACCGAACCAGAAGTTTTCATATAAAGATCATTTTTGCAGCATTCATTTATCATCATCTTAACACATATTTCATGCTAATTCAATTATCATAAAACTTACATTAATACATGCTATCAAGTTTAGAATTCCCTTATATGATTAACTTCAAAGAACAACTCCAAAGAAGCAATCCAACTAGTCTTCCAAGCAACCATACACAGCTCCTATACCAAGGTGCAAATTTCAGCACCAACAAAACAATAATACAGAAAATTGCAAGACTTACTTCTTGATGCAGTAACTTACATGAACTCTAAGTGATGATGATCCAAATTGAAAGAAAATTCTAGAAGTTGAGAGGGAGTAAGAGTTTTAGTAGTGAATGAGCAAGGGAAAGGAAAAGTTACAGCAGAAACTAGTCAATGCCTAAGGTCATGCCATGTGTAAGATGACTCATCTTGCTCTAAGGACACTTGTTACATAAGGACACAAGCCACATGTGCTCTCCCTAGCTAGCACACATGTTCTTCTATGAGGCTGCCAAATGTCACAATTTAATTAGGCCACTTGTCACTTAATCAATGCTGCCACTTGTCAATTTATTCACTATGCCATTTGTTAATGCATCAGTTATGCCAAATGTCACTAACTCATACGCTTAGTCATTTCAATTTTCATGTACCAACTTATTTTGTCACTTGACAATTTTCCTAGTCCAAATGTACATTTTAATACCTCAATTCTCTAATGATATCAATTAATTCCAAATCACTAAGTATGATCCATTAAACCAAAATTCAAGATCAAACCAAAATTCAAAACATATACAACTTATAATCATGTCCACTTTAACACCTATCACATATGCCTTCATGAACATGTAATATTTCAACTAGGGTATAATTTGGGGCCTTACATGGACTGTAGGAAACATTTTTCCTAAGATATTTTTCCGTTTATTTATTTTTTGTTGTTACCAGTCTGTGTTTGGTAATATCAATTATAAATTGGCTTTTGGTATAACATCTCTTGAAGTAGTACACCTTTTGTTTCAGGAAATGGTTTATCGTTTGACATAGTGACATAAGATCACCTAGTTGCTATGTTCATTCAAATATGAATTTCTTCCCACAAGATGATAATGCTTGCTTCACTACTTTTTTGGTATGATGATAGAGAAATATTCTTAAAATTGCATATTCCAGCATAACCATTTTAAGTTGATGGTAAAGGATCATACTACTTGGTGTGATTAGTGGGTGTTAGTAGTATTAGTGCTTTGTACCCACATTCCATGCTTTTATCATTTTCTCTTCTTTTTTATTTATGTTATTTAACATAGTGAATGTCACAGATGCTTGTTTGTAGGGTTTTACACTTTATCTTGACAAGTTTACAATCTTGTGAAGGATGGACATAAACAAAGCAAACCCCCTTATAAGCTCCTCAACAGTAGTTCACTGTCGAATTAAAATAAGTACTTACATTTACGTTTTGGTTGTTCTGTGGAGACAATGAAGGAAGATAATTTGCATAGCTAGCTTTCTAGGAATTATGAAGTCCTGCTATTCTTAAAGGGCCTTAATTATACACTTAAGTTTCAACTTCCAATATTCGAAGCCACTTAGCTCTTAGATCTACTTTTGTTCATTATTTTAACATTATCTTTCCTTGTAAGTAAAAGCAATGTTTGCAAAGTCAGTCACAAGAAAATGTTAGTTAAATCCATTACAACGTTGAACCCCATTATAGTGTAATATCTAATAACATTTTGCACATTATACATATGCACCAGCGTCCATATATCTGATAACCCCATTACAAGCATTGTATCAACATTTCAGGGCATAAGTGACCCAATCCCCTTGTTGAGTTCTTCAACATCGCACGGATAAGTTCCCACATCCACATGTCATGAATATTGAAGACACATTAGGCTAATCAGGCTGTCATTTTACTACTTTTTGGTGATAGCTCAGTTTCAGGGTTACTTATCACTGAATAAGCACATAAGAAGTCTAAAACACATACTCCTAAATTCTCTGAATTTGGACTTTTTAAACACGTTTAATGATTATGTTTTTCAGAGGGTACACAAAAAGATAAACTATACGATATCGTTTATCATTAGTTACGATTTCATAAGAATAATTATTGCCTCCTAAAGTTCAAAACCATTCGATAAAATATATCAAAATATAAATTCAAAAATGAATATTTATTTCTCATGGAATAAATAAATAAAAAAGAGAAAACGACCTTATTGATACAAGGCTCTGAAGTTATGATAAATCGTCTGATTAAAGTCGTTGCCTTCAAAGCCACTAACCAACCACGAGATGTTTCCATTAAGCTTAAATGAAGCTGCTTTGCGAATCGAATCTATATCTGTAATATCCCGTTACCCATGTTAAGGCTAGAATAGTAAATATGAGAGATTATTGAGAAATTAGAAGGTTCATTTCATGCTCATACATAATATGTCATACACATACATGTGAATATAGATATTTTTGCACATTAAAATGATTGTACATGTATTTATTGACATTTTTCGGGTATAATTGAGTATAAATGTGATCATATTGAGAATTGTGGTTTTTATGTGCTGAAAATTAATTTGGAAAGTATATGTATTGATTTATAATTTTTGGTGAAAATTTAGGAAATTTCTGAAATTTTGGGTATTTTGGACTAGGAAAAATGCCAAGTGGTAGAATAATTGATAAATAGTAGTAGAATTTACTGTCCAATGAGAATGGAAATTTTGATAAATGACCCAGTGATTTATTGACAAGTGTCATTGAAAACTGTGAGATAATTGGATTAGAACGCAAACGTTGTCGTTCCGCTAGCTTTCACGTTCAACGCTAGCATTTAAAGCCATGCATTAAACGCATACAACGCTAACATTTAAGGCTATGCGTTAAATGCATGCAACGCTAGCAATGGGGTTAAACGCTAGCTTCCTTCTGCTTTGGGTTATGTTGTTGTCGTTTTGTCTTTCTTTTAATCCACTTGCATGCATGTTGTTTTGTCCTTTAACTCCTAGCTGCTACATGCATTTTTCTCTCGTGTTATTTCTTCATTTTTTTCCAGCAAGCACTTTTAATTCTTCTTCTTTGTATTTTGATTTTTTTTGTCTTCTTCTTGTCTTTTATTTTTCTTCTTCTTGCTCCACGAAGACAAGAGAAAATTAATATTCAGAAAACGGCCCAAATGTATTGCTTTGGACTCACTTTAATTTTTTTGCTTCCAAATTGTACCTAAAATCATATATGAATTAAAGTATCTTAAGCATTTTCGTATGATTAATCGTTAAGTGTAAATGATTAAATGTATCAACAATTAAACACATATCAAGCTACCTTGATAAGGATAAGTTATAAGTAGTATCACAATATAACAATCCTTAAACGGATAATTTGGAGATCTTAATTCAAAAGAATCATTTATGCAATCATCAAAATGATAATTTTCATATACATACAAGTAATATTCTCCTATTATGTCATTTCATTAAACTTTTTCTCTAACAAACATACACACATTTGTTTAAGTATTTCTATACTTTAGTCTATGAGATCGATTACTTCTTTTATAATGAAGAAACATAAAGTGTACTAGCATATATACACTCTATTAATGTCTAGTCTCAATAAAACACTGATTAGGAATAATTTAGGGATAATATATAAATGTAATATGGATCTCATCATTATAATCTCGTCATAATTCCCTTTTGCAACGTACATTTATCCTATAGACTTTATCTTAATTATCAGTTTTAGTTATTATGATATAATGATTAAAAGATATTCATTTTCTTATACATCAGTTAATTAAATAAATATGCATAAGATAAATAATATCTTTTAATTATTTTTTTCAAAAAAACTACAACAATTAATTGAATATAAGGGATTGCATAAATCATGTGGCATAATGCAAAACTGAGAAATGGTATGTCTTCCTATTGGCAGTATGATAACGAGACCCTTTATGAGACATGGGAGAGATAACAATCTACTAGGGAGTTGTCCACATCATGGGTTGCCTACTTGGTTCCAAGTTTAAACATGTTATAATGGTCTAGATTATATAATAAAGAAGACGGTTAATGTCGTATTCGGGTTAACCTTTCATCATAGGGCTATATAGTCATCTTAGAGTCAATTGAGGAGATCAAAATGAATGACTATCAGTGGCAATGGAGCAAGGAAATGGCAATTAACTCAGCAGGTGTACACAATGTGGGTGCTATAATGATGACTCATTTGAATGAAGTTGTCAAAAAAAAAGACCAAATGTAATAGAAGCATAAGAAGTATAAAACAAGAGGATGCTCAAATATGATCTTCATTTGACACCTGTAAAGTTTTTTAAAAGGGGAGTTATAAGTCATTTGCCTTATAAGTCATTAGGCAATAACTTAATAATTTATTTAAGTTTTTCATATTTTCTTTTACCATTTTGTACATTTTATTTGGTGCATTTTAGTTTTGGAACATTAAGATTGAATAGTGAAAGAGTGATTCACATCTTTTATTCTTGAAGCCAAATCTTTGAGAAAATATTATAAAAGGTGATACAACATAATATAAGTTGATAATTTTGCATAAAAGAAGATTGAATTGTATTCACATCTTATCATGCTAAAATAAGACAATGATAGCTTCAAAAACTTCTATTATTAAGTTTCAAGATTTTTAGAAAACTAGTTTTTAAAACCATAAAATCCTAGAGATTTATCAAAACTAACACTAAAAGTAATGTTTTCTACTTCTTGCCTTCTGAAGGGTGTGTGGTTCAAAAGTTCTTAAGTAATAGTAATCCCTTAACTATCATTTGCAAGTGTAACCATTTAAATGTAATTGATTTATTTTAGTTTATAAAAACAGACCGGTTAATTAATAAACTGATCAATTTTTAATAGCAGAAGTATTAAAATGAACTCAAATTAACCGATTAATTAATAAACTGACGATTTTTAATAAAAAAGGTATTAAAGTAAACAACACCAAAAAGTTGACTAATTAAAATTTTTTACAGTTGAACTGTTCTAATAAATTGTTTAGAAATTAATAAACTTAAGTTTGGTTTTGATAACATTAATCTTTTTAACACATTTGTACAAGGAATGATCATAAATAACTTTAGACAAACCCATTCCAATAACCCCCATGAACTTCATCACTTGAGATACCTTAAGGATTTATAACAAGCAACACAAAAAGACGGTTCAAATTTTTTTCTCTAGCCTTGTTTTTATTCCTTCTTCTTCACAAATTTTTTAGAATTAATCATTACAATTTTATCTAGCAGTAAAGTAGATATTATTGATTTGGAGAAGTTTCAATGAATAGAAATATGAATATTAGTGATGGAGGATTAAAATGGTAAGGATCGCGTATGGGTAAATAAAAATATTCTTAAAAGGAATTAAAACCTAATTTTATATCTTAAAAATGGTTTTTGAAAATTTTCATTGACTATTATAAGTTTATATGTGTGTGTGTGTGTGTAAAATTGTTTTTACACTATATATACATATATTTGTATATACAAGATATTTAGTTTTAAGTGTGAACTCCCAATTTAATTTGCATACAACTTTAAGTCGTGATATATAATCAAAATTCTATTAACAGTTGATTTCTAACGTAAGAACTTGTTTTTAACTATGTTCAACTTTTAATTAAACCATTAAGTTTAAGAAAATAAAAAGAAAGTTGATTTTGTTTTCTATTTTAAATTGATACTGTCAAGTTATGAAACTTTAATTTATAAAACATATTTTGTATGGTAATAGTAAAATGAGGAAATTTAATGAAATATAACACTTTCACTTTATGATCTTATTATATGATAATCAAACTCGCATTACATAAATAAGAGTACACATAATCAAAATCAAAATCCACTAGAATTTTATTTGTTTTCACTTGTAAAATTAAGTCAAAATTAAAGACAAATCAACAAAGGTAGACACATATGTAGCTATATTCTCCTGATTGACCCTTTTCAGCACAACTTGCATGGCCATTGTATGTTTTATAGCATTGCTCACCACATTTATAAAGGTCACAACTTTTAGGATCCAACACTTTAGGCATGTGCCTGCTTCGACTTCTGGTGTATTAGATATAGCTGCAATGATTTTCAAAATTCATAAAAATTGAAATTTATAAATATTGAGTCGTACTAAAAAGAGAGTAATTATGTGAATGATTAAGTAAACAAACCTGAAAGAATTATACAGAGAAGAAAGAACATAGTGTACGAAATTTTTCCCATCCTGAAAAAATTATAAAAGATTAGTACTGAGATCCATATTTAAGATTTAGGGGAAAAATGGTTTGTTTGACCTAAACTCTAGTGGTCCACCCTTCACTTGGAACAATAAACAAAGTGGTGATTCTTTCATTGCTAGAAAGCTGGATAGAACCCTCATCAACTCGACATGGAGTCTCAGGTTTCCTCATTCTTACTGTGTCATTCAAAATCCTCACATCTTTGACCATTCTCCTTTAGTAGTTAGGTCGATTGTTCAACAGCAAAAGAGAAATTCTCCTTTCAGATTCTCTAATTTTCTTGCTTCTCAGTCCAATTTCCTGCAAACAGTCGAGGATGCTTGGTCTACTCAAGTTCAAGGCACTCCAATGTATTGTGTTGTGTCTAAGCTAAAGATAGTTAGAAAAGCCCTCAAAGTCATGAATTCAAGGCAGGTAGGGGATGTGAACACTAGAGTAGAGAGATGCCAGGCAAATCTTAATCTCCTTCAGGATCAAATGAGGCTTCTACCTGGATCCTCTCATCTGATTGATCAGGAATCCACAGCTATTAGTGAGCTATTTAGAGCCATAGAGGATCAGTAATCTTTCTATAGACAATCTTTTAGGGTCAAATGGCTTAGAGAAGGGGATCGAAACACCAAATTCTTGCATAATTCACTCCTCGACAACAGAAATAGGAATTCCATACACTCACTAGATGTGGGGAATGGGAATAGAATTGTAGGGCTCCCAGAAATTCAAGATCACTTCCTTGCATATTTTCAAGGTAATAAAGGAGCTCAAAAGTTTCTCCACTCTTCCAAAGAGTTTGTGGGAAATCTTTTTCCTATACCCCTGTCTGAAAACCTTTCTAGTTCTCTTATTGCTGAAGTTTTAGCTCAAGAGATTAGGGAGGCTTTCAACTCTTTACATCCCAATAAAGCTTCGGGCCCGGATGGGTTTAATGGGTTCTTCTTCAAACAAACTTGGCCTATTATCAGAGAAGAAGTCATACTAGCCATTCAAAAAAAATTTCATCATGAGAAACTCCTTAAAGAGCTCAATTCCACATTCATCTCTCTCATTCCCAAAAAAGCTCATCCTTCCACAGTTTTAGACTATCGACCTATCTCTTGTTGCAACATGATATATAAGGTGATAGCTAAAATCTTAGCCAATAGACTCCAAGAAATCCTTCCTTTCATAGTTAGCCCCAATCAGAGTGCATTCATTAAGAACTATCGAATAGGGGACAATATCCTATTGGCCCAGGAGATCTTCAAGAACTATCACCTTTCAAATAATCAAAGGAGGTGTGCTTTTAAAGTGGGCCTTCAAAAAGCCTATGACTCAATTCAATGGGATTTCCTTCTCAATGTTCTAGAAGCAGTGGGCCTTCCTTTGAAGTTCTTAGGTTGGGTCACAGAATGCATAACCACTCCCTCCTATTCAGTCCTTATCAATGGTTCCCCCTAAAAAAAATTTAAAGGCAAGTCGGGACTACGACAGGGCGATCCCTTATCACATTTCCTCTTTATATTATGTATGGAAGTTTTCTCTAGAAATTTGAAAGCTTGTACAGAGAATAGCCCTTCTTTTAAATATCATTGGAGATACCAAAGCCTTAAACTAACTCATCTTCTGTTTGCTGACGATCTTTTGATGTTTTGCCATGCGGATTTGTTTTCTGCTCAGACCTTACTAGATTCATTGTGTACCTTCTCTATATTTTCTGGCATGGATATGAATACTTCGAAGAGTCAGTTTTTTTTATCTCCGGATGTGAATTATATGACTCATCAAATGAAACTTATTTCTGGTCTCCAGCAAGGTACTCTTCCCATACGGTACTTAGGGATTCCCCTCATTAGAGGCCGGTTATCTAGGAGGGATTACCTCCCTCTTTTGGACAAAATAGATCAGAGGATCAACAGATAGACTCACAAAAATCTCTCTTATGCAGGTAGAATACAATTGGTTTTATTAGTTCTTTCTTCTTTTCAAGTTTATTGGTCTACCCACTTTGTACTCCCTTCTTCCATCCTTAAGGAGATAGAGTCTAAGCTCAGGAATTTTTTGCGATTTGGGAAGGCAGATTCGAAATCTCATGCCAAGGTTAAGTGGAGTGATATTTGTAGAGCGAAAAGGAGGGAGGTTTAGGAGTGAAACATTTGATTACCTGGAACCATGTCCTCTTAGGAAAACGGATCTGGATTCTTTTTGTTGATAAGGAGGCACTGTGGGTAAAATGGGTGAATACAATCATCCTGAGACGACAAAACTTCTGGAATGCTCAACCTACTTCTAATAGTTCTTGGAGTTGGAGGAAAATTTTATATGTGAGGGACAAATTGTGGAACCAATTCAGATTTAGGATAGGCAATGGTATATCTACTCTTTTATGGCAGGACCCATGGCACCCGAAAGGAATACTGCAGAATTTCTCTTCTCCAAGGGAGATTAATGGCTCGGAGCTTCCAATGAAAGCCAGAGTAGCTGAAGTAATGGCGGTGGCATGAGACATCCATTGAGATCATAAGGAACCTTGAGACACCTTCATAGCAACCCAATAGTACCCAATCTGATTGTCTGGAATGGTTAGTTAGCCCCACAAGACAACATACCAATGAATCAGCCTATAAATTCTTGAGACCTTCTTTATAGGAAGTTCCTTGGCACAAGCTAGTATGGTTCAAAGGAAGTACACCAAGGTGCATCTTTATCCTCTGGCTTGCTCTCCTTCAAAAGTTACAAACCCGTGATAAACTCTTATACCTCCAAACTCCTAACCACTGTTCCTTTGTCTATCAGCAAATGAAACCAATGACCACTTGTTTTTTGCATGTCCATTCTCTAAATTGGTTTGGGACCGATGCATCTCACACTTTCACTTACCTATACCTATTCAGCCAACCCTTCCTTCTATTCTCTCTTGGTTTAATATTTCCTCCCAGTCAAGACCTTCGGACACCCACAATTTCCCAATCTTTCTTTCTACTATTGTTTACCATATATGGGCTGAAAGAAATGCTAGAACCTTCAACGATGAAGCCAAGGATATTGGGAGTGTGAGCCTCAGAGTAATGTCCCAAGTTATGGACATTCAGAGCTCAAATACCGAGAGGAGGTAACTCAAACAGAAAGAGACAATTTTACTAACATTTATCTTCTGCAGGTTTGATAGCGCAGGAACTTCATTTGTCAAACAACATGTGAGTCACCGTCATAAGAGCAGACAGGAGGAGAGTTAGAGGTTCAAATTTCCTCCAGAGTTCATAGCAACAAAGTGGTAGTATCTCAGGTTACAGCATGCGGGGTCTCTTTGGCAAGGCCATGCCTTGCCTAGCCTACCCTCGGTGGTTCAGCACAATCACTACTTGGCGGCAGCTTTCCCTTGACCATTCAGGTGCTCAGAGTGTCCATGAGCGGCATTCCAGTTAGCCTCTTTTAGCTTGCATCTTCTAGGATTGTGATTTTTAGTTAGGCTCTCACATGGATTATAGTTGCTTCGGTTTTGGTAGAGCTTCTTGTGTTTCTGCTTTTGACTGGATGTATTTTACTCCTTCCTTGCTTCTGTCATCCTTTTGTCTTGTGTTTCTATCTTGGATTGCCCTGAGGCTAGTTGCTTATTTTAGCTAGATGTGCCTCCAGTGGCACTTAAGAGTGAACGTTTTGTATATTTTTTTTTGTTTATCAATTCTTCTGATTTACCAAAAAAAACACTCAACCCTAATAACAAGCAGCAAATTAATACATCTCTATTAACATATGTTTTATTATGTCAAGGGTAGAATAGTCATTCATTATTATTATTATTATATATACATTACATTTCATTCTATCCATTTTTCAAACAAAATTTCACTATATTAAATTATGAACATTTCCATCCCTCCCAAAGAATAATTTTCTAATATTACTTCCATTACAATCCTTTAAACTTTATGTTCTTATACATACTATATTTAACATGTAAAATGTTGGAATGGGAATCCTACTATCTTAATATTGTTATTAATAAGTTCCTTTATATTAATACATAAGATCTTGCATTATCCTAAGTAAACGTTAACATTTGCTTATGAAGTTTATTTTCAAATATTACTATATTTCTTTCCAAAGGACCTTTTCAGCAAATTTAAATGCGATTTAATATTTGTTTCATATCCTCAGCAAATATATTTCGTTAATCTCTTGTTCATAAATCCTCATAACGTTCAAATGTGATTTAATAGCAAGAAGTTAAATATTTTTCTCACGACTTTTCAATTTAGGTGCTAACTTAATTTTGACACACTTTATCTCAACATGATTAAATTACGAGTCTCCATTTCAGCAAATAACAATTTGTATTATTTAGCATTACCCAGGTTTCTTACTACTCCTCATTCTCAAGAAAAATTAATCCTGGAACGTATATTTCATCATTCTCTTGAAAAGTTAATCCTGGCACTCGTGAACTTGTCAAGACATTTGTTTTTCATACATCATTTTTATACAAATAATTATTGCTCCTTGTCGATGATGATAGAATAAAAAACAATTGAAAACTTGAAAATGATTTTCTCTTAAAACTTGGACATATGAAAATTTTCGAAAGTTATACTAAAAGTGTTTTCTAAATAAAATCTTAGTTCAAACAATTACAAGGTTAAGTGTACAAGAGACATGTTTCGTATGATGAGATGTTAAAGAATTGGATAAAAACAATAACTGTCATCAGTTTGATTGTTACTTTAAATTTCATCAATGTCCCGTCTTATCAAATTCGTTAGGATCTCACGAAAAAGAAAAAGTTTGGTTAGACATTAAATGGAAGTTATGGATGGCTAGAGGAGTTAAAACTGTCGCTCTCTTGTTGACAGGTGAATTTATAATTGACTAGCCACTTAAACTTTAAAAACTGTCCACAAATTTTGGTCAAAAATAGAAATAACTGGAAAAAGGTCTTATTACGAAAAATTTAAAAGTATTAACACTTTATTTTGAAGAAAACTATTTTAAAAGTTGCCCAAATTTTATTTAAGGATCAAGAAATTTTCTTAAAATTTTAAAACAAATTTACGGTGGGCTATGAAAAGGATTAATGCATTATTCCCAACATATAATTAATTATAAAATGATCAAGATAATATTACAATAATTTGTTGTATATGGAAATGTTTCGTTGATTCTTATTCTTGATCCACTTAAATTTCATTTCTTTGGAGATTTCGTGAATTATATTTTTTGTTTTAATTTGTTAATTTTTATTCTTTTATCGTTTTCCCTTCTATTGAACTTAATATTTGAGTTTTTGCTTGAAACTTTAGAAAATTATTTTTTTAATATCACTAAAAATAATTGTTATACCATGTGTTAGACCTCTCCTAGTTCATAATCTCATCCTTGACAAAATATTTGGTAATATTGGAGAAAATAAATGGCATTGCATAGAAACCTCTTAAGTCAAAGTGGTATGAATGCATGCTCTCCCACAATTCATGCATTATTGATTTATAAAGATCAAGTTTTAATATCTATTCTCTTCCTTTTTTTTGAGAAACTAAATAATTGGTATTGATATAAAAAAAATTGCATGCTTATAGAACATAAAGTAGCTAATGAGTACAACATTTTACAATAAAACCATCTCATAGCATTGCTAACCCATTACTTTACTATTTAGTTTGCGGGAATATCAAACATTTTGTGATACATTTGTTTCCAATTCTTCATCTCTACTATCTCAAACTATGAGCATTAAAAGGGGAAAATTTTCCTTCTTTTTCCTTTCATAAACTATATAATAAGGCATAGTTTTAATGCCAAGTGCTTGTTAAAGAAATGAATAATTCTCAAAAAGCTTACGTACCAATTGTTACCTCTATTTATATACCACCAAATGGTTACGAGATTCTTGGCATTCAATAAGGTCACTTGATATTAACCTACAAGGAAAAGAAATCAACATGATCTAGGTACTTACAAAAACGTGGATCCTTGGAATTAGCTTTCGATATTATCTTAAGCAATTGATATTTATATGTCCATAATCATCACAAAAATATCTCATATGATAGGAATCGAAAGTGTTATTTTTAAGTGAGAAATACCTATAATAATATGACATATGTGAATCTTTAAGTCTTCTTTGAATATAATAATGAATGGATATGTTAAGGTTTGGAGCTCCTAATAAATGAATTGGCATGTAATATGTTCTTTAGATGAAATTTTGTCTCATATTGATTGTGAACATATGTCTTTTAATTTTACGGTGACATATGGCAATTAAGAGTTTATTTCATGTCATTTTGATGATAAAGTGGTCTCTATAAATGAGAGAAAATATTACATTCTCTTCTGGATTGTCTTTGCATGAAAATTAAGCCTATTTTCTCTTTATATGTTGCACCTTCTAGCTTTAGAATGTAAACCATACGTGAATACTTAGTATTTTTTTTTATTGACATTAGAGGATGATAGATGAGCATATGATTTTTTTAAAAATATTGAGAAAATGTAATATGCTTTTATGATGATTTTGGAATAGGTTCATCATGTAATGTTTTCCCCTATGAAAAGTATAGTCATTAGATGATAAACTTCCATATGTGAAACTGATTTTATCCTAATCAATTAAGTTCTTTTGTGCTCAAATAATGCTATTTAATGTTTTACTTAATAAAGGGAAATTAGGCAATGACTGTTTAATGAGAATAATCTCCTTATTTAGTGCCTTATTCTTATGTAAAAATTCATCCACGTTATTACTGACCAAGTTATATATATATATATATATATATATATATTAAAACTTTCAATACTCGCAAGCATACAGATCGTAACTTGTAATATTGAAAGGTATGAATCCCACGAGGAATTAGCTAAAACGAATTGAACCTGACTTTGTATAAGGTAATAAAATATGATATGAGTGACAAATAATAACAAAAATTAAAGTAATTAAATAAAATCAAGCAAGTAACAAGTGAGCTGCCAAATTAATGTAAGGTTGATCAAAGATTAATGCTTAGGATTTATTCTTTCATTATTTTGCTCCTTTAACTGTTATACGCCAATCCTCGATTTCATATGGGATTGATTACTCTCCCTCAAGGCCTAATCAAGTAGCCCTAATTGAATCCAAAAATTCTAAATTTTGCAACCTCTCGATTCACAAAAACCTTCATAACTTTTTAACTAGATTTGACATTATCTATTGGATAATCAAGTTCTTACATAAGATCTCTCTTTCTATAATTGTTAATTTGATAATTGCAAGAATTATTAAACTACCAACTCTCTTTGTGCAACATAATCAAATTACTTTTGATTGACTCTCTCAATTTATTGTCAAAGTATGAAATGCATAATTATCACAACACCAAAATATATATTGAATCAATAATAATCAAGTTCACAAAATAAATTCAGATAAACCCTGATATGGAAATTAGAAATATAAGAATGTAATAAACATCTAAGAATTTAGTTTATACATCAAGTTTGATGAAAATAACAAAAAGAAAGAAAGAAAAACTCAATTTGGAACTTGATCTAGAAAGTTGGAATTTTGGACGTTCTTTTTTATCTCCCTTGTTTAATCCACTTTTGTAAGATGGATGCTGCATTTTTTATGTCTTTCACGTTTTTAAATAGTAGTTTAGGGTCCTAGGGTTGTTTCTAGGCTTTCTCCACTTAACTTGTTTCCAAAAATAGCCCTAAAATAGCAAAAGACTGGAGAAACTCACGTGTTGAAAATGCTGAAATTTGCTAGAATTGTTGTCTAGAAGCTGTGTTGTCTTATGCACGACCATGCTCAAACCATGCATCACCAAAATTGTTGAAAATGGCAAATTTGCATGGCCTAAGAGACATGAACGAGATGATGCATGGCCATGCATCTTTTATGTGCATTAAATCTTTGTTTTATGCCACGTTTTCATCCAAATTCTTCTCCTTTCTTCCATTTCTTATTTCCATACACTAAAAAACAAATCAACCACCTCATAAAAAATAAAATTAACTCATGAAAAATAAAATTAAGATCCAATTGTTTCTCTAAATCAAACCTATTAGAATACATACAAACACTTACATTAACATAATTCTAATCCTATATATACGATATCATCTATTAAACACCTACAAACACACTAAAATGTCTATCAAGGATAATATAAACTACACCTATCATTTACCATTAGTAATAATTGATTAGATGAAATTGCACTTATTTTTCTTTATAATTCGCTTGGTTTTCAAGCTAAATTACCTTTTAAGGTAGTTGAGCATATTTGACCTTCAAATGAGGCTTTCAAGAATTGGAGGACATTTCAAGTAAAATAGGAAGGACGTCATAATTAGAAGACATTATTGCCTTAATATAACCTAGCACACCCTTGTATGCTAACTTGTGCCTAACATTAATCACATGCAAGTGAAGACATGAGTTAGAACACCATGTAAAGAGAATCCATATACCAGAGAGAATTTCGAAGTGTGACATAGCCTAAGATACGTCATTTCCTATACCTAAAAAAGTTACATAATGGTTTATTAAATGGGTGTGTTAGAACCTATGTCCCTTTCGAGAAGAAAGAGAAAGATCCGCATCCTTGGTCATAGTCCTGCCCTAGACTATGTCTCAAGTAGACGAAATATATTTGAAGCATGGAATTCCTATTTTAGGAGGAATTTTGAGAACTCTTCACATTTTATCATTCTTTTTAATTCAAAAAGTTGGGGTTAGCCATTAGGAGATACACTAACCCTTAAAAGGTCAATTTCAAAGTTGTTTTCATTAGAGAAACAAAATTGGCGATCATTTTAATCGATCAAACTTTTCAAAATACAAGATTTTTGTATACATTTTGGATATACAGATTGAATTGATTTAATTTGTGAAATGCGTTATATAACTGTGAACTATCTTTTATTTCACTTAATGTATATGACAAAAACTTATTCTGTCAAGCATTAATTCTTTCCTTATAGCTTTCCAGCAGAGGAAGACAGTCCTGATATCTTAGCTTCTTATAGAAGATGGGAACTTTAAGATATTTAAAAGGAAGGCAATTAGCATTCAATTCAATCCTCAACTTTATCCTGGAAGTGTTCTTCACATCAGAGGATAAATATATCTTGCTTTTTTGTTAATTTACACTCAAAATTGAAAGCCTGTAGAACTCCGCAAAAGAATTACATAGTATTCCTAAAAAACTTGTATCAGCTTTATAAAACATGTTCAGATCATCTGCAAAGCTTAAGTAATTGAGCTTTAACACCATACATTCGTGATGAAACTTAAACTTGAGGTTTCTTTATATGTTCTTCATAATCAACCTAGTAAGAATTTCCAGAGAAATCGCGAAAAGAGGAGAGAATATTCCCTTGCTATATCCCATTAGTTACCTTAAATTGTTTGCTTAGAATGCTATTTATAAGAATGCTAAATGAAGTAATCAAAATATAAGTATTAATCTAGGAGATAAATTTGCAAGGAAAACCAAGCCATTAAAGGAAACAAAGAATAGATCCCTAATTGATAGTATTAAAGGCTTCTAAAATGTCCACTTTGATTGCACAACTCTTGACGGATATACTACTGTCATAATCCCTCAACAATTCCTGGATCAATAAAATATTGCCAGAGATGGATCTATCTGGAATGAAGGCACCCTAAGATTGGTGGATTAAAAACTTCAAAATACACTTCATTTTTTTAAGATAAGAACTTCGAAATCACTTTGTACATATTATTGCAGTAAGAGATAAGGAAAAAATCCTTAAGATTATTAGCATTAGGGAGTTTAGGTGCTACAAAGATGTGATTGGAGTTGAGCTCATTTAGCATTTTGTTAATAAACATGAACTCTTGAATAAACTGGACTAGAAGATCCCCAGTAATGTCCTAAGTAGATTGGCAGAAAAGGGTATTGAAACCATTTATACCTAGAGCTTTTTTAGGATTTAAATTGACAAATCATAATTATGATATTTATATTATATTAATGTATTATCCCTAAATTACTCTCAGATATTGCTTTATTAAGACTATAAATTAATAGATTGGAAAAACTAATACTTATTATGTTTCTTCATCACAAAGGAAGTAATAATTTTTTACAAGATTTACTTTTTACATACAAACATAGGATTTATATCCATATACACTTATGTCTATTCCTTTTCTAATAATTTCCAAGAAGTCATCACGTTCTACCATAAAATCATTGAATCTAAAAGGGATATCCCTTTTTAAATTCGTAAGAAATTTTAAATCAATATTAGGGAGTGAAATGAGACTTGGGAGCCTAAGAATTTACATATACTCTCTAGACACTCATTCAACCATGTGCTATCAACCAAATTCCTGTCAAATTTCTTCCTTATAAACCCTTGAAGTTTGTTTGTTACTCCATGTATAAAACTAGCCCTCACATTTTAGATCAGTAAGATTTAGCTTATCAACATATTTATATAACTCTAGGGTGTGGTTCCTAGACACGCGTTGCCATCTACTTTAGATTAGTAGAGTATACAATTAAAGTCTCCCAAAATGAGCCATGAGGAGTGAGTAGCATTACAAATCTCCTTAAGTTGATTCTACAAAAATCTTCTTTACTAAGACAAAATTTGAATTGTATACAAAGGTAACTTCATAAGCCTTCCTTTCTCTAATAAGAGTCTAAAGCCATTATAATTCTTCCATAATGGTGATGGTCATAATTTGACACAAAAGACAACCAATCTCATTCATACCATAGTTTCTTAAAATTCTCTTATGAAAGCTAGGGATCATTTGGTTTCACTTATGTTATTTTATTGTGGATTTTAGTTTTCATTTTCTATTTTTACCTTATATTTTTAAATAAAAATAAAAACAAAAACATGTTTAGTTATTAATGTTTACTAATCACATATTATATCAATCTTAAAGATAAATTATTTTTATAAATTAATTAAACAATTTTATTTTAATCTCTTATGTAATAGTTATTGATAAATTATTATTAAAAATATTATTTTTAATAAAATAAATAAATTTTTATAAGATTTAATTTTTGCATACAAACAAATTTATATCCACGCATGATTTTGTTGGTTCCTCTTCTAATAATTTACAGGAAGTTATCACATTCCACTATAAAATCATTGAATTTGAAAGGGATACTCCTTTTGGTATGTGTAAGGAAATTTTGAATCAATATCGGGGAGTGATCTAAGACTTTGGGGAATAAGAATTTAGCTTTATTCTCTGGACACTCATTCAACTACCATATGCTATTAACCAAAGTCCTGCCAATTTTCTTTTTCCTTATAAACCGCCTTTAAGTTTGTTTGTTATTTCAATTACAAAACCAACCCTCATACTCGAAATCTGTAAGACATATATAGCTTATCAACATACTTATATAACTCTAGGATATGACTCCATAGCCATGCATTGCTATCTAATTCAGACCCGTAGAGTGTACTATTAAAATCTCCTAGAATGAGCCATGGGGAGTGAGTTATATTACAAATCTCATTAAGTTTACTCTACAGAAATCTTCTTTAAATGCCAAAATTTGAATCGTATATAAAACTAACCTCACAAGTCTTCCTTTCTTTAATATAGCTTATGTAAATATATAAATGCTGGTCGCTAGATCAATTAAGCACCTCAAGCCTAACTTTATTGGAGTCAAAAAGCCACTATAATTCTTTCATAGTGGTGATCGGTCATGATTTGACGCAAAATACCACCAAGCGGATTTTATTTTATGCATGTTTGCAGACATTTATCGGGCGGAAACGAAGTGACATGAGTAACAGTTTTATCATTTGCAATTCCATCTGCACAAGCACCGCAGGTCTGGTCCTCCCTCCCACACTTCACATTCTGCCTCTGGTTTGCCCTCAAGTTTGCACAAATGTGTGCAAAGTTTAAGTTCGCATCCATACTTGGTCCCAAAGAGGGGAGGCATTATGCTTATACATGTATTTGCATATACCGGTTGATGAGACGCCATTGTTAGTAATAAAACTGCAATAATAACATCAACAACAAACCCATACCAATCAGTCTTTTTTTTTTTTTGGGAATAATTTACATAAAAAATGAGTGAAATTCTCGACAGAAAAGAAAATTAAAAAGCCTGATAATATTAACTACAACTCAACCGTAGCCACCAAATTATTGGCCTCGTGCTGATACCAGAGATGGGTCTATAGATGTGATATAATGGTGGCAAATTTTAATAGCTAATGAGTAATTTTATAACTTTTAAGATTCCTTTCCAAAAAATTCAAAGAGAAACTGGATTCTGAATTTAAAAAAAAATCTCGATTACAAACATGCGTTATGCTTTACTAATTAGTCAAGTAGTCACCTCGTTGTTTCAATTTCAAGAGATGTTTGATAATATTTAGAACTTTAAATTTCTGTATCTTTCAGAAATTAAAAAAACCCATAAGGGAATATGTTTCTATTAAATCTACGAGAAGATTTCTCTTAAAAATAATGTATTTCCTTAATACTGATCTTAAACTTCCTAATGTTTGTGTGTATATATATATATATATATAGCACTCACAATCGGACTCCATATTTAAAGGTAAGATGACATAGCAAAATTAAAAATTTCTACTAAATACGAATAGCATTAATGTCTTATGGTTTTAAGTTAAAGTATTTAAGTTTTGGGAACAGCTTGAAATCTATGGATACTAAAAATCGGTCTCAAAGTCTGACATGTAACAAGCACATGCATACTGTATGCATCATTGGTATACTGTACAGAAAGAAGAACACAGAGAAACTGGTAAAAAGATGAACCTGTGAAAAGGAGACATCTAAGGAAATGGATGTGAGCAAATAGCGTTTCCATGGCGAAACAATAGTCCACAAGATCCTTTTTATGTTCTGTCAACCAGACTCTCACGCTTTCACAAACCGTATTGATCTTTGGGTCCTAATTTATAATCAATTTTGTAAAAATTAGATTTTAATGATAGCTGCCATTTGGTGGTCTTATTGCGTCGTGTGGTGCCAAATGCATGTTTTTGGCATTAATTACCAAAACATAATCTATGAATTTACCTATGTATTAATTAAGCATCTTAACGTGGGAAAGTTAAATTAAATTTTTTTTTTCTATTTTCGCTCCAATTTAACCTTGCCACTTAAGAACCTTAAACCAAGAAGGATTTCATATTTCGATCCAATTTATAGATGATAGGAGAACCATGTCTTACCCTACCCATGCTTGTAACATTACTCACTCGTATTGCAAGACAGTTCCACTCTAGATCACTCGTCGATCGCCTTATTCGATATGTAGGATCTAGTAATGTGTGTGCATTTCTATATTTTCATACATGTCACCTTTTAGTATATGGAGGGAGGTTCATCCTTTTTTTTTTTGAGAAGTAAATTGGGATTAATAAAATTAATGGAAAGAATTACAGGACATACAAGAGTTTAAAGGGTAAGCCCTTTACACTCCTCACACGAAGTATAAGGATGAAAACTGCTAATAATTAGTTGCAAAAAGAAAACATGACCAGCCTCAATATTCTGTGAGAGCCATTAAAACATCAACTGAGTATTTTTTATGAGTGTTCTTTACGAGTATTAGCTCATGAGTTTGTCGAATTATATCTGTCTGTATTGATTCCTGGGTTGAGCAATGATTTGCAAAACGCCTATGATTACGTTCCTGCCATAAGCTATACGGGCTGGTCCCCAAAACTAGAATGAAGAGGCTACAACATTGATGAAAACTTGTTGGTGCTGCTAATAATTTATATATGATGTCTGGTATCGTGCAACTAGGGGCATTCCATCTACAAAGATGTGTAATCTTGTTCCAAATGCTGTTGTTGAAAAGGCAGGTGAAGGAGAGATGGTCACTGGATTCTGCTTGGAGCTGGCACATTGGACAAACTCGGTATGGTGGCAAAAAAGTCAAGCCAAAGATGGAAGGATAGCAACGGGGCAAGGGCGTTGTTCCAAACAATTTTATGCCATCCTACCATTGGACCTCGTCTTCTCAGTAGTTCCTTAGTGGTTTTGTTGATGAGGGAATCTATGGGATCTCCCTTCTAATGGAGGATGCCCACAAAAGATGGATTAGTGATGTCATCTTTTACCATATCACGCAATGCTAGCAACCAGTTGAGAAAATGAGAATGGGAAGAACTTAAGTCACTTGCTAGACATTTCGATTTTTAAGAAAATAAGAGTGTAGCCAATGTAACCACAGTGATCATTTATCAATTAAAATCCACCATAGTCGCTTAAGTAGTGTTAAATGACAGAGATAAATCTTGCTCCAATTGGGTTCATCTTCGGGTCATGGACTATAAGGCCTGGAGCGTGGGCCACATCAGCAGCTAATATCCTTGCAAGGACCAAGGACCACAGCACTCACAAAGCATCGTACATACTCCTTTTATTCAGTCCTTTTTGTTCCCTTTTGTACAGGTCCCTTAGCTGTATTTTCCTTAGCTGTACAGTGCCCTTTTTCTGTTAGAGTAGACAGTGCCCTAGCCAATAGGATGAATAATGTTAGTATAAATTCCCTTCATGTTCTCATAGTAAAGCGTGAATGAAATATATTCGTTTCATCATCTTCCTATAAATCTTTTCATGGTATCAGAGCCTAAGGCCTAATCCAAGCTAACCTATATCCAGAATGTCAAACATGGCCGATGATAGTGAGGCCAGTAACCCTACACACAATCCTGACCTAGAAAGCTACTCCATCACAAACACAGAAAACCCTGGGGCAGTCCTAGTCACGACCCTGTTCAATGGCAATAATTACCTGACATGGAGCAAGTCCATGATGATAGCCCTATGTGCCAAAGACAAGTTGTCCTTCATTGATGGAACCTGTGCACAACCCATGGAAGATAGAGCACTCCTTGCTAGGTGGAAACTTGCAGACTCTATGGTGAAGTCATGGATCCTTAACTCTATAATGAAAGAGCTAAGCGATGCCTTCTTGTCATTCCCCACAGTCAAGGAACTCTGGTAAGAATTGAGAGAGAGATTCGGGGAGGCCAATGGGCCACTGCTGTATCAAATAGAAAGAGAGATCAGTTCCTTTAAACAAAGTAATCTTACTATTTCTGCTTATTACACTAAACTAAAGAAGCTTTGGGATGATTTAGCTAGCCTAAACCCTACACCTACATGCACCTGTGATGCTGCCAAAGCTATTTCTATGAAGGACAACACACACATACTGGTTCAATTCCTTATGGGACTAAATGAGGACTATGAACATGTGGTCAACCAAGTCTTGTTGATGGAACCATTACCAATGGTCAATAAAGCTTTTGCAATGATGCAAATGGTAGAGAGGCAAAAAGCAGTAAACTCCAACCATGACAGCAATCTAAATGTGGCTATGATGGCACGACAAACCAACTTCAACCCCAAGAAAGGTGGAAGAAACACCAGGAAGACATTCAACAAGAAGGAAGACAAATACTATGAGAAATGTGAGAGATCGGGACATACCGTTGAAACTTACTTCAAGATCCATGGATTACCCGACTGGTACAAAGAACTGACCAACCAGAAGAACAAAGCTAATCTTGTAGCAGCTGCTGATACTCCTGCAGATATTCCACCTGAGATTAATAAGCAGAATGAGAAAAATGGACAGTTTTCATAAGGCTTGGCAGCCTTCATTCAACAGGAGATATCTAAGGCAATGAAAGGGAAGAACACAGGTGAGGTAAAGTTTGGAGGGCTAGCAAACTTTGCAGGTAATAGCACGAGTCACAATACAGAAAGTAAATGCATGTGGTTGGTTGATTCAGGTGCTTCATCTCATATGATCACAGATCTTGCTTTTTGCAATAAACATGAACCAAACAAATTGTATGAACCAGTAACTTTGCCAGATGGCACAAAGCAGCATGTAACACATGTATGTGAAGCCTCCGTTGGAAACCAAATTACTCTAGATGAAGTCCTACATATCCCTAATTTCTTTAAGAATCTACTCTCTGTGCACAAACTCACCACACAAAATGACATTGCATCTATCTTCTTGTCTAATGAATTGTTTTTGCAGGACCTTTAGACTAACAATGTCATAGCTGTTATCAAGGCCAGAAGTGGGCTGTATGAGCTGACAGAAGCAAATTTGATACCCCCAGGAACCTTGAGAGGACCCTCCCTAGATTTCTATCAAAATCAAAACTTTGTGTTTAGTGCTAGTGTTTCGGTTAATACCTGGCATAGTAGACTAGGGCATGTTTCTGAGGAAAAGATGCAGCATATCAATGAAATCAAAGGTTTTTAATCCGATTTATCAAATTGTCAAATTTGTCCCATGGCAAAGCAACACCGAAAACCTTTCCCTAAACACAAAATACAAACCACTAAACCCTTTGAGATTTTACACACGGATCTATGGGGGCTATATAGAGTACCAAGCCTAGATGGATCCCAATTTTTCCTAACCATTGTTGATGATTACTCTAGAGCTACCTGGACCTTCCTACTCAAACACAAAGACAACACATATCCTACCATAACCCACTTTATTCAAGCCATAGAAAAACAATATGATGCAAAAGTGCACGCCTCTTACCATTGAGCTAACTGGTAAGAGGCGTGCATGTAAATGCAACAAATCCTTGAGGTCATGGGTTCGATTCGTGACTAAAGAGGACAATACCAATTAAGGTTGTGGTCGCGTGCAAACTTGAAGTATGCGGGTGCCAAGCAAGTTTGCCCCGCATACACAAAACACGGACTCAACATTAAAAGGCGTCACGAATCGAACCCATGACCTCAAGGATTTGTTGCATTTACATGCACGCCTCTTACAATTGAGCTCCCATGACCTCAAGGATTTGTTGCATTTATTTAGCTCAATGGTAAGAGGCGTGCATGTAAATG
>JAOQMQ010000004.1:18766623-18780286 GCA_027563845.1 Erythroxylum subrotundum
CATTAAATTGCATAGTAAGATAATCCCAGCAAGAGAATTGAATATCAAGAACATGCTATATCTGGGAAGTGGAGACAGAGTATTTAGAAACCAAGCAATACTATCCTACGACATTAAGCGTCAAAGCTTTTTCCAACATTGAAAATAACCATCTTTTTGCTTCATTTTGTCGATTTAGTTTAGATAAACAACTAGCAATGATATTATGAGTGAAGATATCCTCATTAAATCCCTTTTTTTCCATCACAGCCAGCACCTTTATAGCCTTATTCATGAACCCTTTTTCTGCAATATCCATCAATAAGAGTATTAAATACGACTTGATTAACATCAAACCCTTTACTTTGCATTTCATTCAACAATATTTCAGCAGCTTCCACTTTCCCAGCCTTGCAAACACCATCAATCAAAGCTCCATATGCGTGAACATTAGCGGCAATCCCTTTTTCATCCATTTCATCAAATAACATAAACGCCATTCTCAAGTTTCCAGCCTTGCAATTCCAGCAAATAATTGAAGTATAAACTAGTCAGAGTCACTTACCAAAAACCATTAACAAAACGAACCCACCACTTGATCCTTCAAAGGCACCACAATGCTCTCTTTGATACGGAACTAACAGTGCTTGTTGCCTAAACCTTACAACCTGCGTAAAACCCACATGAGTGTATCACTAAAAGAGAATAAAATGAATCGATAACGTATAGCAAAAATAGTCCAAGAAGCAGCCAACATAACTGATTGAATTTTCAAAAAATTGATTGAATTTTCTCCTTTCACAGACCTCTGACCAGTATGATTTCTCCTCCACTAGTCACAAACCAGCTCCAATTCTTGCGGGCTTATGGCTCCCTAAACCTCTCGACGCTCCTCTCTTTATCTCCTAGCTTTGACCCGCCTTTAACAGATGAAAAATCCTCTCCGAAATCTCACCGTTTCATGACTGCTTGCTTGTTGTTTTCTCCTCCCGCAGTTGCCTTTTTATAGCGTCAAAAAATGTTTCCAAACTCCACAGGTAACTGGATCTTACTATAGGCTTCCATCATATCTCTTCTATTTTGAATGAATTTGGTGTAGAAAGCGTCGGGTGAGTAAGAGAAAACGATAGACCCTTACAGAGAAAACCAGAGAGATGTCTGAGAGGGGCAAACTTGATATTTTGGGTTGGGATTACCCCAACACGCTGGTACACACCATCTTATTGATTTTGGCTGATTGGGTTAGCTGATTCAACCCAATCAACCAATTAACCAAACACATTATCAGCTGTTTGACTTAGTCAAACAGCTGATTTTGGCTGATTAGCTGATTTTTTAGCTGATCAGCTGTTATCTAAACACACCCTTAATGAAAAAAAGGTGATGTAGGTGTATCTGTTCTCTCCAACTTCTCTAACTCAACTTCTTAACATAAATCCTCCTCTTCTCTCAAACTCTCATCCTTGTGTACTTCTATAACTTCATTAACTTCTTCTTCAACCTCCTTCACACATTCATCCACAACATCAATTTTCATACATACATTACCATCCATCGGTTTCTTCAAAGATTTAGACATATTAAACTCAACCTGCTCATCACCAATCCTCAAAACAAGTTTTCCCTCATGCACATCAACTAATGCCCTACCAGTATTCATAAAGTGCCTGCCCAAAATAAATGGAAAATCTTTATCAGCTTCAAAATCCAATACCACAAAATCAACAGGAATAATAAATTTATCTACTTTTACTAACACATCTTCTATAACTCCATATGGCCTCTTGATGGATTGATCTATAAGTTAAATCAGCATGCATATTAGCTCGACCTCTCCTAATCCCAATTTCCTGAAAACAGATAAAGGCATCAAGTTAATGCTTGTACCTAAATCATATAAGCATTTAGAAAATTCAAAGTCACCAACAACACATGGAATCGTAAAACTCCCTGGATCTTGTAGTTTTGAAAGCATCGTGCTTGAGATAATCGAACAATAATTCTCTGTTAAAGTGACCGTCTGATTATCCTCCCAAGTACATTTGTGTGTCAGTATGTCCTTCAGAAACTTCGCATACTTGGGCATGCACTCCAAAGCTTCTACCAATGACAATTTTATTTGAAGCCTCTTTAGTTTCTCCAGAAACTTGAAAAACTGAGTGTCCACTTGATGGTGTCTTACCCTTTGTAGATATGGAAGTTTGGGCTTGTATGGTGGTGGTGGCATATACGGCCTCTCTTCTTCTTTCTCTTATTGAATCTCCTTACCTTTTCCTTTTTTTCAGCTATCCTTTTTCACACTTGGTTTCTTCATCTACTAGCCACTTCGAAGTGTGATAGGCTTCAATTGTTCCCTTGGGTTGGCCTCGGCATTGCTTGGTAGGCTACCTGCACTTCTATAAGACATAGCATTAGCAAGTTGACCTACCTATACCTCCAAATTGTAGATGGATGAGACATGGTTCTTCACTATCTGATCAAACTTTGCATCCATCCTTTTTTGACTTTCCTCCTAGCTAGAAAACATTCTCTTTTGGTTCTCTTCTTGATTTTCCATTTTAGACCCTAAAACATCCATCAACTTGTCCATTTTATCCTCCAAAGATCCAAGTTGGTCATGCTAAAATCCTAGAGGTCCTTGCAGTCTTGCTTGGCCACCTGCATTGTTAATACTCCAAGAAAAATTTGGGTGGTTTCTCCACCCCGGATTATAAGTATTTGAATACGGATTGTTACCTCGCTGTGGTTGGCCTAAGTAACTTACCTATTCAGTGCTACTAGCTCCCAACAAAAAGCATTATGTTATGCAATGGTTGTCCTGCCCGCATAACTCAAACTGTGATTGCATAGCTTTGGATAGTGATGAAAATGCTCCTTGCATGTTGCTCAACTGCTTGGTGAGGGTTGTGGCCTGCCCCTGCAAAGTGTTAACATAGTCAATTGGGATCATACCTTTTTTCTCCATCTACCCCTGTCTACTCCTCTCGCTTTACCACATACAACTGTTGCTTGCCAACTCTTCCAAAAGGTCATGCATTGCATCGATAATTTTCCTCATCAAAGATCCTCCCGCAACTGCATCTATGGTCCCTCTTATGCTCTAATTTATACCATTGTAGAATGTTTGCATGAGGAATTCCCTCAGAAGGTTATGGTGGGGACAACTTCTCTGTAGTTCTTTAAACCTCTCCTAAGCTTCATATAAAGACTCCCCATCGCTTTGTTGAAATTTTGTGATTTCCCTAATGATCCTTATTGTCTTGGTCAATGGAAAGCATTTGGCGAGAAATGTCCGGGCTAGCTTTTCCTAAGTAGTAATCTTCCTTGAGCTGAGTGAATTGTACCACGTCTTCACCCGATCTCTCAAAGTGAAAGAAAATAGTCGCAACCTCACGGCACCGTCAGACATCCCATTAAATCTGAAAGTGTCGCATATCTCCAAAACATTTGTGAGATAGGCATTAGGATCTTCATTAGACAACCTATAGAATTGCACACTACTCTGAAAAATGTTGAGGAGTGCCAGTTTGATCTTGAAATTGTTAGCTTGAACCGCTGGCCTTGTAACTGCTTGAGGACAGAATCTTGGTCTCATAAAGTCCATCAAGGTCCTTTTGGCCCCTCCTTTTTCTCCTTCTTCCGCCAGTTTTCTTTGTATAATGTCTTGGTGCATCGCTCTTCTCAACTGTCATTCGTGCCTTGTGATATCTACTAACTCTTCGTCACAAAATTTAGTACTCCTTCCTTGTGTTTATGCACCTGCAAAGGCACAAGGAAAAGTATCAAAAACTCTTTAATCAAAGTAACCCAAACTAAACAAGATTCTAAACAATCAATCCTCGGCAACAGCCCCAAAAACTTGTTGAATGCAAAACACACTACTAGTTTTATGCTTAAAATTACAAGTATACAGGTCGTACTTGTAGTTGAAAGCGGATATCGATCCCATGAGGATTGTGCTTAGGCACCACTTAATTCAGGTTGTTCTTTGTTTAAGAAATCGTTTCAATCAAATTTTTTAAAAAAGTAAGTAAAATAAAGACAAACTAAAAGTAACAGGGAACAACGAAACCCAAATCAAAATTGTAAACTAAGACTTGGAGAAAATCAAGATTAAACATTAGGACTTGTCACTATCCCTATTTAGTCCCCTCTGATTAATTGATTCAATTTATGCTTAGCCCAAGATTTCCTAAAATTCTAGCTACCTCTCTCAAGGTGTAACTAAATGTTACTATTTAAATAAATTAGAATTAACTTTGGGATCTCTTGATGTGCCAAGCCTTTCGTAAACATTCAACTAGATATGAAGCTATCCTATAGGTAGTGTATTGAACAATTGAAATATCTTCCTAATAAATCAATAACATGTTATTTCTAGGTTTATTAATCATCAACTCTCGTTGTACAATTAACACAGATTACCAAACTCACTCTCTCAATTTATTGCAAGGTTTAAGCACAATAAATAACATAAACATGTATATCATTAAATCAATAACCAAAGGTTCACAAATAGTTCAACAATAAACCCTAAAAATTGTTTTAGCCAATCATAATATCCATAACATCCCCAACAATCAAATAATCTATGATAAGAAGAGAAAGAAATTGAAATAAGACTGGACGAGGTAACTCGTCCTCTTCTTTGCCCAATCTGGATGAGGGGGTACTCTTTGCCCAATCAGGAATGAAACCTTGAACTTCCCCCTATCTCTAGGCTCTCAATCTGTCTTTTAGCTCTAAGAAGCAAGTTCCATAACCCTGTGCTGGCTCTTGGGATTCTATGTCTTATAAAGTCATGAAAACCTTAAAAAATACATGAAACCTATGTATCTCTTCGAATTTCAGTTCCCACGATCGTGGGAATTATACTTGTGCTTCCCAAGACCGTGGCTTAACTTAACAGAAACTTTCTCTATAAATTTCCCACGATTGTGGAAAACATACCCTTTTACACGGTCGTAGGTTTTTGTTTTTCAACAGCTCCACTTCTCTTCTCTTCTCTTGGTCCCTAGCTTAATCACAAAGGTGTCCACCCTCCATTCCTACACCAAATGATCTATTGATACCCTAAACCAATGTCAAACACAAAAGAAGAACCACGAAGATCAAACTAAACAAAAATACACAAAACAAGTCCTAAAACACAATAATACTAACTTATCATGCAAGAATCACATGCCAAATACTTAGAAAAACACATACTAATGCACAACTATCAAATTTGAAATGCTTTCATGATTACGAAGATAAAGCCGCAACTAATTGAGTTAAAATCCTTACGAAACTCAATTTTTTAAGTCCATATCTCTTGCTTTCTTTCTTCCTATAGTGATTATTAAAAAATTATTAGGCAAGAGGGATATTATATGTGGGGTTAATTGCAAACTTTAGCATATGTTAGAGCCTTGAGGCTAGAAACTTTAATATAATTTTATAAATAACATTATAGCAGTGTATAGATTTATAATCTAATATGCTAGTCAAATTGTGTACTTTAGGTATAAGACATAAGAAAGTTCTATTGAATTCTTTTAGTAGCTTTCCTTTATGAAAGAATCCAAGAATGACATTAGTGAGTGTAAAACCTATCAAATCCTATGTTTGTTTTGTTAGAAAATTGCATTCATACCATTAGGTCTTAGCGCTTTATTACGTTCTAAACTAAACAAAGCTTCCTTTTCTTTTGATTTGGTGATTGGTTTTATAAGGAATTCTACTTAGTCATTTTTGGTAACATAAGTAATGGAAGAAGTGTTGTCCTACAGGTTACTTGGTAAACCTTTCATCTTTTCTAAGAGAAGAACTAAAGAAATTAAGAGCATAATTCTTTAACTCATATTAATCACTTAAAAAGGTGCCATTATAGTCTTGAAGTAAGGTAATTATATTACTATTTCTCGTTGTTAGAACAAAATTATAGAATTATCTGGTATTGTTATCTCCCTTCTTCGGCCACTAAATTGTGGATTTTTTTCTTAGTTAAAGAGTTATGAACTTTTATTGCCTCTATGTACGTTTTTAGGTCACTCCTTTTCATATGCTTGAGCCTTTCATTTCCTAGTTTGGATTTCATTCCCTCTTGGATGCTATTAAGGATGGATAAAGCCTTAAATTTTTTTAGAGAATATTACTAAATATGGTTTTGTAAAGGCCTTTCTTTATGGCCTTTAATTTTCTTTTGAAAATTGAAAAATGAATTAATGAAAAAGGTCAACCAATAACATAAGGACAACCAATAACAATATACTTGTAGTTGTTTTCAGAGCTTTATAAAATACCAACTATTACTTAGACACATATTAAAGACAAAGCTTTACCTAGAAACATAAAAAAAATTACTTTATACTTGCCATATGCACACATGCATTCTATACTTAGAAGAAATCAATATCATTGACATACATATCTTTAAAAAATTAAAAAAGCCAAATAGTTTAGTTTGTGATCAAGTAAGCAATTTGTAACTTCTAGATGATGCAACAACTACATTGTTTTCTTTCCCAATCATTTACTTAATCACACAAGGAAACATTTTGATAAACTCTAACCCTTTAGCATGTCTCTTATTAAGCTTACCTTAGAATTCCAACAAAATTTAAGCTCTCATAATTTAGATTGATTATAAATTCCTTCAATCATAAATAGTTCTATAATGTTTATAAAGTTCTCATTAATGTATATAGAGTTCTCACTAATGTATATAGTTCCTTGTTATAAGTAAGATAGTTTAATGCTACCTTATTATTCTTTTCACCAAAATAAGTAATTGGTTGGGAATCCTACATCAAAACAACCCCATTAATAGTTTCATATGCACCATAATCAACCTTAAAAGCTTTGTAAAATTAGGCAAACATAACAAAGATGTATCAGTCAAATATTTTTCAAGGTATTAAAATCTTTCTTATGCACATCATCCCATTTAAACATAAATTATTTTTAACAAATTCATTTAAAATTGTTATAATAAACTAAATTTTTTCATAAACCTTATATAAAAACTTGCTATTATGTTAAAACTCCTTATCTCATTTGTATTCCTAGGTGTAGGCCAACTCCTAATTTCCTTAAACTTATCTTCATCTATATTTATTCGATAAAAAATCATAAGAAAACTAAGAAAATTATTGGATTTCATACAAAACGAACAACTTCTTAAGATTACCATACAATTTATACTCCCTTCAAACACAAAAAAAAAAAAATATAACGCATGGCCTTTTCCTGTTGTTAACATAAGGGTTGAGACTATATGGGGAAAGAAAGGGTTGGATAAGGTCTTGCTTAGAACAGATGGATCCATACTCTTTATATTGGACCCTGAAATATTTTTTCTTTAGGATAAGCATGATTTAAAATAATTTTGGGGTTTTGATAGATTTAATTTTTGGAGTTATAAATGTGTTGAAGTAAGTGGGAATTTTAAGTGTTAATGTAATAAGGATGTTCAAGGATATTTTTGGGAGATCACTTAGAACATAAGCTTACAGGGAAGGGTAAAATGGTCTTTTTGGACTCATTAAGGTTAGAAATGGAAGAAGAATATATTGCCTTGCTTGGTAAGAAGAGAAAAACGTGAATTGAAGGGGGAAAAGGGTGAAAAATGAAAATAAGAGAGAAGGAGAGAAGTTTTCAGTGAAAGAAGAAAAGAAGAGAAATCAACTTTGTTAAGGTAGGTTAATCATCTCTTTTTTCTTGCTTTATTAAAGAAATGGGTTGTGTTGAGGATAAAGGAGTTATAGAGAGAAAATGGTTTGTGTAGAGAATGAAAGGTTTGTGCTGGAAGAAGATGAGTTAGGAGAACCCAAGTGATTTTAGGTTCCTAAACTAGATCTTAGGTTATCTAACCTAGATGTACTATGGGTAGGTTAGATTTGAGCTTAATTTGTGTGTGTTGCCATTTTGTGATTTCTTTGTTTTGAATTTTATAAGTTATTGGAATGTTGTTTGAATGAAACCTTGGTTGTTTTAGGAAACCAAGGGAATCCTACCCAAGTGCAAGGGGAAAGGCAAGCTTGACTTGGATTTTCACAAGCTAATTAGGTGGGTAATGTATTTCTAGTTATTGTGTGATTGGAAAAATTCTTGCCTATGTGTGTATATGTTGATTCTTGAAATGGACTTGCTTGAATTATTATAACCGATTGGAAATGCATGATGCTTTGTAATTATGTTATACCTTGAAAGAGGTTATAACATTTTAAATTAAGTGAGAAGAAAGGAAAGAGCATAAAAAGTATGAAAGCATTGGATAAACTGATTTGAGCATAAAATGAATAAGTGCTTTTGTTTGGGAAAGAGAGAAACTCGTTTCGTTAGTCATGTGACGTTGACCCATAGCCTTCTCCCAGCTGCCCGCTTGAGGCCACGAGATCTTAAGAATTCAGAGTCGTTTTGTTCACGGAGTAAACCTCAGTTTCTCTGTTTCGTTTCACAAAACTCTCGAGCCATTTGTTTATGCATCGCATCTTTAATTTGTCGAGTATGTACATAGTTGAGTGTTATGTTTAATGGCTGAAGTCTATGTTGTACGTTATAAGTTTAAGTTAAATTGACCAAATGCTTAAATTGCTAGAATATGTTGAGAATGCTCGAATTGCTAGATATAAATGTACATATGCTTGAATATGTGGTCAGTTACCAATGGCTATAAATATATTAGCCACTATGTTGTGTAGCTCACCCCATATTTCCTTCCTCAGGTGCAGAACAAGAAGGTTAACAATTCTTGCAAGGCATCAGAAACTCCAAGATATTGGAAACTTTTGTAACTAACTTAGTTCAATCACTTTTGGATAACTTTAAAAGCATGTTAACCATCGAGCATATATTATATTATGTATTTTTGCGTTAAGCCATTGTTTGTAATGTTATTATGTAATTAAAGTTATGTATGGGGTTTTGTTGTTTTGATAAATGACTTTAGAACTGAAAAGTCCCCCAGGTGTATGTGCATGTTTCTTTGGTAGCTGCACATTTAAAAAAAAATCCAAGTCTTTCTTAGGTTTAGAAATTGTGTGCCGACTTCCAGGGAAAAACTGGACTAATAAAGGTGAAATTAGTTAAAGTTGTCTTCTGGAAAGTTGTAGATTATCTTTCTAGCTTTCCAACAATATATAGTAATAGGTTTTTGGATATCGGAGTGAAAGTTATAGTCCTTATAAGAGAAGACGCTCAAGAGCATAGATGCATCGTCTGTTTGGTAAAGATGTATCGTCTACAAAGACGTATCACCTGTGATGACATCATATCGTCTGTGATAACGTCATATCATCTGTAAGGATGTATCGTCTGTGATGACATCATATCGTCGGTGATGACGTCATATCGTTTTAAGAGTTGCATCATCTTAAGTTGACTTTTCTTCGTCTTAAGTTGACTCTGTTTCATCTTAAGAGTTGCATCGTCTTAAGTTGAGTTTGCTTCGTCTTAAGTTGACTCCACTCGTTTGCTTTTTGGCATTCGTCTGCTTTGTAGCATTCGTCTGCTTTTTGGCATTCGTCTTTTTTTTCCCATTCGTCTACTTTTTGGCATTCGTCTGCTTTTTAGCATTAGTCTTCTTTTTCCCATTCGGCTGCTTTTTGGCATTCGTCTACTTTTGGTATTCGTCTGTTTTTTGCTTCCTCTATAGTTGACCTTTCGCTTCTTCTGTGCACTGTTCATCTTGTATCGTTTGGTGAATTTTTGACCTTCCAGATGATAGAATCTGTCTTCAAGTCTTCATGTAAGTTGTAGATCTCGAAGTCTTCTTTTGAACAGTCCAAGGAATATTTTAGTCCGACGTCTACAGAGAAAGTTTTTCCCATTGTCCCTAAACAAGTTCAATAAGGTTATGGACAAGTATTGTTTCGGTTAAATGTCTCCGAATGTTGGGCTCCGGAAGCGGGGTCCAACACTTTAAATTTGTCGATGATACCAACCTTACTGAGATAATTAAACCTATTTGTCCAAAAATGGAAACCTGGGTTAGAGCTTGATCATAGTAAGATAGAAATGTTCCCATTATGGGTAAATTTCCATAACCTGCCAATGGAGCTATGGACCATGGAAGGACTGAGCTTCATTGCTAGTTCACTAGGGAAGCCTATTGTAATGGACACACAGATGGCTACTATACATTGAATTAAATACGCTAAACTCTTTATTGAAATTCCGAGGAATGCTTCTTTTCCAAACAAATTATCCATCCACAAATTAGGTGAAAATGGGAAAATTGTTCCAACTGAAATACAATTAACATATCCTTGAAAGCCAAGTAGCTCAATCAAGAAATGGACTCCCATAGGTAAAATATTCAGAATTGATTGGAGTGAGTAGTTTATAAATGTTGAAGTAGGTTCCACTTCTAAAGAGCATGAAGAAGTAACTAGGGAAACGTGGATAATGAAGTTCTCCCCAATTCATCTACTTAAAGTATGGCAAGAGATGCAAATGAGAAGGATTCAGTGGAGCAAGAGTTTGATCAAAACTATTAGCCTCAGGATACTACAAAATGGACTAAAATTTTAGAGAAGAATACAAATCCTAATGATCAGGCAGTGTATGTACATTCAAACCATGAACTAATCAGTGAGGAGCAAGGGGAGCGAGATCTTGCTGGTAAGAAAATTAAGGGGTGTCCTAATGAAACTGATACAACTACTTCAACAATAGATGAATTCATAGTTCAAAATAAGAATATTAGGAGGAGATCGGTTGGGAAGAAAAGTAAATAGCCAACTACAGGGGATTCCACCTTATCATGTCAATCCTAGTTTAGAACACAAGAGGGTTGAATGACCCTCTTAAACAGATGGTGGTGAAGGAGGTGGTGAGTGAACATAAGCCTATCTTAGTGGATCTTCTAGAAACCAAAATTAAGGATCCACATAACATTTTGGGTACAAGATTTTTGGGTGCTAATTGGGAGCTTTTTTTGTTATCACAACTCACATTATAATGGTAGGATAATATGTTTATATAATTATGATCTGATTAAGTGAATGTTCTTGAAGAAACTAAAAAATTGATGCACTTTTAATGCCATGTAAAACATTCCAATATTTTGCTCCAGTTATCTTTGATTTATACTTCAAATTTCATTTTTCAGATGGATAGATTATGACAGAATTTGCAGAATATACAAGCTCTTATTCAATAATCGTGGATGGTGTAGGGGATTTCAATTGCTCACTTAACTCTTTTAAAGTGGAGGGGGCAGGAGATTTCATCTTAGAACTATAAAGAAGCTCTTTAATTTTTTTACACAGATGGATTTGGTTGATCACTACTTAATTGGTCCACTTCTTACATGGACAAATAACCATCAAGGTTGTTTACTAGTAAGGAAGAAACTGGATAGGGTACTTGTTAACTCTTTTTGGCTAAATCAATTTTCAAACTCTTTTGTACGTTTTAGGGAACAATTGATTTCAAATCATTCAATTATGTTGATCCAAAGATTTATTAAAAGCAGACATTTAGGAGCACCTTTAAGATTTTTAATACCCTTACTGATATAGAAGGGCTTAGATTTAATTTACAATTGTTGGCAGGCTTCAATCCCAAGTTATAAGGCATGTCAACTCATGTAAAGACTAAAAAAAGGCGAAGGCGACTGTTAAGATTTTTATGCATGGCAAAAATCGCAACTTATTCACCTAGAAAAACTTACTCTTGCTCAACAACATTATTAAGCTTCAACACATGATCTTGGCAATAAACAGATATAACTGAAATGCATGCAGGAATGTCAAGATGCTCTTTGTTATCAACATTTTGTTCTTAATCAAAAGGCACAGATGAAAGAAGGGGATTTAAATTCAAAATTTTTCCATTCCTCTTTACTAGCTCATAGAAATATCAACAAAATTTATATGCTACTAAAAAAAAGAGAGCATGCACTGAACAAAAGTATTTATTGGAGATTACGAGACAAAATTTTATTAACCTCATAGGTACATCTAAGGCACACGTTCCTAGCTCCAACATCTATAAATTCTTTGAATGCCAGTTGGATCAGCAAATCAAAGAAGATCTCATCTCTACAGTATCAGCTTAGGACACCAAACGAATTTTGTTTAGCCCACACCCTTCAAAATCCCCTGATCTAGATGATTTTTTTTGCCTTGTTCTTTCAACGCACATAGGATACTACTGGTGAATTACTTATTCAATTCTAAAAAAGAATAAAAATATGAAAACAAAAACAAGGTGGCCTTCCAACACCTTCTAAAAGTCTCCTAAGTTAAACCTAATAAGAGCGTTTATAGTTAAGGTAACAAAACCATTATCAAACAATTTATAAACTATGGTTACTTGTACAAAGTCTAATTACAGTTAACCTTTATTATCAAAAAAGCCTAAGGTCACTAATATTCTATTTTTGTAGAAGTTTAAGGTTATTGAAACTCTATTTTTATAGATACCTAATGAAACTAAAATTTTATTAACTAAAAGTCTAAGATCATTGAAATTATGTTTCGCTAGAACTCAAGACATATCTCATAATTTCCCACGCTGACTTGAATTTGCTACCATCTAAAAATCACCCCCTGCCTACACAAGTACTCAAGGACTTCAATTTGTGAGCATTGCAAAATTCAAACTATACTTGAACTTTAATGACTTTAACAACATGTCAGCTACATCATCTAAAGTGCGAACTTTTTTCAATAAGATATAACCAAATGTAGTAAATTTTTTGATCTTATAAAACTTTACATCCTTCATTATAGACCCTATTAGTCTATATTTCTCTAGACTTTCTTTAGTCTCTAAAAAGATAGTCCATTTCCATCACTGATGGTCAAAGTATATGCAACTGAGTCTCCCCAATCGTATATCCTTAATTACTTAACAGCCCTTCCCATTTTATCCTTGCTATCTTGTGTTGATATTTTCCTTCTGATATTATTTTATATCACGAATTAGAATTTTTAACTCCCTATTGTTTTAGTATCACCTTTGAACTAGTACTACACACTGTTAATCTTAATTTGTCTTTTATATGTGTTTTCGTCAATATATGTCACTCACTAAAGACTATATCCTTGAAGATTACTCTATACTTTTTACCAAGTACACAAAACTTACAAAAGTTTACTTCTCGTATTTGTCATCTTATAATAAGCTCCCCTTATAAAGTTCTATAATCTATTACGAACCAAGATGACTCAATTGCATATGCCATACCACAATATTTTTCTTCCTTCCTTGAAGATTAAGACAAAACCAATAATTCCACCATCATCTTTCCCATTAAGACAGATTCTATAAATTTTCTTTCATTATAGTCAACGTATCTCTTATCATATTAGACTAATAGTCATCACTAAAAAGTTTGTTCCCTTGTCTATTAAGAATACCCATGTAAATCATATTCTTTTGAAACTTAATAACATACCAAGAGTCTAATGTTCCAAAAATTACATCATATATTTGTTGGAAAATGGGGACAGGATCCGATCTTGACCGCAACAGAATAATTATAAAACTTTTTTCATATTTTGATTTCTGAAAATTAAATTTTAATTAGAATTACAAATAATTCTAATTAAATTCTAGTTATGCTCAATAAGATCCTGATCGCGGCTCGTCGTTCGATCCTAAAATCGATCTTTAGAAACCGGTCAAAAATATAAAAATTCCAAAGATTGCAGTATAGATGCAATCCCGGGTCGTCTCACTTCTTGGAACC
>JAOQMQ010000004.1:18797946-18809229 GCA_027563845.1 Erythroxylum subrotundum
TGAGGAGGCTAAGCGTAAAAGAGTACCTACTGTAAAGAGACCTGAAGAGGCTCAGTGAAAGAATACTTGTAAACGTTCTGAAGATAGTGAAATCTCAGAAGGATTTCTGAGGACTGGACGTAGCCCACGGTTTGGGGTGAACTAGTATAAAAATTACTGTGTCAAACTCTCTCAAATCTCTTGACTATATTACTGTGTTTTTAAGTTCGTACAATCGCATTTTTATAAAGGATCACTTACGAACGAAATTAATTATAATTCTGAACAGAACAAGTTTTTATTCCAAAGAAGGAATTAACAAAAAAGTTTATACAATTCAACCCCCCTTCTTGTGCTTTGATTATCATTGTACTAACGTGTGATTAACTTCAGTTAGCAGTAACTGTAAAATAAAAATGCAAAGAAATTGGGAAACTTGAAATAGTTCCCCGGCAATGACGCCAAATTTTGGTCGGGTTGTCGAAACCCCGAAAATAGTTATGTTTCTTCAAACTTTTATAGTAGTCGTGAAACTCGGTCGAATCCCTAGAGAACTAAGCACTAGTTTCTTAATTTCAAGTAATAAAATAAAACGAGGGTTTTGGATTAATTAATTAATTAACTAAAATTAATATGAAAACAAATTAAATCAACTAAATTTAAATATGAAAAAGTCATGATTACCAAACTCCGATTCAAAGGAAATATCTCATCTAATTGTAACATTGATCATTGGTCTAAAAAGAATATTTTCAAGATTAAAGCAGTTAGTCTGAAACATATTAGGATAGTCTTAATAAGTTTCAAAATTTTCTAAATTAATTAGTTCAAACTCAGCATCCAAACCTTATCACCCATTGACTCAAATAAATGATAATAATAAGCTCCATAAAAAAGACTAAACCCTAAATTAAATAATCGAGATAGCTACAACTATTCAATTTAGTTTTCTTGTCTATTATAAGTTAAGTCTGGAAATCCATAATTAGCCTATTTGCTACTTGTACCAATCTTTCATGATAATTACGAATCATTAAATTCATGGATAGCGATAGAATAATCAAATATTAAATTAAATTGTTAGATCAATCAAATATTAATCACTCATCAAATATAAGAACTCAAAACAAGAAATACTTGAATTAAAATGTGAATAAAATATTTAGAACACAAAACCTCACAAGGTTACAACTAGAATATCGAATCCCCTTGAATCAGAACAATTTAGATTTAGTTTAGCTACACATAGCTTTCACTCCAATAACAAAAATATAAGAAAGACAAAGATTTGAGAAAAACGTAAGAAAAGAGAACCCTTTTCTGTTGTGAGGAACGTCCCTTTTATAGGTTTTTCTAATCTAATTCTAATCTAATTTTAACTTGTAAGGATGTCTATCTAAAATAAATTCAAATTCCTACATGATAAGGATAGAAGGAAGTTTTCCTAGTTAAACTTCAACTCTTCAAGTGATCAACCTTATCTATTGCAGCAACCTCTTTACTTCATCCAAAATTCATGATTATCATCAATAGAGTTCATATTTGATGCAATCTCTACTTTTCATCTCCTAAAAAAACAAATATTAATTTTCATATTTAAGCACCAAAATAAATCTAAAATGAAGGAGATAATATCAAATATTATGTCAAGATAGGATCCTATCACAACTCTATTTGAGTCTAATAATATTAGTTTCTCTACTATAGTGATTGATTATATTAATGATATTTGTAAACTATTTACAAAGCGTCATTCTACTTTGGTCAAGGATTTCTCAATTCAATTCTAATCAAGAATAATATAATAGTTTCCCTAATTACTTTAGAGTGATGAATTCTATATTGATTGCTCAACTACTTCAATATAATTCATATTATATCCAATGACTATCGACTAAGTTACCCTTGACTAGAATATGTTATAAGTAGTATCAAAATATAACAATTCATATATGAGATAACTTTAGAGATCTCAAGTCAACCAATCACTTATACAATCATTACAATAAGAATTTTCATAGACATACAAGTTATGTTCCAAATGGAATTCTCATATCGGGTCAGTTTAATGAATTTATTCTCAAATAAATACCAACATGTTTGCTTAAGTATCTTCATACTTTAGTCAATATGATTAATTCCTCTTTTCATATGGAAGAAACATACATGTGTTAGTCTTTTTACAATATATTAATATATTATCTTAATAGAACAATGACTAGAAACAATTTTGGGATAATACATAAATGTAATATAAATCTCATAATTATGATCTCATCATAATTTCATTTGCAATGTATATTTATCTCATGAACTTTACCATATACACCTAATATGTATAAGATAAATAATAATTTTAAATAATTATATCTCTAAACTACAATAAACCGATTGATTGTAGGGCATAAACCAACAAATAACTCATTTAAAATACACAATTTATAAGTTATTATCAATACTCATTTGAAAGGTACCATATCCTGAAATCTACCATCATAAAAATGGGATTGTACCTCTCCTGTTGCCAATTAAGCCATTGAAGTTTCAATATACAAAAAAAAAAAAAAAAGATTTGAGGAGCCTTGTATTATTTGTACATTAGGTATAGGCTTGTTCAAGCAATTACTTGCAAACAAAAATTCAACATTTACTACTTTATGGAACCCTTGAAGCAAAACATAAAAGGATCAGGTCGAATTAATCCTACTTCTCTTCAAATGGCACTAAAGGCCTTAATCTGAACGCGTCAAACCCTTGAAGCAACCCTCAACCCTTTAGACTCCAAATGGCAGTATTTCATCTTTGCATTAAATGTCTCACCGAAAAGGCTCGTACTCTTTATATTTTTGCTCATGAAACAGATCAATTTACTTGTAGAGAAAAGTTTAAGGGCAGAATTTCATGACGGCCACGCACAAGCTTCACTTCACTCATTTTCTGTTCCTTCTCATTCTGCTCTCTTCAGGTTTGATCATTAATTAGTTAAGCAATTGTTTACATTGCACGTTGATTTTGGCAAAACAACTTGTATACAAGATCAATCTCAAACTTGTCAGACAATTTGTTAGAGATTTGAAGAACATTTGATTTAGACCCTTATCATTTGCTGGGATGGAATTTGTCAAAACCTTTTGAGTGTTCAGGTGGTCGATTTAGTGTCAAGTGTAGCATTACTAAAGATAACAGTAGCATCTCAACATTTATGCATGTAATTGTTCAAGAGGGGAATAGGTTTCTTTTCAAAAACCCTCATTACTTTATGAAATAGAATACGTACATGTGTATTTATATGTGTGTAATCGTATTTTTAACATGTAAGTCGCAGATCAATTAGAGACAGCACAAGAGGCAGAACCTGGTCGCATAATATGTTCAGTGGAATTAAATCCCAATTACTGCGATATTGTGGAATGCAACATGTCGTGTAGAAAGAGTTGTGGTGGCATTGGCTACTGCGCCTTTTTCGACTTCCCAATCTCATTCCACTGTGTTTGTGAATGCCCCTGCTCCCAAATTTAATGTCGCTTTTCGCTTCTTATACTTGCTTATTGTGTTGCTTTTTCTGTTTCCCAAATGAAATAACACCAATGTTTTTCTTTTTTCTTCAGAATCGTCGTTTTCGTGATAACAAAAGTAATCTAGAGCATTGTTAAAAGCATACTTTTGCTGAGTTCAGATCCTCTATCTAATTTTACTTTCTCCAACTCTATCCAATAGCCAGAACGAAGTCATTTTAGACATTAGACAGGGTTAAAAAACCATAAAATTGAGCAGAAGTCCGCTCACTTTTGCTTCTAAGTTTGACAGAAAAACAACTTTCCAACTATGCAGTGAAGGACAATAAACTCGTATAAAATGTTAGAGATGCTAAAATCAATATCACTCAAGTGATTGTGATTTTGATCCAAATATGGCAACTATATGCACAGAACGGTGTTTATTGCGTTACTGAAGAGTCTAGATGTGGATGAAATGGTTTATTAACTAATTGATACAAGGTAAAGTATAAGCCAATTAGATAGGTCTACGTCCATTTATATTGGAGGTAGCTTACAATAGTATCTGCAAAAGCATACGGTGTCTCTGCACTCTCCTTCACCATAGGGTTCCTTGGAACATTCTTTTCGGCAGTTCTGAATATCGCAAGTGTGAATGGTCAGCCGTTTATGACATGTATGTTCAGGTATCCTAGCGCCTTGAAGACCCAAAACTTGACCTGTCTCTCAGAAAATGTGAAGCAATTTAAACATGCGATCGAAGTTTACGTGTATGTGTGCGTGTGTTCCTGGTTGCTGCAGGCATTTCCTTTTTAAGTAAAACTGGTTTATCTGGGGACAAAGCTGATAAAATTCTCTATCACAAAAAGTACAGATTCCTAAAGTGGGCTAAAAAAATCAGTGGGTAATTTATCGAACTTGCTTACTTTTCTGGAGTTTTTAACATCAAATTACGTCAGGTTTGCAGGTCTATGAACACAAAACAGTCCAAGTTATAGAATAGTGCGATGAGACAAATGGAAGTACTGAATTTTGTTTCCACCATCCCAGACACATGTAACATCGTTTTTTATTCTTATTAAGTGGGTTCGTTCTTCTACAAATTAAGACCATGGGTTTTCTATATTGTTTTGTTAGCTCAAACTCTGTTGACTGAGTAGTGATGATAGATGTTAAGCTGTTTGGCAGCTATCAAATTTGAATAAATGTGTTATGCAAGTCATAAGCTAAAAGATTCTAAACAGAAGAACCTGAGATAATCAGGAGGAGAAAACAGAAGTATGCACTGAATATCTTCATGCTTTCAATTTCTCCGACTTGATTTTCCAGCCTCAGAAGTCCAAGTTCTGTTTCCTCTCGATTAAGACTAGGAGAGAAAGCCCCAAGTTTAGTGCCTTGCTTATATGGTAATTGAGATATATAGTAGTTAACATACGTTTATATTCTGTCCAGGGGAACAAGTTTTGTCAAAGATTCCCACGTCATTTGTCATAAGCTTCTTTTTGAATAGAATATGTCCGTTTCCTTTTCTAGGCTTCGGAGAATGCTTTCTCACTCACGCCATCCCTAATGCAGAGACAAAAGGGAGGCACTAAGAAAAGAAAAGAGAAACAGAGTCGTGTCAATCAACTAGGACTCCACTGTTGGAATGTGTTTTTTTCCCTTCTCTTTTGTTTCTGGTAATTGCTTTTATGCTTTTGGCAATCCAATCATGGTAAGTATCAAGCTACAGGAGGAAGCATCGGCCTCCCATTGCCCTTGTGGCTTATGTACTTCCAATTGATCCCCAAAACAGAGAACCACTTGATTTTTTTTTCCTTCTCTTTTGTTTTTGGTAATTATTTTTATGCTTTTGACAATCTAAGTCATGCTAAGTATCAAGCTACAGGAGGAAGCATCGGCCTCTCATTGCCCTTGTGGAGTATGTACTTCCAATTGAGCCCCAAAACACAGAATCACTTGATTTGCTAATCAGACTAATTTCTTATTTACAGCAAGCTGTACGAGGTAAAGCTAACTCGTATTTAACAGGCAGCAACGTTTCATTCACATATTCCAACTTAGTCTTCTTCGGCTCAGAGAAATATGGGCGATGACGTGCCAAGCTAATAACTTACTTTATACATAGGGGAAGGGGTGAGCATTCGCAAATTCACTTTGGGTTTGATTTTCAATTTCTAACAATCTCAATTAGACTGGCAAAGCCAAACAATATCACTAAAAGTTTGTAATCCATAAAATTCGAAAGAATTAGATTTAGACAGTAAACTTGACCACTCTACTGTCGGATAGAATGAAAATTAACCTAAAGAAATGAATTATAATCTTTAAATTAGTGAACGAACGCAAATGGTGCCATTATCCCACTTGTAAAGAAACATAAAGATGATGCATGACCAACCGTCCACTATCAAAATTTGCTAGTGCTAGTCTACCGTGCATTCAGACGCTGGTTCAACCTTAAAGCACGATGATCACAGACTTTGTAAAATCTACCAAAATGAGTTAACTGACTACTAGTCCACATTATTAATGTACGACCTACGAGTAGGATATCCATCTAACATACAAAATTTGAAGTAGCAAAACATGCAGGTGAAACATAATCCCAAAATTACCTTTGCAAAACTGAAAGTACCCACAAAAGTTTTGGACACAGATAAAACAGCAAAAAGTGAAACCTTGAACATAACTTAGTAGCCACCCTTGAGATCGTTGACAACGTCGTAGGGGATGGGTGTAACAGTTTCCAATGTCGCACCTTCTACCATGAAGCCAGGCTTAGGGCCCTCTGGCTGCCTCTTTGTGCTAATAATAACGCCTTTGGCCTTGGCTTCAGCCTTCAATTCATCATTTTTCTTCTTCCTCAACTGGAACTCCTCGGTGCATCTTGAAGGCTGCAGATGCTCAACTCGTACATGGATCCTCTTCTTAATAATCCTGTTACCAACCTGTGATCCAATACATGTATTATATACAATCTCCCATTTCTAATAGACAATCCAAATGAAGTAATAATAAAAGTAGAAAGTGGAATGCACAATCAAAATTTAAAGATGTAAGAAAACATAAAATGTCCAGCATCTAATTGCATTCTGCATTAAAATTCCCGTCAAAATTAAAATTGAAGATCCATAACTATGAGAACACAGTGTTGAACAAGCATCAATCCCTAAACCTCGATCCACACAATAGAAACAAGCAAAAATGAATTATCAGAAACAATAAACAGAGTGAAAATTTTACAACATTTAACATCCAACTGTATCTCCTGAAACTACGTACCAATCTGCAATTTAAAACCAAATGTCCTAAACACCAACGAAAAAATACGACGATGAGATATCATCAGATGCGAAGACTTCCTTACCTTTCCTCATATGCTATTATAAATACCCAAAAATAAAGCCGCACAAGACTAAAACAGAACAATGAAGCACAAACCAAGCAAAAATACAAAATAAGCAAAACCCGTTACAAAAGACCAAAAATTTCATTGAAAGAAAGAGCATTTGAAACAATTAAAACAAGAAATGTACCTGCTTGTTAATCTCGACGCCAATAGCTCGCTTGGTGACGTTCCAAACGCGACCAGTACGACCATGGTAGAACTTGTGGGGCATACCCTTGTGAACGGCGCCGTTAACCTTTATGTCGACGTAGTCGCCGATCTTGTAGGTCCTAAGATATGTGGTCAATGGGATGTAACCCTTCTTCCGAAATGGTCTCGCGAACAGATCTCTTGTTCTTGAGCGAAGCCCGTGACCAGCAGGCATTTTCACTTAACTCTCTCTCGCCCTTTCTGATTTTTGTGTCTGCGAACCCTAACGAAAAGATACTGCTACATATACCTGATGAGTTAGGGTTTTGTTGTCGGACGGATATGGGTTTTGGAGTTCTATGGGCTTTGAAAAGTTTATGGATCTGCTGTATGTAAAAACACAGTCTTTTCTTTTAAACTGTTTTTGTTTGTTATGTTCCAGTCCAAGTTCTTTCTATACCGTGTAGAACCTAACCAGATTTTCTTCTCAAAACTATTTAAATTCACGTATTTTTGCGCATTAGAAAGCCTCTTGTTTGTAGGTTTCTAAATATATGTGAATGTGATAAATTATATTATCATATTTTTATTACAATTATTTCAAGTGTTTTAGTTCTAAAATTTAGATTATGTATCTTGTTATTTTTTAATGATAATTTTGATTGCCACTATCACCTATATGATTCTAATGTCCAATATTGTTTTAAACTAAATAAATTTGGGCACTCTTTCTCGTATTTGGTTTTCTGATTCAGATTTTTCTTGGTAAATGTTCTTTCTATTGTATGTTAATGAAAATTTTATTATATTTTTATATATAACTTTCTTTATTTCAAATTTATGTAAGAAGATTAAAAGTAAAATCTGTTGGTTTATACCTTACAACTAACCGGTTGATTATATTTTAGTGGTATAATTATTTAAAGACATTTTTTATTTTATATATATTCGGATGTATATGATAAAGTCTATGAGATAAATATACATTGTAAATAAAATTATAATGAGGTCAAATTATGATATTCATCTTGTATTTATGTATTATTCATAAATCGTTAGTCATTGTTCTATTAAAAATGAACATTAATAAAGTATAAAAAGACTAGCATACATTATATTTTTCTTTATAAATTAAGTACTAAATCTCATAGGCTAAAATATGGAGATACTAAAACAAACATGTGAGTTCTTGCTAGAGAACAAGTTCACTGAACTGACTTCATAGGAAAACTTCATTTAGAACATTACTTGTATGTTTATGGACTTCTTATTGTAATGATTGTATAAGTAATTCTTTGAATTGAAATCACCAAAGTATCCCATATAAAGATTACTATGTTGGATACTACTTATGAACTATTCTAATCAAGGGTCTCTCAGACAATAATCACTAGATACGAAATGAATACGCGAAGGTAGTTGAAAGGTCAATGTAGGATTCATCACCCTAAAGTGATTAGAAAAAGGTTTCAATAGCATCAATTAGTATTGATTCAAGAAATTTTTAGTCAAAGTAGAATAATACTTTGAAAATAGTTTTTAGATATTACTAATTAAATCAATTACTAATTGTTAAGAACTAAATAATACTATTAGATCTCTCCAGAGCCTACGTATTAGTAAGATTTCTATTGGGTATTGTTGTTGTTGTAAGAATTAATATGATTGAAATCAAATAAAGTAGACATTCATTTCATGTTCTATGTCTAATCGAAATATTATATGATGAAAGGATTGAATTATATAAAAAAATAATGCACGGAAAGGTTAATCAAAATCCCTTTAATATTTGAAAATATTCGAGTAGTCATGATATATTACTAGAAGATAATCTTGATCTACGGATATAAATTATTTAATTAGAGAATTAAAGATTAATTAAAAGAGTTTAATTTGTCTAATCCTAAATGATTTAAGGATGTAATTGACATTTATTGCCAACATATTTAGAAACTTAATGTTTCACACACAAATAATTGGTTGAAGAAAGAAAAATTGTTTTAATCAAACTTGATTGTAAAATTTGAGAAACTTTAGGATTAAATATGAGATATTTAATAAATAAAGATCAATATGAGATATTAAATCTTATTTGAGTACAATTGGTATTTAATTAAATTAAAGTTTATTGAAATTTGAGTATTATTTCAGTTAAATTACTAAAATATCTAAAAATATCTTATAGATAAGCTTAACTCTAAATTTAATAAAAACACTAAATAAAATAAAATATTTTTTTAATCTAAATTTAATTATCTAACTAATTAAAACAAAATAATTAAAATAATGAAAGAAAGAAAATAAATAGGCGTTAGGGATCTAGAGTTAAGTTATATGGATATTCAATTTTCATAAATAATTAATTATTTATATTAAAATATTAATTAATATAATATATTTATGCCTTCTGTTGAAGCATAGAAATATATTTAACTAGGAATATACCATCTTTTGATGCCTAATTTAACCTAATCAAACTCACTAAATATAGTCAATTTATATAGTTTTTTTAAATTATAGCCAATTTATATAGTTATCACCAAAGTCTAGGATAGTCATTTTCTAGAACTAAAGTGTTTATTCTCCTAGTGCATAGATTATACTTATCCTGTTTGTCCATCATCCTATCCATACAAGTAAATCTACACTAGCTAATTATAAAACCAAAAATTAAGATAAAAAAGGATAAATTTAACCAATGAAGAATCAAATTATATGTAAATGCTTTAATGAATCCTTAAAAGCTACATCCCTAACCATAACTAAGCTTTCTAGCTGCTAAACATAATAAAAACAAAACAAAAATATATAAATCCCATCATAAAAGACAATAGTAAAAGAAAGAGTTAAGAGAAGTTATTATTACCTTCTTCAATCCTTACTCCAAATCTTCCTCTATGATGCAAAAACTATGAAAATCTAACTAGAAATAGGTTTATGAGAAAATCTCCCAAAAAGTCTGAAAAAATTATACCTTCACATATTCTAAGGTTGGCTATATATATATAAGAGAAGTCTAACAAAAATCTAAGTCTAATAAGAGTTTGTTAAAGGTCCCCTAGATTAATTATAATATAACTATTTATAGCTAGGTTACAAGAATATAGTTTTGGGTGACTTAAACTTGAAGAATTCTAAAATCACTTATTTTTATCTCCAATAATTAGTGCCTGTTATAGATTCAAGACTAGTGTCGATCTTGTTTTATTTCTTTTTCTCTTTGTTGTCTACTATATGAATAATACCTAACACGTTTTATAACTGGCATCAATTTTTTAATATATTTCTCTGTAAAATAAAATTTAGTCTATTATAGATTGAACTTTATGTTCAACATCAGTGTGGTATTGTATCTTAACTCCAATTACATTTGAAAAAGACAAACTCCTGTTATGCTTCTAAGATCGATGCCTGTTATTCTCTTCCCCTCTAATTTTTTCACTTTTCATCCTCTTCAAGGTAGAACTAGCTCATGAAGTCTCCAAAAAATTGTTTCATATCTTCTTATCTTCCAAATGGATCTAAAATTTCATTAATTCAAAAAATTGTTGGGAAAGTTGCAGTTAAATCTTGCATTTATCCTTCAAATTCAATCTGTTGGGCCCGTGTTTTGCGTACTGGGGCGGACTCAAGCCCAATCTAGCGGGGCGAGTAGGGGCCCCGCATACTTTAAGTTTGCACACGACCACAACCTTAATCAGTATTGTCCTCTTTGGTCATGGGCACAATGGTAAGAGGCGTGTATTTAAATGCAACAAAACCTTGAGGTCATGGGTTTGATTTGTGCCCATGACCAAAGAGGACAATACTGATTAAGGTTGTGGTCGTGTACAAACTTGAAGTATGCGGGACCCCTACTCGCCCTGCTAGATTGGGCTTGAGTCCGCCCCGGTATGCAAAACACGGGCCCAACATTAAAAGGCGCCTTTTAATGTTGGGCCCTACACCCCACCTTTCGGTGTTTGGGGGTGATACCCCGGCGTGTATTTGCGGGTGATACTGCGGCACCACAACCTTAATCAGTATTGTCCTCTTTGGTCTTGAGGAGTTTCTAGCACTCGAACCTAAGACCTCAAGGTTTTGTTCCACTTAAGTGGACGCCTCTCACCATTGAGCCAAGAAATGTTGGACCCCGAAAATTTCTGTAAGTTAAGACTATTAAACGAGTGATTATCTATGATTATTTGGAAATTATTTATGTATAAAGCAAAGGAAAATCCTTGAAATTGAAATGAAATGGAAAATATGGTTTAGATACAAGATGGA
>JAOQMQ010000004.1:18811361-18821536 GCA_027563845.1 Erythroxylum subrotundum
TTTATATTTACAATAAGTTAAAGTCTCTTGAGTATTTTGGATTTAAAATTTTGCGACTTATTCTTTGTGTTTTTGTGTAGATTTGCTTGCTTCTGGTTATCTTTGGAATTGTACTTCTCATCGTGATCATAGTTCTCGCGGCCTAATCTCTTAAGGTGTCTTGATTTCCTCATTGAGCAATGTGAGGAGCTGCTTGGCAACAACATGGTTTGTCTTTTTGCTAATTTCGTGGGTGATGTTCTTTTATGGTACCTAATGACTGACTAGAGTGTCACACTGCTGGTCGAAGGTGGTGTATAGTGAATGGTATGGTAGTATTCAGTTGTTTCATGTGGGTGGGGAATATTTTTCTTTTTCTCTTTTGGGTATTCAGGTGTGCTGGGCATTTTGAGGGAGTGTTCTTTGTGTAATTGTCTTCATTAAAATTTTAAATGTGATAAATAAAATGTCAAATTCTTTGGTCTACAACAATTGATGCAGCTCCTTAGTATCATCAATAATGTTCCAAACTTATTTTCCTGTTTTTCATTTTCCAGGAAATTCTGACATAATCTGTGTCCGCCTATATGACATTACAAGTCTAACTCGAAGCAATATTTGTACTAACTTTTTGAGTTCGCAAAAGTTATTAAACAAATAAGAGGTAAAAAAATTTGTATTTTAAAAAATAATTATTAAAATTAAAAATTATTAAATTAAAATAATTTTCAAAAAATTAAAAACAATAATAATTAAAAATACTACAAATAATAATAAAAACGTTGCGGAAGATAGTTAGCAGAAGACGTTTCGCAACGTTTTTTTGGAAACGTCGAAAGACCAATCTTTCAGTGACGTTTTTTAAAACGTCGCAGAATGTCCTTGTTTTTCGTGATATTTTACAAAAAACGTCGCAGAAATTTTTTGCCTACACCACATTTCACGCCGTTTTTTGTGACGTTTTAAAAAACGTTACAAATTGTATTTTGTGTCGTTCTTTGACATTTTGTGACGTTTTTTAAACGTCGTGAATTGGCTTATTTTCTTGTAGTATATCATTTTCCATAGTTTTTACCCTAATTTAAGAATTTTTCACGTAAAATCTGTGTGTTCATTACTATTCATTCAGTCCTATTTAGCTGCGAACCTACTCTAAACCGGTCGATTATCACAATACATTATTGGACCTGCATGCCTCATGCTTTGATTTGGGAAGAAAGGTCGTTGGTATGTAGCCAAGCCATCGAATTGGAATTTAATATGGATGGTTCAGAAGCAAGGCGTCTCCTTTAGAGAGCTCCAATTTTACATTCAAGTTATGTTCCCTTTTTTAGGTCTAGTGTAATCTAGAAAACCAAAAAAAAAAAAACACGGCAATATCTTGCATTGCTAAATGGAGAATTTGTATTTTGTATTATAAATAACCAAGTTAAAAAGGATTTAACATCAATTCCTACGCCGGGAAGAAACCAAATAAATGTAGAGCATGCCTTGGTGTAAATAACTAAGATTAACGTCGTAACTGTTAAGGTACTGAATGATGAAAGTCTTGCATGATCTCAAAGTGGGATCTCGGAACTATTATCATGGAGAATGAATCCTAAAAGATACAATTGGGTTTCTGATTAGGGTAGTCATGGTCACCAAACCTGCGCAATACAGTTCTATTCTTATTCATGCAACCTCATCAAAGCCTTGACTGAAAGGAGGAAAAAACAGAACTCAAGAGAGACACAAACATGAAATACAGGTGAAACTCAGTCTCAGATTGTCAAACAGAATCTATGATCCGACGGCATTTAGTGCAAAAGGTTGTTATCAATTCTCTTTCCAACCTGTAGATAGTGAAAGAGAAGCAAAAGGGTTTTCTTTACTTTTTAGGTTCAAGGGTGGGCTACTGTATAAACTAGTAAACTGCCAACCTCGTTTGCAACTTCCTAGGGTGAGGGCCGATGTTTCTTAAGTTCCACTGCTCTATCTCTTATATTCATGTAACAGGAGAGAATAGATAGAGAGAGATGAGGTGGTAAGGAAGTGGTCCTGCATGAGTATGACAATATGTTGGTGCTCTTTCTTGTCTTTATTGCGCGTGTTTATATCATATCTTGCTCATCACATGCACATGCCCTCGCCAAGATGCATTTACTTGTGGACCCCTTGATAGTTCATGTTGATGTTTACACTCAGACTCCCATGCCATAATTTTGTGGGTTGCTTGACCACAGTGCTCAAGAACCTCATTCCAGGGAGCCAAATCTGTAATTGTGTTCTGTTCGCTGGATTGTTATGTTGCCATGTCTTCCTCATGACGCGTCCTATCATTCATCTGTACTCAACAATACTAAATGCTTTGTTTTCATTTTTTCCCTTTCAACCACATAATTAACTGCGTTCCCTCATTTTTCCTTTACATGTGCGGCCCATTGTTATAATTTACGATCCAGCAATTTTAGTACTTTTCCTAGGGTGAAGACCTGTAGCATTAAATACTAACCTGACTGCGTCAGTAGCTTCGTAAAAGGAGTAATTTTGGTGCTACTTTTTGTGCAATAGCCAGTGCCACAAAAGGTTTACGTGTAAAAACTGTTGGCCACCTCATTTTCCTGTCCTTTATTGCATAATTAGATAAGAAGTTAGAGACTAGGACTTACTCCATCTGGTTTGAGAATAATTCTCGAACTTATTAATTAAACTCCTTGCTCTTAGTCTAGTGAAGTGATTGGTTGACAGTTCATAGATAAAAATCTGATGGATCCTATTCTATACTTACCAAATAGTTGGTGTTTACTACAAACGGTATTGGGTTCTTATCAGTCGAACTTTATTTCTTGTTAGACACTTTATTTCACAGCTCAGCTAATAGGAAGTTTTGAGTGGAAGAAGAGGTAACATTGGAGTGTAACCTTAAGTTTTTGGCTATGTTTTGCATTAAAAATGGCCTTGGAAATATGTGCTACTAAGGGTCAACCATTATGTTTAAGTATATTCCAAATACGAATCAAATTGAGTTCAGTACAATAATTGGGAAAAGGATGACAGACATAGGAGGTTATTACACTGTTGACAGCTTCTGTTGAACAGTTTGAACTTTCTTTTTCGTACCATGAGCAATTATGTGACCGTTAATCTGAACAATGATAACTTGTAATGTTCGAGTTTGGAACATGAATGAGTCTCTAGCTCCCCCAGGGAAATAATTGAGGCTTGGGTTTAATATTTGGCAGTTCAGTTCTCATGTTCACACCTTCAACTACTACAGAATATGAGAATTTGGGAAATGGTAACGGTCTTGTTTAAGATACCGAGAAGTGCGATTATACATTTATGGATGACTCCACTCATGAAGCAAAGGCCGGACTAGTTTTACGCCTAGAAAACCTTCATCATCATTTCACTTTCTTGGTCAATTGTCACTCCACAGTTGCTGGTGTTACACTTCCTAGAAAGGGCGTTACTAATGCACTTTTATGGATTTGCTTCAACATTATATATTGCTTATAAGCTCAACATATTATCTATGGCGTCTCACCTAATTAAACATCTTCATTAGAGCCATATGAGGTGAGCCACATCAATCAAGCATTGTCCTTTTGCTCAAATTTAGGAAAAATCCTTTTTTCCAATCTAACTTACAAAGGAGCTTGAGCAAATAAAAAAAGCCACAAGTAAACAGAACAGGACATCCCAAACACCTTCCAGAGGTAACTACTCTGCAGGTGAAAAGATGAGTGTTCTCTTAGATTTTCCATAGCCACAACCTGCGTGTATTCTATAAATTGCCCAAGAACACGTGGATTAGGCATTTCGTAATCTTGTTACCAAAAATTCTGAGGAGATGAAGATTGGTGGCATAGGTTGGACGAATTGAATTTTCTTAATACGACCGACCCCAGCTACAATGCTGCATGCATAACATGACATGTTAATTAATGCTGCTCAAAATTCAAAGAAACACATGTTAATCTCCACACGTAGGTATTGTATTTACAGTAAGCATTATTCTTGCAAATAGAAGTGAAAGTGAGACAAAACACAAATCCAAAATAAAGAATCAATATGAAAATCACAATCTTATAAATCTAATATTATTGAATGCTTTAAGTGTAGCTTGTTAGTAAATCATTGAATGATGTGAATTATCAGTTACGAACTCTGACCCTGTTGTATCTGCCACAATAACAGTATGATTAGAAAAAGTAGACACAAATTACAGATGTAATTGCCTTCCTTGGATTTAACCAGAAAAAGATACAGCCGATGGATAACTTTAATCCAATTATGTTGGCAATCCAAGGAAGTTTACCAATTTGGAGGAGATATCTTCCCTCCAAGAAAAACCCTGGAAAGGATTTAAGTTTTCTTTCGCTATGCAGAAGCAAACCAAGACGGAATTTGCAGGATTTAACCTTAATTAATTAGGATCAGCTTCAGTAGCAATTATTTGTTCCCAACATATACAACAGACGCTTTTAGTGAAAAGAATTTACCGACTTCCCTTTCAAAAGAAAACCCCTTAAATTTTCTCTCCCATTGTAAGGTAAGAAATTGGAGATGGAGTCTAACTACCATGTTCACATATATATGTTCTCTCTTTTAGAATCTCTTAGACAGCAAATAAGGACATATCCTTTTTCTGGGGGATGGTTTTGCCATTTTAAAGCCATTAAAGCGAAACGAAAATTTGTGAAATAAAAACAGGCACATTACATAGAAGTGACCCATGTTTCATACTTTTGTCGACGATATGTAGTAATCACTCACGTCTCCTTTATATGTCATATTTACCTCATTTCTTCCTCACTGCCAATTTATGAATATGATGCCGTCATGTTGTATCATTTTCTGTCTTCATTTTTCTCAGCTCATTAAAAGTTTCAAGTTGTCAACATTTAACGTTAAAGTTTTCTTTTCAATCTGTAAATGAATTATGACATGGACGGTGTGTTCCTACTTTGAGATTTGTTTACTGTTCATTTAGACATGTTTACACATGTATTAGTGGGCTTACAAATGCCACCTCTTTTTAGGTTCAGGTCTCTGTCAGACAGAAATTTCCAAATCTTCAAGCAGATATCATTAAAACTTGATTGGCACATATACATTCAGGAAGTACGAACATATGCATTCTTTTCTCTCTCCCTCTCTCTCCAACTCGGAAGAAGAAGAAGATATGATAATGAGTGAAGAAGAAAGATTGAAGCTTGGCAAGTTAAATTAACAATTTTCCATAAATACGAAATGCAATTGAAATGCCATTTTCTTTTGCGTCATTTTCACATGATAAGAAAACACACAAACCTTATCACATCATCTCTTTTATAAATGCCAAACACTTACATTTCCATCGAAAACATATGTCTCTCATCACCCGCCTATCCATACACACGTGTTCATCTTCTGATGTTCATGCGTTTCCCAGATTGAATATATTCCTCACACGTGTGATAGTTTCTGAAGGAAGACAGCGATTCCCCTGTACATATAAATATATATATAGTTCATTTCGTATTTATGCCATAATAATTCCCGCCGTCTGTCAATTGTGTACTGTCAATGAAAACCTTATATCTACAGTTACTATTGCATCTTCAAAACGCTTCTTTTACCTTTACGAGCCAGTGAAGCTGCTGTTTAGCACTAAAAAACAAGACACTAAAGCTTATAGTTTTTACCTGTATACTAACTACTAAGAGTTTTTATGTGTATATTGATCTTACATTTGAAAGACTGCAGAGAATCTTCAAAGAAAACCGCATTCGAAGAGGAGGTAGTAAATCGGTTTCATTTACAACAATAAGATCTACCGAATTTAAGATGTTATAAATTAATAAGAATATGGACATGAATTCCCCTTAAAATGGCCTCACTCTTGTCATGAGAAATTTCACCAACTTCAGGCAAATCTCCAGTTCACGATTATCAGAGTCACAAACTACAGATGAAGATCCAAACTCACTTGATCTTTCATGCCAACATTTGACTCGTATCCGAACCTACCTTGTGAGCTGGAGACATCTCCACTCGACGACTTCAGCTCCTCTCCGGCAAACAAAGACAAGGAATGCAAAGACCGGCCCCGACGAAACGCTGCAGCACTTGCATGAACAGGTGGGAAAGGCCATAAACCCAAGGGACTTATGGGCTGCTGAGAGTAAGAGCTATGAGTAGCATGACCATTCCATGATGGGTAGGTCATGGTTGTTGTTGGCGTTGGAGCAGAACCTGTCTTGTAGTTCACTAGACCGTAAATATGAGCGTCCGAGAGGCCTTTGTGAACCATAGCCGACTGAAGATGAGCACGTTTAGCGTGTTGACGCTCTCTTTTGTGGGCGTTTTGATGGCCACCTAAGGCCTGAGAGGTAGGGAAATTTCTGCAACAGTAATGACACTCGAATCTCCGGTTGTTAGTCCCATTGCTCCCACTATCTTTGACAACGTCTTCGATGGTTTGCCCGGACTCAGGCTCCTCCGTCGCCACGGCAGCATTATCCTTGGCACCGCCGAATTCTATACCGAAAAGTCGAATGCCCTTTTCTTTAATAGGTGCAGGGCGGATAAATGGAAGCTGAGAGAAGGACTCCACGTTCATGAAATCATGTGTCTCTCCATCCGACTTATCCATGAAATGAAAAAAGAAACGAGATGATGTATTCTTAGAGACCGATTGAAAAAGAGCAGACGAAGAAGAGTAGAAAGAAAGACGAGAGAGATAAGAGTTAAACCAGAGAAAAGTTCAGAGGAGAGTTGGGTATGTAATGAGGAGTGGGGCCTTTAAAGAGGTGATCCATGGTCGGTTGACGATGAATTAGTCGATAGACTGAGAGCTGACAAGGCAACAACTTTGAGAGGTCAGATGAGAGAGAGAGAGAGCTGTGAAAGTACAGATCATTTGTTGGTTTGTTTTAGGTTACTCGTTTCTAGGGTTTGTTTGGTCAAGTTCTTCATCCGACACTCATAACTACTTGATAATTATGTTTTACACCATTGCATCAGCTCTTAGCTTAAAATGGAGGTGGTCACATGGGAAGGAAAATTAAACATCATCGAACTTACTACTTTCTATTAAACGACACTACGTAGGAAGTAATTGTGGTAATCTAGCTATTACTATTCACTAGATACACAAAAACTTTACAAAAGGTCTGGATTTTAAGGATGCTATCGCTGCTCTGCACCGCTCTTGTATTTTTAATAAAATAAAGGAGTGGAAGGCATTGATGATTCTTTTATGACGCGAACGAAACAAAAGCTTGTCGGTTGGAATTGATGATGTCCAATAAGCTCCCTCTTTCATCAACTTCTACTGCACCAAATTCATTCTTTTAGAATTGAAGTTATAATGTTATGTATCCATTGTTAATTTGTTTGTTCCATCAAGGATACATGACACAATTTTCTAACCGTATTTATTAAATCTATTTTTATTAAAAAACCATAATTAGCTAATCTTCCTTTTAAATAAAAAACTCCAACGCTTGATAACTAGTAAAAAACTTATTACTTAAAAAAAGGTTTTGATGTTTCATTAAATTTCAAGTCTAAGTACACCAGAACACAACATTTTACCAATTAACTACTAACAATAACAAACCATGAGTAAACATATTAAAATTTTGACCTAACAGGATAAAATTAGGAATTATTTTTATTATTGATATTCAAATTTCAATAACACAAATAGTGAAGAAATCATAAACTTCAACTTCCCACTATGACCAGGAGTATTGACGAATCACAGTGAGTTGTCTATGTAAAGGCGACAAGAGGTTGGCTCGCTATGTTTTTTGTGTTTGTATTTAACTTCGAAACCACCTTCGCATCTTTGTCAAGCGGGGAACATTGATTCAAGTTAAGAGAAGTGAGTAAGAAGAGAGTTTCTGAGTCTTCAAAGGTTCATGAGCCATCAACCTCATATCAACCTTTTGAACCAACACAACAGTGGAGTAAACCAGTACAGATACGTACACCTCCAGAGTTTCCACTACAAGTTCAACCTTCCACCTCTTCTCTTGGGAAGGACAAAGCCAAACAGACACCCTTGGTTTTTTAAACCTTGTGTCCTGTTAGCTTCTTGCTACAGAGAGTTATTCACAAATGCTTTGTGTTTAGCTTGGAAACCACCTTCGCATCTTTGTCAGTTAGGGAACATTGATTCAGGTTAAGGGAAGTGAGTAAGCAGAGAGCACCATGAGAATTATGGAAACAATTTCGTCCGATCTAGTTCATTTATCGTCAACCTTGTCTATGTCTAGTTTGCCTTCTAGTGTTAAGCATGTTCTATCAAACAAAATCAAAAATTTAGTAGAAATTACACATGTGCCTGTAGAAAATCGCGTTTATGAGTCTTCTTTACCATTGTTAAGTCCGTACAGTATATATTCTTGTGACTGTTCTTGGACGAGAAGTATTCGTAGGATTTTGTCTACTTCTAGACCTCGTGTGAAAGAAATCATTCAAAGTTCCAAATTGGAATAGTGTAGTCTCAGATCTATAACTGCAGAACAGTACGTAAAGCTTGAAATTCCTAAGGAGCTGATCGCCTTATGGAGGGAGCCAAAACATACACATCTTCATGTTGGAGCTATATGACTTGTTCTTACCCTTGCTACATGGAAGAAAGGGAATACCTGCGACTGCCAGGATATCTCTTCTAGACACTACCTACACAATATACCAAAATGTCCTTATTGGTACCTTGCTGACAATGCTCAACAACGAAAGTGTCATATTGACCATAACACCTGATTTCAACATCAGGATAGATGATCCTACTTTGTCTGAACGTCTACAAGTTCAGATCCAGATCACTGGAGCAGATCAAGATCCTACATCCATCATGGCTACTCTTCACCACCAGATGATCTACCGTCTGTAGAATCATACTTTGGATTTAAACTTTCCAAACTCTACTTCGGATGCTCTTTATATGGTTGTTGATCGATATAATGATCAAACTACTATCATCCAGATCCCGAAGTAGTTACGTTCACAGGAGCTTGAAATGTTGATGCTAACAGAATGGATTCTCAACTACTAAAAGGTATTCCATGCGCCTCATCGACACTCTTTTTATACAACGACTCCTTCGATTCTGAAGACTTTGAGAGATGGAAGTGTGAAGTCCATCTATGCACGGCCCAATGAAGATCCATTTGTGTAACATTCTGTTCCCATATTAAGAGTTAGAACCCAAACATACGGTACATGTGAGAATAGTGAAAGATTAAGAAAATGCTTTTTTCATGCTCATGCATATTGTTGGCATACATGCATTTGAATCTGAATTTTTGCACACATTAAAATGATTGTACATGTATTCATTGACAATTGCTGAGTATAATTGATTTATATATGTGACATGTGATTCTTATTGAGAATTGTGAATTAATTGTATTAAAAATCAATGTGGAGAACGTATGTATTGATTTAGAAATTTTGGTAAATTTTGGGGGAAATTTTCAAAAATATTGAGTATTACTGGACTAGGAAACTTGTTGGAACCCGTATCCAGATATCCAACCTCTTAATCCGTAAATCCAAACTGGAACCCCAATCCGCGTTGGAAACCTTAGACTAATCCGAAAATCCCGATATATTTTTTTTTCATTTTAAGTCCATTTTCATACTAATCTGTTCTCATGCTCCTTAATTCGGGCAGTAAGGAGGTTCAAAGTTGTTGCAAAGTTTTGCCACAAAATCTTGTAAGATTCAGCTTAATTTTCATCGATAAAATTACTCTTCTTAGGGCCCATAATTGAATCCATAATTTCAATTTAATTCCTAAAGCTCTCAAATTTACATAAAAAGGTAGACAATGTTCTTAGAAAACTAATGCCTCGAAAATCGAGAGAATCGGACGTCAATTGCAAAAGTTATAAGAGGAAAATCAAAATGACCAAATGAATAGTGCAATTGACTAAATGAATAGTAATCGGTCAACTTCCGACCCTCATAACTTTTTACTCCTAACTCCGATCAAGACATATCATACCTAGTTGGAAAGATAAAAAAAGACCATCTAAAACTTTCATGAAGGATGGAAAATCCGATTCCCGCTCTAAAGGGGCGAAAAACCCATCCGAAGGTTCAGCCCAATTTACCATATGTGTAGTAATTCGGGAATCCAAAGTACATATTGGGCAGCAATCTTTAAATGTGCATAACTTTTTCATTTTAAGTCCAATTATGGCCCATTT
>JAOQMQ010000004.1:18821636-18836525 GCA_027563845.1 Erythroxylum subrotundum
AATAACCCTTCGAGGTAAGATGATCACGAATCACGTTTTATGGTTCAAGAGTTGGGTTCCGGGGACGGGATCCAACAGGACTGCTCCTTGGACATTATTGTGTGTTTACATTTTGTTTAGCATATAATGCTGCTCCTTGTTGCTGCCTATTGCACTGCACCTCGTTTTCCTTTGGTTGTGCTGCGATTTGGTCCATCTGTTGCATGAAATGAAAACGTTGCTTGCATGTTTTCTTCTTTTGCATTTTTCTCCTTACTATGTTGTCGTTTCATGATGCTCCTTGTTGTTCTACTATCGTTTAGCTCCTTGCTTGGCTGCTCATTTCCTTAGCCACCTTTGTTTTACTAGCTATTAAATTCATGTAATTGCATGCAAAAACATGCAATTTCCATGCACAACTTTTGTACTTCTTTACCGTGAGCAACTTTGATTTTTCTTATTTGTATTTTCATTTTTCTTGTATTCTTCTTGTCTTTTAATTTTCTTCTTCTTGCTCCATTTAGACAAGGGAAAGTTAATCTTCAAAAAATGACCCAAATATCAAGCTTTCGAGTCACTTTAACTTCTTTACTTCCAAATTGTGCCTAAAATCAAATATGAGTCAAAGTAAGTATCTTAAGTAATTTTATAGCAATAACCATTAAATGTTATGGAATAAATTCATAATCAATTAAGCACCTATCAATTTTCTCCACACTTAACTTTTGGCTGTCCTATGACAAAACATCAAAATTAAGCTCAATGACCTAAAAACACTTGCTTAGTTCTCATATTTTATAAGAATACATAATCATAAACAAAGATGAATGCCTTTAAAAAATCATAGCAAGAACTCAACATTCCAAACTTTTACTCATGATCAATCAACATTCAATAACTTTAAAAATCGAGAAATCTAAACGTAGACTTGGAAAATGTGTTTAAACATGATATGTTCATAGGTACACTCAATACTATTCATGATCATGTCATTCCACAACTTTGCATATCATTTCATTTCTCCGCCACTAAAATTCACATGTATAATCATGAATCAAAGGACTTTTCAAGGTTGTAATGTGGGTAAAGGTAAGAAGAGATGTATTTGGGTAAAGTAGAATGAAAGTGTAACACCCCATTACCTATGGGAAGGTTAGAATAGTAACTATAAGTGAACAATGAGAGTTTAGAAATGCATTTGCATGCTCATGCATATTGTGATATACACCTACATGTGAATAATGAAGTTTTTGCACATGAAAATAATTGTACATGCATTCATTGAAATTTCGGGTATAATTGTTAATAAATGTGATTGTTTTTTCGAATTCGGGGTTATTGGTATTGAAAATTGATTTTGAGAGTGAAATTTTTGTTTTAGAATTTTTGGAGAATTTTAGGAAATTTTCTGAAAATTCGGGATAATTTTTGGACTAGGAAAAATGCTAAGTGGCAGACCAATTGATAAATGATAGTAGAATTTACTGTCAAATGGTAATGGAATTTTTGATACATGACTTTAGGAATTATTGAGCAGTGTCACTGAAAATTAGGAGGCAATTGGAGTAAAAATTGGAGGCATATAGACTACTTTTTAAAATGAGTCCACATGGGACCATAAGAAGGTGACAAGTGGCAGTGACAAGTGTCACTACCACTCACCACACACCCTCATTCACGTTATTTTCACTTGAAAGACCACCAATATTGTTTTGTCTTCATTTTATGCCTTGCTTCCTCTTAATTTAGTGGATTCTTCTTCTTCTCTTCATCTCCTTCATGAGTTGTTGATTCACCCACTTTGAACCTTGCCCCATCTTTCAATTTCTACTTCCATCTTGTTATTTCTTCAATTTGCCACAAGAAAAACCTAGCTTTGCCTCCTTCAAGATGAAGAACACGGGATGCTTGGGAGCTAGGGTTGAGTGAGAGTTTGAAGAGTTTGGAGCTAAACCAAGTAAGTTTTGCTTTTAATATCATGGGCATGGTTAATTTAACCTAGAATGATGAGTAACTACTTGAGATTTGATGATTTGATTTTTGAAAGGTTTATGTATGTGTCATGGGTGACGAAAAATTTATGTTCATGTCTTGTTTTTGGATATGTAGGATGAGTAATAATTCATGTGAGGGTATAGAGAGGTGTGGAGATTGAATGATTTTCAAATGGGTAATTGGATGAGTGTAGAAAATTGCTTATGGATGAATATATATATATATATGCTCTATTTTTGGTTATGATCAATGATAGATCATGATTGGTTTGTGAGTGATTTATTGAGTTGAATTGGGTAGAAAATGTTGAGGTAATGAAATGGAAGAGATAAGCTAGGTATAAGAAGGTTTAAGATGAATTAGATGTAAATATTGAAAGTGTGCAAATCTGGAAAAAATTTTGCAGCAATATGATCTCTGAGTATGCTTCAATTTATTAGCCATAACTTCTTCTATAGCTATTCAATTGAGATGATTTTTGGTTTGAATTAAACTAGAGGCATTTGGCTACATTTCTTATGAAGACTTTGACTTTATATTTTGTCTTTAAGAGTCTCAAATCTTGACATGAAGTTAGGAAATTGAGTGCAACAAAATTTGTGGATGAATGTGTATGCTTGTGTTCCATTTTGGATGTTTATGACCAACTAGGGAATATGAATTGGGTATGGATGATTTTGATCTAAACTTGAGTTGTTATGAAGTGGTTTTGTGCTAGAAAAAGTGAATTTGAGAAGATTATGGGTATATATGATGATAGAATGAGTGTATGAACCTTGGGAGAGGCTTTGGAGGGAGTTTTGTGTGACATATGTTCGTTAAATGGACATTAGGTCTATTAAACGGACCTTCTCGGGTGTAAAAACACCCTCAGGCCAGTGTATGTCCGTTTAGCGGACTTTCTCAGGTGAAAATGCACCCTTAAGCCCGACAATGTCCGTTAAACGAACATGAAAACGGACATTCTCGGGACAACTATTGTAAATTACATTTTTGACTCTCTTAACGGCCGAATCTCGCTTTGTGGTCTTCATGAATATTGTATATCTAGAAGTCTTCTTTCAAATAGGACAAAAACAAAATCAATCCAACATTTTTTTTTAAAGTTATAGAAATCGCACCAAACTAGATTCAATTTGATTGAGGTCATAAAATTGGTTGCTTCTTTTGACCATAACTCCTTCTCTAGACCTCCAAATGACTTGATTCTGGAAGCAATAGGTTCCTAACACATTTTCCTATATCTCAATGAAAATTTGTGGTAATTGGTGTTGAACTGAAAAAGAGTGATTAAAGGAAAGTGTGGGAGTCTGTTGGGAACAGTGTAGATGGGATTAGTTTTACTAAGCATACTTCAATGTTTTGATCGTATTTGAACCCGTAGGATTCCAAATGAGATGATTTTTTATTTGGTGTAAATTAGAGAAATAGGGCTACAAATCATATGAAGAAGCTGAATTTTGATTTAGTCTCTAAGGTGTTCAATTGCCAGATGGAAATTGGGTATAGTACACTATTTTGGGATAAGAACAATCTAAAAATGTTTGAGGTATATCTTCCAATCTTCAAAACCAAATTGAGTGATTTTAGTGTCAATGGAATCGTAAGACATAGGGGAACGCTTTTCTAGAAGAGAGTATGACCAAATTACTTTAGCTTCACTTTCTAATTTTTATGTAAATAGTAGACCGAAAGTGTGACTTGGAAAAAGGGATGAGTTTTGTGATGAGAATGATTTTGTGATGTATTGATACCCGGGATTTTCATAAACATGCATTGTACATCTTTCATTTCATTCATGTGCATTATGAAACACCTATGATTGTGCAAATTATGATATATGTGTATGGTATTTGTTATAGAGGAGCAACTGGAACGTCAACCCACAGACATTGCTGGAACCTCCAGGCACTAGCTTCGGGAGCAGTTGGTGAGTAACCTAGACGGTTTCTCTCAATTATTGTTTGCTTATGATTATGTTTTGAATAATGAATGAATGCGATTTGATTGTGGATTCCGGACAGAAGGTCCGATGATTGTGTACTGGGGATTGCGATATTGAAGTGCTGCTTGAATGTGAATGGGATGACCTATGTGCTTATAATGTGATTGATTGTGGTGCATGCATTCCATTCATGAATGCAAAATCAGATAATGGCAGTTGTGACCAGAGTAGCCACCGATTAGAGCTTAAAGCTCAATGAGTGAAACTGAGCCTCGAGCTCAAAAGTGGTTCGGAGCCTTAGGCTCAACGTTTTAATGTGCCCTATACGGGACAGTTCAGGCACTCGGTCACAACAACGTAATAATTGGCAAAAGTGTCTCATAAGCATTTCATATGCATCTTGTTAAGTGTGTTTGATTGATCGAAATGTAGAATTGTTTATGCTTACATGAAAATGTGATACTGATGCAAAGTGCAAAGTTGTGAAATAATTGTTATGTGAATTGATGTGTTGCATGAATTGAGCGAACCATCGATGATGGTTACCTCATTGAGTTCGCAAAACTCATCAAAATTACAACGTTGATTTTTCAGGACCGAGAGACGACGCTTGTTACTGAGAGGCTCTACTGCCATGTAGATTGTGTTTTGGCAAAGTGAAGTCATGGCTCAAAGGTCGATCAGCTGGGACTTTTGGATGGCTTAGATAGATTTGATACATTTTCCTCTTTCATGTAGTACTTTTGTACTAGGTTTGTGGTTAATGTACAGGTAGAAAGGTTGAAAGACACAATGTAGACTTACGATTTTGAGAAATGAAATGAGGAAAAGTTAGTTAAAAAATGTGATTTTCTTATGATTCTTTTTAAGTGAATAATGATATGATGCCATATGAAGTGAATGTAGTGATCGAACATAGCTCGCCCTTAACGTAGGACATGTACCAAAATGACCTCCGGGTGTCCCAGTGCGTACCTTACGGTAAGGGGGCGCTACAGAAAGCCATCAAAGCTAGTAAAACAAAAGTAACACTCAATGAAATATCAAGTGCACAAGTTAACATTCATACAAAATTGGGTATCGTCAGCTGTGACGAATGCAACAATTATATTTCACGTCTCATTTCAGCTCTCACACACAAACCATATGAAGCATATACCAATCCGAAGGGATCACACAAATAGTTGATGAGAATACATTGAAACCATAAAGAATGAACCTTCTAAGCCAAAATATACCTCATATTCAAAATACTCAAATAACCCATTCATCACAACTTTAGGAGCATGCATTAATCAAAAACAACTTTTCAACACATTTGCACTTCCTCCTAGATGCTTTTATTCAAACATTTTTTCTTCTTTTTCTTTTCCTTTCCTTTTTCCTTTTTTTCTTTTCTTTCTCTTTTATCTTTTCTTTCTTTCTCTCTCTTTTCTCTCTCTCTCTCTTTTTATAAAATTTAAAAGAAACTACATCAACATGGGAATTTCAGTGATAAGACATAAAATAGCATCCCAACATTATAACCAACCCACACATATGTACACCCCCATACTTATACTTTTGTATATCCACAAACTCAGCAATCAACAAATGTTCCACTAGCTTTAAGGCTTGGGAAGGACATTTGGTTAGAGTTAAAACCTATAATATGGTTAATACACAAAGAAAAGGCAAATAAAGCTCAAGGGGGCTTAACAAAAGGAAAATCATATAATGGGTAGGCTAATTAGGCTAATGTAGCTTGGAAAAATAAGGAATGCCTAATCATTTTCATGTTAATGCATGTAATAAGAATGTGGTCTTGAATAGAAAACTAAAGCAAAGTCAAGATGTACATGTCATGAAGGTCACAAATTATCAAAGGATAATGAGACTGATATAGATGTGTTAGTCAAATAAGGCTTAAAATCTCACTAACTTTGTCTACCACTAGTCACTACTTTTCTAAAGATAATGCACATCGACCAATCACAAAAGTAAAAGCACATGCTCAAGTTGTCATGAAATTTTCTAGTCAATTCATTCTCTAATCATGACTATATAGTCCTTGAAGCAATAGCTATTCTTTCTCTCATTTTGATTGAAAACTTAAAAACAAGTCAGAACCAAACTAATGTAGAAACACACAAACATAAAAAATTAAATGCATAAATGTAAAGGAAAAGAAATTTACTTCCCTTGGGTTGCCTCCTAAGAAAAGCCTTTATTTAGGGTTGTTGGCTCAACTCCATACTGTCCTCACATAACAAAATTATGATCTTCAGGTAGTATAGTTTGAGCCACTTCCACGTGAGGTAGTTCAGGATAAGGTCTTAGTTGATGAACATTCACATATAATGTCTTACCTATCTTTAAACATCTAATCCCTATTGATTCCATGCACTCTGGAAATATCTCAAATGTCTCTTCACCTTTTCCTTCCCCATTTAATTCCTCCATTCTACTATGTAAAGGTAAAGAGTTAGTCTAAAAAATAATCATGGACTCTGTAATCACCTCCGAGCTAAATGATATGTCTTTTTCTAGTTCGAGCTCCTCCTCAACTTCTTCTTCACATGCAATTCCTTGAGTATTGTTCTCAAAATTCTTAAGCTCCTCATCACTCTGTAAGGTTTCTGCACTAATGTTCATTGGGTATACCTTAGATTGATATGGATGCTCCCCTTCCATTTGTGATTCTAAATAGTCAATCCTCACTGCCATCTCACCCATTTGGCTTGCTACATTATGGAGTCTATACACTGTATCCTGTCGGAGTTGTTGTATACCTTGTTGAATTTGCTGTTGTATATCCTATTGGAACTACTGGAATTGTTGTTGTACATCCTGCTGGAATTGTAAAGTATTAACAATCATAATATTAATCAATTCTTCCAGAGGTGTACCTGAATCATGATAAGAAACTTTTGGTCTGTACAAGAATTGTTGTGTGTCCTACAAACTGTCATGGAAGTAATTCTATTGATCATGCCATCCATAACTAAAGTTAGGTTGATAAGTTCAACCTTGGTTATAGGATTGAGAATAATAGTTATTTAAGAAATTACTTCCGTTTATGTCAAAAAAAAATTTATAAACACAAACATGAAACAAAAAAGTGTGAAGATCATGAAAAAACTGAAAAGAAACTAATTACAAAAAATATATACAAAATGCCAAGTAAAATCACAAACAAAAACTAAAATGCTGCAGTCCCTAGCAAGAGCGTCAAAATTGACAACGTGTCGTAACGCTTGTCAAAATAAACTAGACTACTACTACAGAAGTGTTGAGTCTCGGTCAATCCCACAGAAAGTGTGTGTAAAGTATTTGAAATGAAATTAATTAGTGTTTATGTTTTTTTTGGTGGGGGGGGGGGGGTGTTTTGTTGGTTTTAAATAAGAAAATTGATTGAAACTAAATTAAGACAAACAAATTAAAGTAAAAATGCAAAGTGATGAAAGAGGTGAATTCGTTAGGAATCTGGTTCTTTGGTTCTATCTCGAGCTACACTCTAATTAAACATATTTTGATGATTTATTGTTCTCAAACATCTCCAGAAACTACTAATCATAGGTTAGTCTACTAACCCAAGTTTTCCCTTCGATTGTGATTAATTAAGATACGATCGTTAATTAAACCTAACCACCAAATAACCTAGGATACGATCTCTAGATTCAATTGGGCAACTGCATTACGAATTAAGAAAAATGATTAATCAAGGCAACAACTACATACAATGATTACAAATTATTAGTCGCTACAAATGAATTTTGACATATTAATTACAGATTATATTGCAAATTCTAACAATGGGTTTGTAATAAAACGATCGAATGAACGCATTAAAATATTTTAAAAAAAACATAAACTTAATGGGTTATAACTTGTGATTGCAGTGGTATTACTGAGTTTTAAACTTAAGTATAAATTATACTTAAGTAATTCTTAATGAAGGGAAGTGGATATGTGGATAAGAAATGAACAGGTGTCTAAGCTATAAAGTTAAGATTTTTATTACCCTTGAAAGACAAGCTACTATACTTGTCTTTATCTTTCTCGAAACTTCTTTCTCTAGAGTTCCTCCAACACAGAGTGTTTCATCAAATATTTACCAAAGTTAAATATTGTTTTTCTCTGTTTGTCATCACTTCCACTTTGATATTTCTTTCTTCTATCCCAAGAAAAACCAAACCTCCTTGTCAACTTTCAAGTTGATGTACGTGGGTGCATGAGGGATTAGGGTTACGTAATTTTGCAGATAGTGAAGCTTCAAACAAGTAAGCTTGTTATGATTATATATTTTTGTATGAAATGAAGCATGCATCATTAGTTCACTTCTAAATGGTTAAGAACAGTGATATTCTTATTTTCTGGAAAATGATTTAGGAGATTTAATGTGCTGTACATGGTGATTTGCTTTGAATTTGATGACTGAAATGTTATGGGATAGTGTTAAACGAGTTTTTGGAGTTGAAAGATCAATGAAAATGTGTATGTGATGAGAGTAAAAAAATTTGGAAACATGAATATGTAATGCTCTGTTGTGTTGATGTTTTTACTGTTCATATATATACATATACGTAAGTTTTGGAGTGTTTTTAGAGATGATTAAAAATGAATTTAGAGTTAAGAGGTAGGTGTATGGTGATGTCTGGAAATGTGAAAGAACGATTAACGTGATAGTTAGAGGACTAAATGAAGAAAATACAAAAGTTAGAAATGTAGAAAAATTGAAAGTGAAGAAGTGCAGAAAATGTGATGAAATGCGTGAGTATTCTGGTTTTTGGATGATTATGAAAACCGATAGATTATTTATTTGGTTGTGATTTGTGAGCTGAAATGAAATAGGAATGAAGAGGAAATATTAAGATTTAAGCAGAAAGTTTTATATATATATATATATATATATATATATATATATACCAGTCACATACGAGTATGTATTGAAAAATTAGTAGATGAGTTATTGACATCAAGATACGAAAGGATTGAGTGTATGATTCAAAGAAATGATGAGTGATTAAGTTATGAAATGGGTAAAAACCCCGGGATTTTCATTGAGCATGCATTGTACATAGTCCATTTATACAATTATGCATAAATAAATGCTTGTAAGTGTGCAATTATTAATGTATGTGCAACGTGTGTCTTGCATAAATGGGTTGTACAGGCTAAATGTCCGCATTCAGGCGTTCCTAGAATTTGGAAGCAAATGCTAATCTGGAGCGTACTGTGAGTAGACCGAGATGGTCTCATTTCATTGTTTGTTCTATTTTGAATTCTGTATTGATTGACTACTGAATGCTTATATGAATGTGAGTGATTGTATTGATTTTCGGATAGAAGGTCTGATGTTTGTGATGTTTATTGGGATCTTGAAATGCTACTTGTATGTGAATGAGATGAAATAAGTGTGCATAATATGATTGTTAAATGCCGGACCACGGTTCGATGACAAATGTGTTTTGAATGTGCATTTTCATATGAATGAAAGTGTGATACTTAACTTTAATGTTAAATGCCGGACTACTGTTCGATGATATGTGAATGACAATATGCAAATGTGATTGAGGCATTCCATTCCATAAATGCACGAAATATAATGGCAGTTGTGACCAGAGTAGCCACCGATCAGAGCTTCAAGCTCAACGTGTGAAAAAGTTCCTCGAGCTCAAAAGTGATTCAAAGCCTCAGGCTCAACGTTTAATGAGCCCTATATGGGACAGATTATCAATGAGCCCGGTATCCAATGGATACAGGACAATTTAGGCACTCGGTCACAAAAAAGTAATAAAAGGGAAAATGGGTCTCATGTGCACTGCATATGCATAGTATGAATGATCAAAGTACATTGAATGTGAAACGTGAAATGTTGTGAATGTGATTTATGTGTTACGTGACTGGGTGAGCCATCGATGATGGTCACTCATTGAGTTCGCAAAACTCACCCAAAAATTTGCAAATATTTTTCAGGACTAAGAAGAATACCCCGTTAGGCAAATGGGCGTATACTTACTGCATGCAAGGGAAAGATAAAGGTCGGCATCAGTTCGCGTCTGCATTAGTGTTTTCCTATTTTTGTATAAGTTTGTATTCCACGATTTCTGTAAAATAATGTATTCCAAAATTTTTGAATAATATGTACAAAGGTTTTTATGGTGGAATGTAAAGACATTATGACTAAAAAGTTTTGTTTTTGTAATGGGCCCCAATTAGCTATTGCAATCCTATTGATTGTACTGTGTTGATTGAAAATGTTTATGAATGAAATTGAGCCCAATTTGGTTATGGATTTTCGTACATTATGTTTGTGGTTTCAAAAAAAAGTTATACTGATTTTTGACTAGTTGAGTGTTCTAGTACGCCACCTTCACAGGGTATGGACTCGGATATCACCCATAGATGTCAGGCACGTGTCTTGCGAGAGTGGGGTGTTACAATTGGCTAATAAGTTAGCCTTACCTTCTGAAATGGCACAGATACATAATGTGTTTCATGTGAGTATGCTTAGGAGATATCAGTCAGATCCAACTCATGTGATACCGACTCAGGAGATTGAAATTTCTAGTAATATGAGTTATGTTGAATAACTAGTTAAGATAATTGGCTATCAGAATAAACAATTGAGAAATTGAGTGATCCCAATGGTGAAAGTACTTTGGAGAAACCATTCAAGTGAGGAAGTCATATGGGAAACGGAGGAGCACATGAGAAATCAATGACCCTACCTATTTGACTATTCTGCTAAGAATTTTGAAGACGAAATTTCTTAAGGGGGGAGAATTGTGATATCCTATTTTCTAGTCTATGCTTAGGGTTTAGCCCTAGATTAAGTATTGCATATACATGCATAACATTAGCATTCGTACACGAATTAATATTAGAACACATTACAAAGATAGCATATGCACTCAATTGACTTATTCCGGGGTGTGAAAAATGTTAAGTGACTATGATGTGAATTATGAATTTTGGTATGATTGGATTTCAATTAGTAACTTAGGATTAAATGTTATTAATTGATAGATTAATCGATTAAATGTATATTTGGTCAAAAAAAGAGTCAAATGGTAAGAAAAAAAATTGATATATGGAAAATAGGATGATTAAGCCTAAAATTGAGTGACATTTGGCATAGTTAAATTAGTAACAAATGGACTAGTAATTAAATGACAATTGGATCAATTAATATGTGACAAGTGGACCAATCTTGGAGTGACATGTAGACTGATTAAAGGGTGACAAGTGGCAGCATAATGAGTGGATTAGTGGCAGCATAATTATTGAACAAATGGCTAGCATGCTTTAAGAGGCTACCAACCCTCTCTTTCGACACATATGTGATGATGATGATGATGATGATTATAATGATGGGAATGAGGCTTTCTAGCAATATGTAAAGACACATCAATTGCCAATGCAAGGACAGCTCTTTGAACTCCTTAAAAGCTTGGTATAGGGTGTGATTATTGATGTCTGAAAGTTACCAGTTTGGACCACATAGGAGCGGACATCTTTTTTCTTATGTTGAATTAACACAGAGTGGGACATAATGAGTGGATTAGTGGCAGCATAATTGTTGAACAAATGGTTAGCATGCTTTAAGAGGCTACCAACCCTCTCTTTCGACACATATGTGATGATGATGATGATGATTATGATGATGGGAATGAGGCTTTCTAGCAGCATGTAAAGACACATTAATTGCCAATGCAAGGACAACTCTTTGAACTCCTTAAAAGCTTGGTGTGGTGTGTGATTATTAATGTCTGAAAGTTACCAGTTTGGACCACATAGGAGCGAACATTTTTTTCTTGTGTTGAATTAACACAGAGTGAGACATCCTTAATTATGCAATATATACCCTGGTCCCTTTCCCTTTTATACATATCATTCATCTCCAGTCATTAGTGTCCATAAGCAATTAACTCATTAATGCTTTTATTTTTTGATAATAGGGGAGGCAAAATGCCACTAACTGCTGATTACAGTGGACACATCCTGGGAGTGGTGGTACCGAAGCAATCCTTATCTAAAGTGGTGATGATCCCTGAAGGAGGGGCAGTGAAAACATAGTAACCGAACAGGAGACTTAAAGCAAAATTTGCCATCCAATCTATTGCACAGTTTCCTTTACAATAAGTGTGTACCAAGCGAATTTCCCAGTATTTGGAGAGAAAAGTTTTGATCTTACAGACCAATGTACAGTTGCAATGGATGATAGGATTTATCTCAGTCAGAAGTGTCAATACATTTGTACTATCCACCTCCAGGATGACACGCATCACACCTGCATTCCATGTCAATTCTAACCTTTTCGAAGCTCCCCATAGTTAGGAAGCAATAGGTATGCAACTGCCAATATGAAAGGCAAAGCCCGTCTTCTAATATCCCTGTTCATCCCGTAGTACTCCTTCCGTTAATGGTAATCCACGAGCACCTTTCATAGCGCCATCCGTATTTAGCTTGCACCAGCCCGGTGGTGAGGCACGCCACCCAATCTGTACTATATGGTAAGAAGTACGTGTATTTACCTGTATAATTATTTTAACCCGGGCTATAATCACACCCACTTGGGGATTTGGAGGGACCTCAGAGAATATTCGATGATTATGCCACTTCCATAGAAACTAACAAGCCACACTAAAGATGATGCTCCAATCAAACTCACCAACAACATAAGTGGCCTGGGTAAATTATCAATCAACTAGGGGTTGGAAAAAAAAAACTACGCCAGAAATGGTGGGGAAGCAGCCTTTTCCAAACTGTGGTAGCGGTTAGGCAGTTACGTAGTACGTGGATGCAGGACTCCTCAACGATTAAGCACCTTCCACATGTATTATCAATACTGAGGTGTTTGCGACAGCGTTCCACGTTAGTTAAAAGTTTGCCTTACAGAACTAGCCAAAGAAATGTGTGAATGCGTTGGGGGCCTTGAAGTTCCACGCAAGTTTCCAATGAATATCCGGTAGGTTCCAAGAGCAATTACACATCTTCTCATAGGCGACTTTAACACAAAAGCATCCTAAATCTGTCCAACTATTATATATTCAATCGCGTTCAGTTGTATCCGTAAGAGGGCTCATGGTTGTAAGCCTTAGGCAAACAGTGGCTGGGAGTCGGGCCTGGAGAATATTCCAGTTCCATTGACCGCTAGTCGTGTCATAATCTTTCACTCGAGCATTTTGCTTGCCTTGAGAAATAAAAGACATCGCTAACTCAGATAGTTTAGTAGTTCCCAGCTAGATGTCTTCTCAAAATCGTACGATAGTACCATCCCCTAAAGCCCACCAAAGACCTGTGGACATGACTGGCCATACCTGACAAAGCGCTCGCCAAAGGAATGAGCAACTTCCAGCATGTATTGTCTAAGGTATGGTTGTCACGCCGTGAAGATATTTGCCTCGTAAAACTTAATCCCAAAGAGATTGAGGATTAGTAAAGACGTGCCAGGCTAACTTCATGAGAAAAGTGTCGTTATTTGCCTTCAGTTGTCACAAGCCTAGACCGCCATGATTTCTGGGTTATCAAACATCTGTCCAATTAACCAAATTTAGCTTTCGCTCTTCCCCTTAAGCTCCCCACGGAAACTGCCGACAACTACGCTTAATTTGGTTGAGGATTTCGTAAGGAATGGATGTAGTTTGCATGGTGTAGTAAGGAATGGCAAGGAGAACTGATTGAGTAAGAGTGATACGGCCAGCCAAGGATATAGTATGCGCAAACCAGCTGGTGAACCTCTGATGAACCCGATCAGCCAGCAATTGGTAGGTGTTTGTGGTGACTTGCTTATGCAGAAGTGGGACTCCCAAATATCTTCCCAATTATGTTGCATGCTTGAACCCTAATCGGTTACTAAGATATCAGGCTTCCCTCGCAGATACACTATTGGAGTAGAAGAGGGTAGTCTTGGCCTGACTCACCATTTGACCTGAGCTGTTGCAAAACTCCTACAACACATTTTTGATGGTGTCCACTTGATCACTCGAGGCCTTAGCAAATAGGATGAGGTCATTGGCAAAGATTAAGTGAGATATGGCAGGCCCTCACTGACTGGTTTTAAAAAGACGTCATTTCTTAGCACTGACTTTGGCCTCTATGGCCTGGGAGAGGCGTTCCATGCATACAACAAAGAGATACGGAGAGAGAGGGTACCTTTGGCGCAATCCTTGTGAAGGCTAAAACTTCTCAATTGGGTTACCATTCCAAGTATCTGCAAGGCTGGGGAGCTAATGCAGGCAAGAATCAACTTAACTACGGGATGGGGAAGTCCAATGTCCTCTAATGTATCCTAAACAAACTCCCAGCATAATCGATCATACTCCTTTTGTTGGGTCCCGATCCCGAAGCCCGACCTTGATGTCGAACCACCAGCCCGGAACCCAACGATCCGAAACACAAACGAAAAGGGCTAGCAGGTGGCCACAATAGGGTTATCTCAACAAACCCTCGAAGCAAATTCGAACCGGCCTAACGCCCTAAATCCACTGAGAAATCTTTAGCGCGGAAGCCAACACTTTACTGACAATTGGTCAAATTGCTTTCAAATTAAATCCATTAAAAAGAGGACATTAAAGTCTACAACTCCAAAGAAGGCCATAAGACGAAATTCGGATTTGAAAACGGTCAAAAACAACAAATACCAAAAGTGACCCGAGCATGTCCGTTAAACGGACACACATGTCCATTAAACGGACATCGCATGGTAAAATAGCCAAAATCTCACCCGAGAGTGTCCGTTAAACGGACACTTATGTCCGTTAGACGGACACGAGATGGCAAAAATTCCTAACTCACCCGAGGCTATCCGTTAAATGGACACTTATGTCCGTTAAACGGACATGGGCTGAACAAGGGACCCAAACAATCCGAGAGTGTCCGTCTAACGGACACGAGATGGCAAAAATCCCTAACTCACCCGAGGCTATCCGTTAAATGGACACTTATGTCCGTTAAACGGACATGGGCTGAACAAGGGACCCAAA
>JAOQMQ010000004.1:18836754-18862416 GCA_027563845.1 Erythroxylum subrotundum
AACCTAACCCTTCATTTAATTCAAGCCATAACTACTACTCTACATTTAATTCCCTTTCACCTACCACTTCATAAAAATTCAATTCCAATCTTATCCTCAAATTCTAACTAAGGGCCAATTCTAATATATATATATATAAATTTAAACCAATAAATAAACACAATTAACCAATTTAAGAAATTAGGAAATTCAGGAAAAATCAAAATCCAACACCTTTTATAGGTCTATCTTAATCGTCATATATTTATATCCCCCCGATGTCTCATAGAATGAAAGATCTCTTGAGCAATGCTAATGTTGTCCATGATCCGACGTCCCAGTACAAAGCTTGTTTGTGACGGATTCACCAAGGTAGGGAGCAATCATTTTAACCGGTTTATAATCACTTTCGTGATTAGCTTATACAACACATTACACAAGCTAATCGAACGGAACTGGTGCAAACGCACAGAACTTTCAACTTTGGGAATAAGGAGAAAAAGTGTTAAGTGAAGGGTTTCCGGAATTTCACCCTTAGAGAAAGCTTTCTATACCATAGTAACCAACAATGGGCCGACAACTTCCCATTGACTTTGGTAGAAAAGTGTGAGAAATCCATCACTTCTAGTCGCTTTCATCAGACCCATAGCAAACAACGTCTGGTGCACTTCATTATGGTGCACGAGACTCACGAGGTGTTGCATATCCTGGCCTACAATCAGAGGGAATTTACCCCTAAGTGCGTACCAACGAAGTTCCCCCTCCTCTGTGGTTTATAGGTCGATAAAGAAATGGATTGCTACCCGGCACAATGTCTCCTCATTATTGCACCAATTGTTACCTTCGAGCTTCAACATATTGACAAGATTTCGCCATCTCCGTGCTCTTGTTTTAGCATGAAAATAAGAGGTATTACAATCTCTAAACTGAATCCAATCACAGGTCGCCCGTTGGTGCCACAACAATTCCTCCTACGTAAGAATAGTCTCATACTCCTCTAACAGAGTGTGTTCTAGGTTTTGCAAATTTTGTGATAGATACTGCTTTACTAAAATCTTTCCGGCCAAAGTTTACAACTTATCATATTAGCTAGAACTTCCTAGTAGAAGAAAAGTAGAATCGAATAAAAACCATATTGTCATATTGTGCGATGATTTTAAACTAAAACAAGATGAGTGACATACTCGAAATCAAGAAAATGTGGTTGAAAAAAAATACCAAATTAACTAAGGTTATCATAATTTCCACTAAAGGGCACGGAAAATCAAAACACTTGACACTTCTACCAATGTGTATTGAATATTCATATTCCTCCAAGAGTTTCAAAGGGTTTCGATGAATATGGACACGACAATCCTTGTCAGTGGGTCTTTTTAGCATGGGTTAGAAGTGAAAGCCGATGGATTGTTTTTTGCTATGTGGTGTCCTGGACGACCTTGAACATTATCAAATGCGGAAGAAGACAATGCCAAAACCTTTACTATCTCTAGCAACATGCACCTTATGTAACACCTACGTCGCTCCTTTTAATTGTACACGTGTAGTTGGAAGTCATCATCAGCTGTACCCAATGCATTGAAGGTCCATTAAGGAGTACTATGTTAACTCCATCAGATCCGGTGATTGTAGTGTCACATAAAACCGATCAGATTATGCTTTATATTAATTAAGATGGACCAAGATAATTGAATTGTTGACTTTAGCTTGAAATTAAATTACAGTAACGAACAGAATTTAGAGCCAGTAGGCTAGGTTAGGTGAACCAACAAATTTAGTAAGATTCAATTAGTACCACTTTGGGTGTAGTGCGTTGATGAATTGGTTAGGTGTAAATCGGTAGACTCAAAAAGCGCTTTAACCTAAAATCGGTAGACTCAAACTTATGTATTGGCCAAAGCGATTTGTTTTCGTTGTGGTCACTGGTCAGGATATATATAATGAACATATAGAGAGAGAGAGAGAGAGAGAGAGAGGATTCAATATGGTAATCTATATGGTCTATGAGTTCGACATTAAGCGTGACAACCATAGTATCCGAATTTGGTAGTTGCAGGTTAAGGACGTTCACAAGAATAATGTTCCCCTAATTTACTTCAATCACTGATAAATTGGTCCACATATTTCACTCATGATATAAACACGAGAGACGTGTCTTTTGATTTTCTTTTTAAATTGGTCCACATATTGCATTCATGATGTCCACATGAGAGACGCATCTTCTTCTTCTTCTTCTTTTCTTCGGTTAATCTCTTTCAAACATTTACCTTCTTTTCAAGTTTTGAATTAATGTATTGACTAATTGGAAAAGTCAAAATAATACAGGGGTTCAACATTGATTTTTTTTCAATTTAATAAAAAAATTATTTCATCATTAAATAATACCAAAACCTTGTATATCCGTAAATTGGTAGGAGTATATAATTAAAAGAATATAAAGTTGTAAAATGAAAGAAAGTCAGGTTGTCTAAAATGATTCATAAGGCACATATGTTTCAATGGGTTAATTCCAAAAATTAAATGGTTTAGGTTTTAAAAATCAGTCCAAGGGTTAGGTTTAGTTTAAAAATTAGGCTCAAAAAAATTTGTGGATTTGGTTTAGGTTACAAAAAGTTTCAACAAGTTCAATTTAAAACCCTTTTTATAAATATTCTAAATTTAGGTTAACGTGCAAGTTTTCATTCGAATTATTATTAGAGGAATAAATTAGAAGTCACAAAACTCTCTATATATGGGTTTTATATATGTTCTTTCATTTACTTTCTTTATACAAATTTTTTGTTTGTAAATTATATTTTATATCCATCTTAAAGATTATTAATATTCTAAACTAAAAATCAAATAGTGCAAGATAGACTCTGTTTAAAATCTTTATAATATAGTTCAGAATATACATTCTTGACGAAAGATTCATTTTTTATTTTGCATAGTTTAACAATTGGAAATTGTTTAATGAAAGTCAATTGTTTGGGTATTCCTCTTATTTTCCTATACAATGATGACTAAATATTATTATAGACTTAGTGATTATGACTAAGTATCTTTTCGGTCATCATTTAAGAAAACTCCCATGTGAAAAGGTAGAACAAAAGTATGCTTTACTTGTTTGTTTAATGATCAAGAACCAGTTGAATTATGACAAAAGTACTGATGACTGATTAATAGAAAACACTTAGTTTTATTGAACCAAATAAGGTGATGATAGTCTATGTTTCTAGTGTTGAAATAGTTGTTTTAATTTTTTGAAAAACAAAATGAAACAAGTAACCGAAGTTATGTTCTTTCAAGAATTCATTATCAAAACAAGTCCATTTCTCTAACATATATTGGAAGTTTACTTTTATTATATAAAAATAATTAGTTATTGTTAATGCAAGAATTATAATGATAGTGATAAGTTTTTGTCTACCATCTCATGATTCTTATAAACAAGAAAAGATTAATTTTCCTGAAACAAAAAAGTTGCATTCTATCATATGAGACTTTATGACTAAGAAAGGAATACAAGAATATCCAAAAGGTCAATGCAATTACCGTGGAAAAGAATTTTTTAATCTAATTATAAATAGTACTTCTCACCTACTTCATCATTTAGAAAAATATCCAATGAAAAATTAGAATGATATAAGACAATATGTGATTAGAACTAAAATCATATTCTAATGGTATTATTGCATTAAAAAATATGAAATATGATCATAATAATTTTTTTAGGGTAATTAATATGAAATTTTTTATGGTAAGCTTCCTTTTATGTTTATTGAATTGCTTGTATTTTGATATATGATCAGCCTTACTTCTTACGTATAATATATCAACTAATTAGTAGGGTTACTTGTAAGTGTGATACAACTTCTTTTATTGATCCATAATGAGAATCAATACATAAAGAGTTGCTTAAATTTCCTACTTATATTTACTTGAATTTGATAATTGGAAGAATGAAGTATCAAAGGATGAACACACATGCATTACTACTCACTTTATTGATAACAAGTGGAAGTTGTAGAAAAGGATAATTCTTTTTAAGTCGTTAAAACTTCCTTTTGATAGATTATTACTTATAAATGAAGTAGCTCTTTATTTGGCTCAATGGAAGGTAGATAAAAAGATTTTATCAATATTAATAAAAAATGCTTCTTATAATGATAATATGGTCAAGTTTCTCAAGTTTCACCTTCCTATAAGTAGTTCATTATTTTTCAATAGGCATATTTTTCAAACATTCTAAATCTTATTATACAAGTAGGACTATAAATGATTTATGATTCTATTGCTAAAATTTGAATAGATTTAAGCATTTGCATAATTCTATTCCAAAACTTAAGAAGTTTTTTAGGATAGCTTGTAAAAGTTTTCATTTGAATATAATAAAGAAACTAAGAACTAATATATGTATAAGGTGAAATTCTACCAATATTATGATTGATTGTGCTTTATATATTTTATGACATAAGTGAGACTTCTTCAAAAGTTGTTAGAAGTCTTTTATGACATAACATTGTTCTTTTTTTAATTAAAATTATCTAACATCAAATGTTCACTTTGAAGGTATATGAAAATTTTAAAAATATTTAAAAGATGTTACAAGAAAATTTATTTATGTATGGCTTGTATGATCTATAAGAATATAAGAAATTGGACAAGTATTGGTAAAAGTACTTTTTGTTATTATCATGTGCTACTATTTTGGAATCTCATTATAAATTGGCTTATCTTCACTTTTTCTAGTTTGTACTTTACGATAATTTGACTACATCTAATTTTACTGCACAAGTGAAAACGACCATACTTATTATGCTTGAGTGTTACAAAAGTAATGGGGAAGATAATATCACTCAAAATATTGAATCTTCTTCTAGTTTAAATGATATTAAATGAAGTAAGAGTTCTAAAAAATATGATTATAAAGAGTATTTGAAGTCAATGTTAAATCCCAAACTTAAGCAATTTGAATTAGATATTTATTTGAAAGAGCATTTTATAGATCCAAATAATAACATTGATATATTACAATATTGGAATGTGGCTTCTAAAAGATTTTTCACATTGGGAATGTAGACTAGAGATCTTTTGGCTATTCATATTTCTATAACACCTTTAGAATCGACATTTAGTTTAGTTAAAATATGGTAAGTTCATCTCACATTTCACTCAAACAAAATACAATAGAATCTCTCATTACTTTTGAGAGGTGCATGACCACAAAAGAACTTGTTTTAAGTAATTTATTTCATATAAATAGGTATGACTTTTTAAATTTTAAATTATTGATTCTATTTTAATTATTTATTATAAAAATGATGACGATTTTTCTTTGAATGATGATGATAGATAAAAAGATGATAATGTTGAAGAACTTTAATTTAGTTTACTATAAATTTTATAAAAATTATTTTATATTTTATTAAAATCCAAAAGACGCACTTGTTAAGAGGCGACCCCAACGATTCCAACTTTTATTTTATTTTACTTTACTGTCTTTATGTTTATGCTCTTAATTAATGTGTAATTTTGTTTCTATGTAAATTTTTAAGGAACTTTTTTGGAATTTTATGTCATTAAACTTGTACGGAATTAGAAGAGACTTCTCAGCCTTACTTACCGCATTTGACTAAGTTTAATATCTTAATTGTTTGAAATTATGAATAAGGCCATATTTAAGTGTGAATTGGGTTGAAATTTCTTTATTTTCATTTTTTGTTTTAATAAACATATTTTCTCTATTAAATTTTTGGTTTGATATGTGTTTAGAATGTCTGTTTATATTATTATATGTTAATTAATAAATAAATATTATGTTTAGTGATTCAAAGTTTATAGGGAAAAAGAATTGGTAGAAAGAACATGAAAAATAGAGTTGAAGCAGGAAGTGAAGGTTATAAAAGAAAACCAACTCTAGTCTACAAGATGAGATAGGTGTTAGTGCTAACAAAGTGTAAAAGAGTATTAAGAAATCAGCATCGATATCTGGTGTTAGTTTATGAGCAAACAAAACTCTAAGAAAGTATAACAAAACCGGCATTGGTGTTATAATGTGTATGATGTTATTCCTGTTATGGACTCTGACAAAATAAAAGCTAGACTCAAAATTTTCAGCCTAAAGCCCCAATTCCTTCTTTTTTTTTTATCGCAACCTAACATATACAATGCATCTTTTGTTACCTAAATCTCAAGTTTTAAAAAATATGTGACCTTCTAAACACAAAGTCTTTCCTTCAAACACATGACCTATATCTTAAAACATTAATCATCCCTATTCATTGAATTCATACAATTAGAATATGCAAATTAGGGACTTTTCTTTTAAGAAGTTTTGGGAAATATTGGACACATATCTTAGGCTATACATTATCTAACTAAGTTATTTATGATTTCATGGTAATAGTATAATGAAGATGAGTATTAGCCTATTGAGTGTGGAAATTTATGGATTGAGTGCTACTCTTATGGAATTGTGAATTAAATTAACTTGGAATTTTGGAGCTTGTGTTGATTAAGGATTATTATTCTATAGTTTTTTACATTATGTTGACTGTTTAAAGTGTGGAAGTGGTGTTGTGTGTTGAACTTATGGATTGAAGTTTGTGAAGGGTGGTGAAGTGTTTGCATATTTGATTTTATGTACTTAAATGTTGACTCCAAGACTTAATATAAAGACTAGGAATCATATTCCTTCTTCTTTTCGTTAACACCACCCCCTCAGGAGGTCATTATGAGGTTTACCAATTAGTAGAATAAGAAATGTTACAATAAGTGGATCACTAGCAATATGGTTATGAAAAGACCATAATCTTGGATATTAATAGGTTTTTGAGATTTATAATGTGTTCTAAAATTTACATTAGGTTCATTTGTTAACTTTATGAGGAGATTATTACTTATAGGTGGTAAAAGAGTCATATATCAACATTAAGGAGAAAGTAACAAAATCCTTTTGCATATACTTCTATATTTGAGGCATTAAGGTATTGATTACAAAGGAAATGATTAAGGAGCATTTCAGGCTACCATCAGATGATAGGAGGTTGAGCTTTCAAAGTAAGATGCTATTAAGATATGATGAGTAGAAGCAGAGAGATGCATTGTATAAATTTGGATATAGGATCACCTATTCTACTAAACATATGCACTTCTTATGTAAGTACCTATATAACCATAACTAGTGCCTTATACACTAAACCATAATGTATTACTTCAGTCTAGTGGATTGAACCAAGTTTGGACCATAGATTCATACCTTATTAATTTGATTCTGAAAGGTTTAGGTAAGGCTCCACCAATCCCATTTTCATCAATAATATTGCAACCTATTAGAAATGTGGTTTGGCATATGTCACAAGATAAAAATTTTATGTTCTTAATGTTAATTAGTTAGTTGTTAGAAAGGTAAGGGTTAACCTCTCTAATGTTGAGGTTGTGAAGACAAGAGAGGTAAATTACAACAATGATGAATGGATATGGTTATTTAGTTATATTTAGGAGAACAATAAGTGGATTAACCCACACAAGCTTGATAGAGCATATCCAAATAACCTAGGATATGAGGCAAGGAAAATTAATAATGATGAATTTGATAAAGAGCAAGAGAGGAAATTAGGATTGTTAGCCCAAAAAGGATAATGATATAGCAACTGACATCATCTATTGATCAACCTTAAGGAGAATTATAGGTCTACATGGAATGCTAGATTCTATATAGGCCTATCTACAATGCTTTCCACCCTAATGACAACCTATATACACACATATATATAACAAGGTTTAGGTTCTTTTACGATTATTAAATTGTTTAGTGTATAAATATCTTTTTAAATTAACTGATGTAGGAGAATAAACACCTTAGATCTAAAGAACAAAAATATTCTAGATTACTATAATAATAAAAAGATTAACTAGGTATAATGAGTTTGATTAGATTGAATTGTTAATTGACAACTGGTTGTTAATTAATTGCATATATATATGTGATTCTTAAGAAAGGGCATAGATACTTTAAGTTGATTTTTATTTCAACATAAATAATCAACCTTATATAATAACTAATATTATACTCATGTGAACCCTAAAACTATAAGGTTTTTCTTTATTGATTTCTCTTCACTTGCTTAATTGTCTTAATTTTTTAGTATAGAAATTTAATTATTTTTATTAATTATTATTTTAATAGTTTTATTATTAAGGTAGGATTAATAGAATTAGTTCTACTGTCCATGTGGGATCAATACACGAGAGTACTCCAGTTTTATAAACTTACTACAATTAATTCTATACACTTGTAAATAGATTATATATTAGTTAACTTAGCAGAGGTATGGGTCAATCTACCAGAAAGTAGTTGACCATAGCTTTAGATGGTATAAATTTAATGTCTAAGAGATCCTACCAATCTAATTTAATATATCAATTCTAGGTTATTAAAATCATCAAGGGCGGTAATTGTCTAAATATTGATATTTGATTGAATTTTCTTTTGAAAATTTGTCTTGTTATTCATGCTCTGTTCTATCAATATAGGTTTTTTTATTTTATATTTTATTAATCAAAATCCATCAACTTCATTCTTTTTGTTACTTTAGTTTGCACTAGTTAGTAGCTATATATATTGTTTTAATCCATACCACTTTCTAGAAGGATCAACTTCTACTTACCATTATATAGCTTATCAATTATATGTACACTTGCCTTAGTTATAGGTAACAAATTAGTAATAAAAATTTTATAAAGTTAAAATGCACATCGGTAATGCATGGATTTTAAGATTTTTAAAATAGATATGAAAAGTGTATTTTTTTAAGGGTTTTGTTCAAGAAGAAGTTTTTGTTGATGAACCTCCTAATTTTGAATTACATATTGGTATCTAACGATATTTAAAGCTTTATATGGCATGAAACATGCTCTTAAAGCTTTGTATGAAAGATTTAAGTGAAATTATTTTAGAAAAATTAATTTTAAAAGGTTGATAGAACTCTTTACCATAAAAAGTATGATAATCTTATTGTTTAAAATTTTTTGACCTTATTTTTGGTACTACTACTGAAAGGTTATATAAGGAATCTTTTAAGAGTATGGGTAAAGAATTTGTGATGAGAAAACTCAACTTCTTTATTAGACTTTAAATTAAGAAAATGAAGGAGGTAATCTTCATCAGTTAAGTTAAGATGATGAGAGCAAATCTAATAATGTATAGTTTTACCCAAGTATGATACATAGTTTACATTACCTTACCATAATTAGGCCTAATTTCATGTTTAGTGTTTTTTTTTAATTAAGTATCGTATTGGAAATTGGAAACTGGAATATCAAGCTTGAGTTTGTTGAGACATTATATCAATTTGTTGGCATATTCACTAAACTACTAAGTGAGGATATGTTTGACATAATCAGGATGGAGTTAAACATGATTGAAGCATATTAAATGTGAATACGTATATGTTAACTATACGTAAAATTAATGTGTTTATTAGGCCAACATAACATGTTTGCATTTCAATTATAATTTTCTAAGCATTGTTTGACTAGATGCCTCTTTAGGTCGACACAAATGTTCTTGATTTCTCTTTCTAAAATGCTTAAGTTCCCATAAATTTGGATAATAGTCACCAAACCCTTTTCTAACTAGACATAATATCTATATAAACTGAAGTATATTTGCTAATAAATACACACAAGACTAAGTTAGAAATCATACACCGACTATATAGGAATCTAAAAAACAATGGAATGAGAGATTTCAATTCTTTGTTTTAAGGTTCTCCGAGAGACATATGGATAGCAAAGATAATTTAGGCAGTAGGTATTTTAAGAATTCTCAATTAAGTTTAGTAAATACAAATTTACTCATTTACCTATTATATTATGAAATTGTATAACTATCGTTATCGCTGTAATATCTGTTGAAATTATCACAAATAATCACTAATTGCCGATTAATAAAATTTTAATAGAAAATATTTTTAGGAGTTTGCGGCAAGAATCAAGTCTCATGCTTTCACCTTTTTTACTTATAAATTTACGCGTCCACTTTTTGTCTTCGAATTTTGTTCTCACAGGGTGAATTAACCCACTGTTGATTTTAATTAATTGGAGACAAACTTGTCATAAATAATATTTTTATATCTCTATCTTTCAACTTCAACGAAATAATAAATTGTAAAATAAGAATAAAGATAGATATATCCAGGAATATGTGTGTAGGCAGATAAACGAGGCCCCAAATATATAAGTTATGGAGAGGTAAGTTATATATGTATATAAATTATGTAGAGATGAAATGAACCAAAACAAAAACCACCTTATTCCCAGTAGGAAAATATAAAAGCAACATTACTTCAAACTGCATAAAAAAAGTAGTGCCAACAACAATCTATATCACTTGACTTTATGCGCGCCTCGTCCATTAAAGATAACACTTTATTTTGTCCCTTTTTTCTTTTTTAGGTTCCGAGCTACTTTACTGTAATAAAACATACTGAAAGTCAATAATGGAAGACATAAACATTGTACTCCACCACAGCATCTCCAGTTTTATAATCAAAAACACGGGTTCTTGCCTGAGCATAGCCATTGGCGAACCGAAACACACCGCTGCCACCAACTATGGGCATCTCTCTCACGGTGGAGAGCACGCTGTTACGACCCAACACGCTAAGTGTGCTGCCATTATACTTCCCTTCCACGAAAGCAAAGTTCAAAACCATTAACAGACCAACTTCGTTGAGTGAAGCAGATGCATACATACCCTGCGCCCTGCCTACAAGTTTAGTACTCATTTCAGGGCCAGCAGTGAGAGGATCGTCAATCATGGCTACCATACCAAACCCAGTTAGGGACGTGTTTGTCATGGCTGCGCTGGCAACTTGGACAGACGTCGGGTTTCTTCCGCTGACGATGTCGTGGAAGTAGAAGTGAAGGTGGCTTAACTTTTGTCTCTGCAGGCCTAGTTTTGTCGGAGAAATGTGTTTTGAGAAGGTGTAAGACTCGGCCTTTGAAATGTTATGTAATAGCATCAAGATTGTGAAGATGATTGGGAAGGTTGAAGGAAGGTTACGGAGAATTTTGGCCATACTAATTAATTGGAAGTTTGTGAAGATAAGGAGGATAGTTGTTGTGTCTAGGGTTTCAATAATTGTGGAGTTATATAGAGTGGCCAACCTGTAGGCCATTGTTTGTTTGTTTCACACTGGTTCTTTTTCTTTTTGTATCGGGATAATATATTACATGTTCTTAATAAGTTAACAGTTCAAAATATTGAACTTGGACGATATCATTTACATAAAAAAGTTTCCAATTTCACATCACTTCACCCTTATTTGTATCGTACGATGTATTTGTATTTTGTCTATAGGGATAATTACGGTTTCATTTGAAATAAACTGTAATAGCATTTAATAGCATTTGCAATATAGTTATTTAATAGCATTATATATATATATATATATATATATAGTCATGAGATGAATATATATTGCAAATAAAATTATATCAAAATCATAATTATAATATTTATATTACATTAATATTAGACACTAAAGATTGTAAAAAATATTGGTATATTTTATTTTTTATAAATTAAAAGAATTCATTGATTAAGTCGTAAATGGCATCAAGAGGAGGATTTACAAGGTTGTGTCAACCAAGTTTAGTAAGAATATATCAATTTTCTATCTACTATCTATAAGAGCAACTGGAATAAGAAACTTATAAATCAAAGATTCCATCTTCTTCTAAGAAGAAGGCTTATCTTTTGAGCTGCTTGGTGAGTTACCATTATTTCTCTAATCTAGTAATATATCCCTCTTCAGAAGAACTCGACGTCCTCGTCAAAATAATCCATCGACACTCCTACAAATGTGGCTCCCTTAAGACTTATTAATCATTGACACATCTCTCACGTACTATAGCCCCTCTCTATTAGATTTATCCTTACTTTTGTTTGAACGCTCTTTCATAACGCTGATTGCACCCAACAAAACATAATTATTGAGGTTAACTTCTTCCATTAAGTAATCCTCTCCTTCTCATTGATCCTTCGCGATCATGAAATTCATTTGTTCCTTACCCACCTTTTGTTTCGGGCATTAACGAGCAAATAAGGCCCTTCACAAATGACACAAGCAATATCCCCTTTTTCTATTTATTAGACTTATATTGAGAAGATTCACATACCTTTTCCTTGCCTTTCTCCAGCCCATTTCGTGTCCCACCATTATTTTTACCCTCATTGCTAGTTCAAATTGATGATGGCATTTATAGATTCACCAAGGCATCTGTAGCAACTATCGTGCTTAGGAGGCTTTTCACGTTCTGCCCCGAAGATCCATTTATGTCTGCAGCCACTATTGCACTTAGGAGGCTTTTCACGTTCTGCCTCCGAAGATCCATTTGTGCATAACATTGTTAGCTGCTTATGAAATTGAACAATTGGTCTTGCTCAAACATGTTCTACACATCCAACATCAAATATGTGAATTTCCTCACATACTTCTGTACCGAGCCATATTGCTTTAAACTTTTCAAAGCTTCTCTTATGAGCCATGAAATGTAATTAGCTCTTTCTTCATTTTCTTCGAAGTTTCAATGAGAGATTTACCCGTACTAATGTCTTTTGAGGTTATCATTCTCCACCATAACTTTACATCCTCTACCATATACAGAATCATGGTTGACACCCTCTTTAAATTAGACACCTTTTTCATTGCAAAGTATTACTCCATATCCCATAAAAAAATTTTGAGCTCTTTGGCACTCCACTTGTCATTGAAAACTTAGATCTCTTAAACCTTCACCAAAGTTAGGATCATGACCTCCAGTCTATAATCCTATTATGCCTTCATCAAGTCTGCTATTTGATGTTGCAACTATTAGATTTGTGTCTCCAAAATCTCGAACTGAGATGAGTGGGAAGCGATCTCTTCCTCCCTTTAAGGAATTGGCCCTATGAGTGCCTCCACTCTATTGACAAGCTCTACCAAATTGCTACCACCCATCATATCGAAATGTGGCTCTGATACTAGTTGTTTCAAAGGTCTTCTAAGTACCAAACTTATACTGCAAGTTGCGCCTATTCCTTTGCACAAAAATCTACGTAGGTTTATTTAAGCAAGAATCGGCCTTCCCACATAATCATCGACCAACTAACTTATTTCGAACACCTCACGAACTTTGTATTGTTTAACTCACAGTCTTACAAGAATACTACAAAAACACTAAACTATCAATGGAAACAATAAACACAAAAGAGCTATAGTAAAAACTAACTTTGTTACTTCCTCAAAAGTATATAAAGAAATGCTCTCTCTTAATGTGTTCGCTTCCCACCTACCCCTCATTTGCAACAAGGCTCAAATAAGCTATTTATTGGCACTTTGGGCTTTACAATTCAAAATCCTAATTGAACTAAACTAATTAGATCACCTATATCCTTATCATATTACATCACACTAACTAATTAGATGAAACCTCCATCCAAATAGGACCATATCTAATAAGATTTAGCTACATCATAACTAACAAGACTAGATGTTACATTTAATTAGGAATGATACATCCATATCCACGAAGAACTCCACTATCTTCTAAATAAATAAAATAATAATTCTCTAAACAAATAAAATTACAAATTTAATTATCTTAATCAAATTGAAATAAATCAGTTTAATTAAGAAACAACTTTCTTAATTTTAAGGAGTCTAATTAATTAATTTCAATCTAATTGAAACTAATTAATTATAATTTTAGAAGTCACTTTTCCAAAATTAATTAGGAATCAATATAATTATTAATCTTAATCAAATTAAGAAAAATAATTACGTTTGGAATTGATTTTTGAATTTTAAAACAATTTTAAAATTATGATTAGAATTTAATTAAAATAAGAATACATTATTACTTATTTAAATTATTCATTTTTAAGTTTAAGTCATACTTAAACTTATAACCAAACAAATTCACTAGTAAAACTATTGCCAAACACCCCTCTTCTTCAACTTATTCTCAAACCCTAATTTCATAAGAAGAACCCTACCCTCCAAGGATGTCGCCGTCAACTGCTGTGCTCTTCCAATCAGCCACATGTTGCTTGCTCTTGTGAGTAACGCCACTGCCCAAAGTGTCTCCTCCATCTCTAGGACCCAGACAACCCACGCTTTCGCATGGATCGCATGGGTTAACTCCCATTTTGCGAGGGCGAGCCAATAGAGAGCCACATTGATCCCAGCCATCCAAACCAACCTTCATTCAACCACCATGGAGCTTCCTGTGCCACTCACCCATTCCCACGAACTGGGTTGCAGGTCACAAACCCTCTTAGTCCTCCTAGACCAATCGGCGCAGGCTGCCTCTACACACTTGAACTCCAGTTCACGGTTTGCAAAGATCATGACCATAGTGTGTAGACCTTCAAGTGCCTAAGACAAAGTGGCCATCACAAAATGTCGGAGCTTCCATATCCCGAACTCACCGCAGTGCTTTTGGCGAGCACTTACTTGAGGCCGCTTGGTTTATACTTATTAGTAAAAGCTTGGAATAAGCAATGCAGACAAGATGTAACAGAGAGAATATACCAATGCGGAAGCTACTTTTCTGCTTTATGTTTTTCTACGGAAGGGTTTTAACTATAGGGTTTTGTGTTTTCCAGAATGTAGGTTTCTAACTTTCTAAAAAAAATTTTGAACACATAAACAAAATGACATCATATTCTAAACTTTTTCAGAAATTAAGTAGAATCAAATTCAAGGGTTTCGTTATTTTCTAGGTTTCCATTGTTTAATATATTGTTTAACACTTAAAGAATTTCAATTCCAAAATTCATCATCAATAACGATCCAAAAATTTAATCAACTTATAGAATTAAAATTCGGCTTTGATACCATTGTTAGGAAATTGGGTTGAGATCTGATCCCGACCGCAGCGGAATAATCACAAAACTTTTTCGTGACTTTTGATTTCTCAAAAATCAAGATATATTTAATTCTATAAATGATCAACACAAATTATAATACAACGAAATGTTAATTCTACCTTATTCCAAAGCTTAATCTTTGTCTTGTTGTATCCCTCGAACTGTTCTTGAAACCGATCCGTTTCAACCACTGTAGCCCGCACAAGTGTCCGACCTCTAACGGTATCCATAGAACAGGTTGAGAGAACTTTGTAACTCTTACAAAGAGTGTTAAGCAAGAAGTATTAGCTCCATAGAGTTTAAGCCTATTTATAATAAGCTTTGGACGTTTTAGTAATTTAATTGAAATTAAATTCTAATTTCAATTAAACTTTAATTAGAACTACAAATAATGCTAATTAAATACCAATTATGCCCATATGAGATTAAATATCTCATATTGATCCTTATTTATTAAATATCTCATATTTAATCATAAAGTTTTTCAAACTTTACAATCAAGTCCAACTTGATTAAATAAACTTAGCTCTCTTCAACCCATTATATATGTGAGACCTATTAGGTTCCCAAATATATTGGCAATGATTATAAAATCTAATTTTAATTCATAATTAAAATTAGATAAATTAAAACTCCTTTTAATTTATCCTTAATTCTCCAATTAAACAATTTATAATCATAGATCAAGATTGACGTCTAGTAACGCACCATGACCACCCAAATATTTAGGAAAGTCAAAGTAATTTTGACTTACTTTTCCGTGCATAATTTTTTCGTATAATTCAATCCTTTCATCATACAATGTTCCGATTAGACATAGAGCATGAAATTAATATTCACTCTATTTTGAGTCTAACCATATTAGTTCTCCGCCATTAGCTATCGATTCAATTAATGACATTTGTAAACTATTTACAAATCATCATTTCACCTTGGCCAAGAATTTCTTGAATTAATAATAATGAGAACAACGAAACATTTTTCCTTGTTACTTTAGGGTGATGAATCATATCTTGATCACTCAACTATCTCCATATAGTTCATGCTACATCCAATGACTACTGATTAAACGACTTATGATTAAATAGATCATAAGTAGTATCAAAACATAGCAATCCCTATACAAGATAACTTTGATAACCTCAAGTCAAAGGATCATTTATACAATCATCACAATGAGAATTCCATAGACATACAAGTAATGTTCCAAATAGATTTCTCATATCGGGTCTGTTCAGTGAACTTGTTCTCTAGCAAGCACCCATACGTTTGTTTAAGTATCTCTATATTTTAGCTTATGAGATCGACTACTTCCTTCATAAGGAAAAACAAAACGTGTGCCAGTCTTTTTACGTTCTATTGCTAACCAATCTTAATAGAACAATGACTAAGAACATTTAGGAATAATACATAAATGCAATATGAATCTCATAATTATAATTTCATTTGCAATGTACAATTATCCCATAGACTTTATCATATACATCTAAACATGTACAAAATAAAGAATGTCTTTAAATAATTTGTCACTAAACTACAACCAAAGCATTTGGTTGTAGGGCATAAAACAACACCTGGGAATTATAGTGGTCACATATAAGGTTTGGACGCTTGCCTTTATAAAGTTTCTTTTCAGAAGTTTGAAGAGTAAGATAGGCTCAAACATTTGGAGCTCAGAAATTAACATCACAAGAAATAACATTCTAGTAAGCTTCTTCACATTGGACAATTGCACAAACACTTAATAAGGATGGGTGACATGAAACCTTAAATCCTCAAAATCATGACTTAAACTTGCCAATAGATGGAAAACTTGATCTTCTTCATTCTATTTTCACAAAACAACTAGATCAACAGAGGAGTTGATACACCTCTATTTCATTTCTCAACTTTTTTTAAAATAACAATATATTAATAAAAGGCTTTTCATCTTAATGAAGGTTAGCAATGTCTCGTTGAATATAGTTGTTTTGGTTACCATACATATATAGAACAACTTCCTAAAGATCCAAAGAAGACTTACAATAACTAAAAATTTTAGTAAGATCACGTTCCAGTGAAATTAGGGTATCTAGTCTTTTTGACAGCTAGGTCTCATACTTTGGTTAATTAAAATCAAGAATTTTTATGCTATTAATAAATCTCGATCTCGATCTCCCACCTAGAGCAATAATGATTGCCTTTAACCATAAAAGATAATTAAAAAATTTTCAACAATATAGAAGTTAGCTTTTCAAAGGCATTTACATCACCATCAACAATAACGCTAGATAAGGAAGCAACCACTTGCTCTAATACCATAAAGAAGTTAAGAAAAAAAAAGACTTTTAGTTGAAAAAATATGATTCATTCATATTAATCTTATATAATATATACTGGTCTTAGTGGTTCTATAACCATGACAATCACTCATATATAATCTAAACTTCCTATAGACTAGTCACAAACTAAAATTTAAGGGGAATAGAGTGAAGTGGACTGAAATTTGCCATCCTCAAAAGTAAGGAGGATTAAACATTATAGCCTCAAAGCTGATGAACCATGCCTGTTCACTAAAAAGGTATGGAGGCTGATTCAAGACAAACAATCCCTATAGGCTAGGTGGGTTAATGATTTTTACATCAAAGGCAAATTCCTTTGAAATTTCAAAATTCCTAAACATACCTCAGCACTGATAAAATTCATTAGTAAAATCAAGGGACCTTTTAAAAGTGCAATGTGAATATCAGGTTAGGAATGGGAGTTCCTTCAACTTTTGGTTTAATACTTGGTCTCCATATGGCACCCTCTATCACCAACCTAAACTAGAGACCTTCAAAAGCATTATAAAGCAGGATGCTAAAGGAGACTTTGGACTAAGTAGCCTAAAGCAATGCTCAAATTATGATTTCTCTCCAAGTGTGGTTCGAGTCCTATCTAATCTTAACTTGGGAAGACATGAAGATAAAATCAAATGGAAGATGGAGGCATCGGGCACTTTTTAAATTGCTCAGCTAAGCTAATATACACCCAAGAACAACCTCAAGTTGAATGGCATCAGGTATTATGGTGCAAGAACTACAGTTCTAAGCATTCATATACATTGTGGAAAGCTTTCAAACTAAAGCTATCCACTTTAGACAGGATAGGTAGATTTTTCCATATCCCCCAATCGATGTACACTATGTAGGAAGGAAGATGAATCTCATGACCATCCCTTTGTCCTATGTCCCTATTCTAACGAGATTTGGAGATCTATAATGGTGATGTGTAGTATAGAGAATCTGCCTTCATCCTAGTCAACTATAACATAATGGAGCAAACTAACCTACATACAGGAAGGAGATTGATGGATAATACATATAACATTAGCTTACCTTGTTGATGGTATCTAGATTGAGAGAAACAACAAAGTATTGAAATCATCATGCGAATTGTTCGAGAGACTGTATGAACCAATATAAACAAAATTAGGCTTCATATCAACCTCTACGAAAGAAGCACAAGATCAGCAGTAAAGCATTACACCATTGGAACATAAATCATTGAACTCGTGTGACTTGCTACTTGCTCATTACCAATTTCTCTTCATTGAATTTCTGAGTTAACTCCTTCCTTCACGAGTAAGATCACTCAAAGCTTATACAAAAGCATAAGGGAATGTAGGAAACTAAAACATCATAGAACAAGAGGAAGAAGGCGAAGAATTCTAAACTTTTCTCATCATGGCACCTACCTTGGCTTGGAATAAAAGATGGTGCTCATGCATGGACTACGCTTTGCCTTTAGACATTGTACTGCATGCCTATTTTGCTGATGTATTAAACAACTACCTTAAGTTATTTGCCTAGCTTAGCATATAGTTGATATTTGTAAGATAGGCGCAACTGATGTACTATGCATATATAATAGTTAAATTCTAAACTTATGTATATACATGAATTACTTATATCTATCATTATTAACATAGATAATAAATAAACAACTAATAATTAATGATATAAAATTTTCTAACAAAGACTATCTTTATTATGCATTTCTAAGTTATTTATTTGTATGCATTAAATGAAGCTAAGCTATTTAGTGAACTAAAATTGATACCGGCATATTAAATTTCTTAAAAATAAAAGAACATGAACCAAAATATTGTACCATAAATTTGTAAATGATATTAATTGTTTCCTACATGGAAGAAAGCATTGTTGCTTTTACTTCTCATTCCAAAACCCCACTACACGGGGTCTACGGTTGTAATTGTAATTTTTTCAAAAGAGAAAAGATTATCAGTTTCCTTTTGAAAACTGAAATCTTTTTCTTTGAAAGTAATAATGCTATGAAACTTGGGTACATTGACCACCGAATAGTGATATAGACTATTCTTAGTGGGATTTGGGTAAACACATCTAGAAAAGATTTGGAAAGTCTTATTACTTAAAGAACCGACACCGAGAAAACTGTACTTGAGTATTTTTTATTTGGAAAGAAAGCCACTTGAGTAATTTTTTTCAATTCAATTGGCTTGTGAAGGAACTTACGAATGAACTAACTCAAAATATACTTTTAAATTTTAAAAAACAAAAGAAAAACAACTATAATTTAGAAGCTGGTAGGAAATCATCTTGAAGTAGCTATATGTTGACTAATTGGCTGATCTTCTACACGTTTCATTGCAGTAAATTAAATGCCTGATATATCCCTGCTTATCAGAGCAAGTCTTATTTCCACTAGAATTTGCTTTAATTACTAATTAAAAAAGAAAATGATTTCGTAATAAATTATTTGAAGTCAAATTTACTATAACTAATAAAATTAATAATTTAATAAATAATTACCATTATTTTATCATATAATTGAATTTTTTTAAAAAAGTAGCGTAGACTTGCGTTAACGAGCTCATCCAATCCCAACGTATCTGACACTCTGGTGGTGCGGCCATTAAAAGTTAAAAGACTTGAGGCCCGTTTTCACAAGGAGGTAGGTCATCTTCCATTTTACACTGTCGGTTACTTTATGACTTCTCATTGTCGAAATTTATTAATAATAATAATAATCCTTAACTAGTTAATTTGAAGTCTGGACTCTGACCTCACACATTTTCTCCATCAACCCAAAAAGCTGAATTTATTGACTGGACTTATATTAGACTAAGGCTCACTACTCTTATGAGGTTAGGCTGGCGAAAATGTCAATAGGATGGCTGGCCATATCACGATTCATAGCATTTACATTGAATGTCCTCTCATCAAATTGATTGTCCGTGGCCACCGTCATTAAAATAATTTTTTAAAAATTAATAATATATTACTGATATATGGATTTAAGGTCTCCAATTTCACACTAGTTATTTTTTACTGGTTGCTTTAATTTTGTTTATTTATGAGAACTTATGTTCGTCTATTTATTTATTCATACTGGATAATATCTCAATAAAATTCAACAGATCAAACTAGACAGAATTAGTCTCTTGATTTGATATCTTCCATAACATATATCAATGATATTATCTATTTGCGGTAAAGAAAAAATAATGTGCCAAATTTCATATCCTATATTAAAATTTTAAAAATAAAGAGTAAACTTCTATAATAAAAGCTATCATACTCAAAATTCATTTTTGATTTTTAAAGTAATCCTAAAATATAAAAAAAAAATAACAATGATCCACTTTTCACCAAATAGGATAGAGAGTAACAACAATATCCACATTATATAAATATTGAAACCAAATTTCATCAATAATTTACAAAATTAAATGTATAAATATAAAATCGCTCAAACTCGTAAATAAAAAATGCTAATTATAACTTAATAAATTAAAGAAATATAAATTGCAATTGAAGAAGAAAACAAGGTATAAAAACTATCAAGTATAATATATATGAAATGAAAGAGAGAAAGTTTACCAAATAAACCTCAATTCGAATTGAAATTATACCTAAAATTATAATTGACAAATATCATATATAATCAAATTGTCAATTTTAAATTTACCTGGATTAAACTGCAATTGAAATAAGAAATAAAAGAATGATAAATTATACCCTAAAACTTAATCTAAATTTCAATTTAAAAATAGAAATCTCAACTCAAATTGAAGATTTTATTATACTCATAATGAAATTGCAAATTTTTACTTAGTCTTTAGATCAAAAGAGCTATTGAGAAAATCTAAAATATAAAGTAAGAAAATTAAAAAATGAGACTTGAGAGAATAAATGAGATGCATGTCTTACCTAGATGGGAATGATGTTGATGTAGGTTCCTTATTAGCTCCTCATCTTGATTCGGCTTAAAGGATCTTCTTCAGCCATTGAGCTTCCCCTAGAGACCAAACTTTGATTACCAGCTTCTTCTTTATTAATGCTTAAGTTTAGTGGATGTGTTCTAGGATTCACATTAGTTGAGTTAGATAAGTCATATGAGACTGAGTTTACTAATTGATTAGGCACTCTTACTAGTCAGTCTTGGTGAGCATTAGATGCAGATTCATGAAGTTCAGAATTTTGACTATCTTTCCCACCTCCTATTAGTTTCTAGTATAGACCTATAACAAAAAATTTGCCAATGGGCCTCCATTGCTTAGCTTGAGATGAGAGCTTCCAACTATAAGAAAGTAAGATATCAAATTGAACTAGATCCTTAGCTTCATCAAGTTTCATTATTGGTAAGGTCTCTAGTAGTTTTTTTTCTTACCTCAACACCAATGCAAGCATACCCCAACCTATCCAAGTTATGAATATAAGAATCCATGCAAAGGGCTTTCCTAGGGAGTTGGCCAAGTATCTTAGCCCCTCAACTGCCTAGTATTTCAATGGAACTAAGTGTAAATTAATCCATACAGCGATGACTTCAATTCTCCTTCTGTCCAGCTCCAAGTCAGACATTCACTTTGTAGGAACATGGGTTGTCCTCCTATATGCCATGAACCTAGTTCCATGATTGTAACTAGGTCTATAACCTCTGCAAACATAAAGATGAAAGCCTATCTTTCAGTCAATAGGATTTTCACCAATCCAAGCTTACTCCACTTGGTTGAAGCCCAATTTGTAGTTGTGGGAAAGTAGGTCTCTTTCCCAGGAAGTAACCAATTAGTGAGGATGACTAGGAAGCAAGGGTGGGGTGGTTAATGATGTCTTTCACCAAAGGGGACTCGATATGGGTAAATGATATTGGTTTTCCCCATATTGGTTTTAGAACTTGTAAGTGATTCTCTACCACTAACACCTGTGACTTAGTTTGTCCCTTGATCTGATTAGGGATAAAGGAACTAAAATCCTTGGATTGGAATCACAAAGGATTTATCTACCAACCTAGGGAAGGTAGAAAAATTTTCTCTAACATGCTCATCTCGCCTGCATATATGTCCACTAAACCCTTAGATGAAGAGCGTTGAGGCTATACCTAAGTTATATGGCACTAGGGATTCCTCCATGAGGCAAAACCTCTAATTGGGAAGAAGGAAGGAGGTATATGTCAGAATCTTTCCAAAAACATAAATTTGAATTGGGTTTAACGAGAGTATAACAGTAAATCAGTTAAAGAGAAGCCAGAAAATATTTCTCATACTATGTTCTCTTTCTTATAATTTTTATTTCTTATTTATTATATATCAGTTTTTAATGGTTTAATAGTGATTAAACCTTTAAACCTTAAACTTCCCTTTCACTGGTTTGATGTCTGATTTAATTTTTAAAATATTAATTTTTAATATTTTTCTAGTGGCAGGTTAGAATCTTCAATTACATTTCTAAGAGAATTTTAAGCTCAACTCCAGTTACTTCTTGAGGCATCTTTAGCTTTCAGTGACTGCCAACTTACTGTTGTAATTCTAAGATTCTTAATAACACTAAGGATCACCAAACATAATCCTAAATTCTTTGTGAGATGAGTTCTAGCATAACTGTGTAAATGCCAGATAAATATCTTCCCAAATTTGTATCATAGTATAAGAAGTGTATTTGCTAATGCAAAAATGCTAGTTGTATTTAATGATTGATCATTTTTCCAATTAATATGCCTTTTTGTACACAATACTTAGATAAGAGTCGAAATTTCCCATGTTTTGGTCAATGTTGATTCTCTATGGTTCTTTTTTTTTTATATCTCCCTACTTCATCTTGTACTCTCCAAGGAAACCTTTATTTTCTTGAAATATTTTAGGACTTTTATTCGTAAACAATGAACATGTTTTCTTCCTAACAAAGCAAGCATCAACTCCATATTTACAATTCAAAGTTGTCGAGATTTGTTCAAAAGTTTACATGTATAATGCCATCATCAAATAGTTTCTGTCAAAATGGTAGACACCGTTTTCAGTGCCTACCAAAGTTAAAATAAAAAAGGTCAAGGATAGCTGGGCAAATGACTAGCCAACCCACACATCTCCTAAATATAAATAGGTAGGAGATAAAAAGAGCAAATCATCCTATTAGCAAAGAAAAGAAACGAGAGTGAGTGAAAAGAGAGACAAAATATTTTATATATTTTGTGACTTTAGTTTTTCTTCTTGTAATTCTCCATTTTTTTAATAGTAAAATTCTTCTATCCTGATTCGTGGTTTTTACCCTAATTTAGAGGATTTTCACGTAAAATATGTGTGTCTATTTTATCCTCAATATTTTTAATTTCGTTTCAGCTGCGACCCTACTTTGTCCAAGTCCTAATTGTTCCTAAAAAATGGTATCAGAGCCTTGGGTATGTATATCTGCTTACTATATGTTCTATGGTTGCCACCAAGAGTGGATTCTCCACATCAAAAGATAAGTTAGAATATTATTCACCCTATCAAAGGCACTATTATAAGCCGGTTGTGATAGAAGTAATGGCGGCAAAGTGTGACATTGAAAAATTCAACGGAGGCAATTTCTCACTATAGAAGCTAAAGATAAAGGCAATCTTGAGGAAAGATAATTGTCTGGTGGCCATTAGTGAACGGCTAGCTGGAGTCACAGATGAAGTGAAATGAGATGGATGATAATGTTGTAGCTAATCTTCACCTAGCTTTAGCTAATAGAGTATTATCCAATATAGAGGAAAAGAAGACTACGAAAGACGTATGAGATCACCTCAAAAAATTGTACGATGCCAAATTATTCCACAACAAAATTTTTCTGAAGAGGAAACTATACACTTTACGTATGGTAGAATCCACTTCGGTGATTGAGCACTTAAGTACTTTAAATACTCTATTTTCCCAACTCACATCATTGGGTCACACAATAGAGATAAGTGAACGTGCGGAACTTCTACTCCAAAGTCTAACAGATTCGTATGATCAGCTCGTCATAAATTTAACAAACAATACAGACACTCTAGTCAACAATATTGCAACTACTATTCTGGAAGAAGAGAGTCGATTTAAGAGTAAAGGAGACAGACTAAAAATTTTGCAACAAGTGGAAGCCTTGGTGGGGATGAGATGTAAATTAATGGAACGTGGTCCAAGTGGGAGTTACAATTATGGTAGATCAAAATCCAGGAGTAAGAAGAACTATAAATGCTACAATTGTGGCAAGAAAGTTCACCTGAAAAAGGATTGTTGGAATCTAAACAAGAAAGATTTTGTTTCAAGCACTTCAGATGATGGAAGCGTAATGGTTTGTGAAGCAGTAACGACAATTAGAGGAAAAAGAAGATTTGATGATGTCTGGTTGTCTGATTCAGCAGCTATTTTTCATATGACCTCTCGAAACAAATGGTTCCATCAGTATGAATATGTCTTTGGATGATCAGTGTACAACTGTAATGATCAAGGTCTTAAGATCGTTGGTATTAGCAACATCAAATTAAAGTTGTATGATAGAGGGTCTGAAGAAGAATTTGTTATCTATAGGACAACTGGATGATCTCAGTTTTAGATTTGAGATTCAAAACAAGATCATGAAAGTGATTAAAAGAGCACTGGTATTTATGAAATTAGAGAAGATTGTTGTAAATCTGTGCATGCTGAAGGGAGTAACTTTGCAAGAAGGAGAGGCATCCGTTGCAGTGACTAGTCAAGATAACAAATCTGCAATGAAGTAGCATAAAAAACTTGGACATATGTCAGAACAAGGAATGAAGATACTTGCAGAGAAGAATATACTTCCAAGTCTTACAAAGGTTTCACTACCCTTCTATGAGCATTGTATTGTGAGTAAGCAGTATTGATTGAAATTCAACACATCAAATTTAAGAAGCAAAGAAATTCTAGAATTGATTCACTCTGACGCATGGCAAGTGCCAGTTACGTCCCTAGGAGGAACAAAATTCTTTGTATCATAAATAGATGATTATTCGAGGAGATGTTAGGTATTTCCTATCAAGAGGAAAGCATATGTGTTTTCAATCTTCAAATTTCATAAAGCATGGGTGGAACTTGAATCTGTTAAGAAATCAAGCCTTTGAGGTCAGATAATGGAGGAGCATATACTGGCAAATAATTTGATGAATTTTGCAAGAAAGAAGGCATCAAAGACAGTTCACGACGACATACACTACTCAACAAAATGGAGTAGTAGAGCAGATGAATAGAACTATGTTGGAAAGAACAAGAGCGATGTTGAGAACTGCAAGCTTAGATAAGAAATTCTAGGCAAAAGTAGTCATTACCACCTATTATATGGTAAATCGAGCTCCATCAACTACAATTAAGTTGAAGACGTCAATGGAGATGTGGGCTGGTAAACTAGTGGATTATTCCGACCTCTATATATTTGGAAGTCCTGCCTATATGATGTTCAATACCCAATTGATTGAGCCAAGTTTATCTTATAAATTGGCTGCATATTCATATCTTTTTATGCACTTGTTGACTCTTAATTAAT
>JAOQMQ010000004.1:18864346-18880548 GCA_027563845.1 Erythroxylum subrotundum
ATGCAGTGGGAGTGGTTAGTCAATATATAGCGAATCCTAGTCGAGAGCATTGGAATACAGTCAAGAGGATTCTCAGACATATCACGAGTATCGTATGCATCAGCAGTGGGGAGCTTGATATTCGCTATGATTTGTACAAGACCAGATATTACACATGCAGTGGGAGTGGTTAGTCAATATATAGCGAATCCTAGTCGAGAGCATTGGAATACAGTCAAGAGGATTCTCAGATATATCAAGAGAACCTCATATGTTGCATTATGTTATGAAGGATCATATTTTATTATCAGAGGATATACTGATACTAATTATGCAGGTGATCTTGACAAAAGTAAATCCACTACTGGATATGTGTTCACATTAGTTGGAGGAGCCGTGAACTGGGTTTCAAAACTGCAATCAGTTGTGGCTATGTCAACAACAGAAGCAGAATATGTAGCAGCTACACAAGCAAGTAAAGAAGTAGTGTGGTTGAAGATGTTGTTGGAAGAACTTGGGTATAAATAAGAGAATATTATTATGTATTGTGACAATCAGAGTGCTTTGCATCTTACAAAGAATCCAACATTTCATTCAAAGACAAAGCACATTCGAGTCTAATACTACTTCGTTCGTGAGAAAGTGGAAAAAGGAACAATAAATATACAGAAGATTCATACTATGGATAACTTGGCGGATTTTATGACAAAAGCAATCAATGTTGACAAATTTATTTGATGTTGATCCTCCTGTGGCTTAGTAGAGACGTAAGCAACATAAAAAGACAAAATATAAAAAATATTTTGTCTTTCTTTTCACTCACTCGCGTTTCTTTTCTCTCCTAATAGGATGAAAAGACAACATGACTCTCTACCTATTGATGAAAAGAGCAAATCATCCTATTAGTAGAGAAAAGAAACGCGAGTGAGTGAAAAGAAAGACAAAATATTTTGTATATTTTGTCAGCCTAGTTTTTTTCCTTATAATTCTCCGGTCGTTATTGTTCCTAACAGTTTATTCTCTTAATTCTAATTCATTACTGTTCTATTTTCATTTGAGCTTTCCTTTCTTACGAACTTATTGCCCATCAAAGTCTAACGGGGATGCGGTAATGACTCCAAGGATAGTTTATTTTGAAAGGAAAAAGGCAAATGCAACCTATTCCGCCTTCACTTTCCAAGACCAATTTAAACTTAAGACAATCAGTTCTCCATATCTCGCATAAAGATCGAAGGCCCCAAGGCCAGGGTCCACACAAAACACGACTCAGTAACAGCAAGTCTTTATAGGGTAACTTAATAGGCAGAGGCTTGTTAATGTCCTGTCTTCGTTTGGTAAAACCAAAATTGAGTTATTATCAGTTAGTGGGTCCTCATGGGTAGGCCCAAAGTACCCAAATCAGTTGGTCCAACCATAATTAGATCTAAGGTGACAAGCCTCACACTGGCTTGCCGGGTTTCATAAGCAAGTCAGGATTGTTGTTGCACTACTGAGTCACCTCACCTTCTTCAGGGGATCAGGGGACAAAGGACAAACATTAACTCTGATGCTTAAAGTTTGAATCATTTATTAAGAGGACTGAAATCTCCCATCTATACTTAGCTTCTTGAATTGAAGCGCCATGTTGTCAGTTTAAATTTGTAAAATAAATCATTCAACTCAAAAATATGCATAAGAAATCTTTCAGATTCAAGAAGAGGCTACATATAACTCTAATGTATCTCAGTCAGTGCAGAGAAACACAGGCCTTCTTCATGATAAAGGCTATGATATCTGCCAATAAATTTATTATCATCATCATTATCATCATTATCATCACCCAGTCTGAAATCTCGCAATGAAGTAGGGTCTAAGGAGGTTCGACAGTACGCAGCCTTACCCCTACATAATAGAGAGGCTGTTTCCGGTGGACCTGCATGCAAATAAGACAATATAAAAATGATGCAAATTACAAAAACAAAACAATAAAAGAATAATAATACTAAAAAAACAAATAATCGAGGGGAATATCTGTAGGGAGCCAATCTGCAAGAACATAAATAGACTACAAAGTCCAACCCTCGTTGACCCCTCATACTTGCCGGGCAAATCTACACACATGACACGGTAACTCTTAGTAACTGATGGACTAATCTTGGGTAACTAGACGGTTAATCATTTACCCTGATCCGATCGCGCCAATCTTGGGTATCTGCCAATAAATTTTTCAACAAAAATATTTTTGTTGTAGCAGTTGTTAATGATAATATCAAATAAGGGTTGCAATACAAAGTATTTGGATACTTGCAGTTTGAGTGGGAATTGGAATACCCAGTCGTAATGGAGCGGTTGGAGTAAGGATCATCTCTATTGGCGTATCACCGAATGGGGCCTTTCATGCTTTTTGGTAATTGTCTTCTCCTTGTATTATATTTCTGTGAGTTAACGGAAAAGAGAAACCTACTTCAAAGACAATGATTGCGGATTACCTAAGAAAATGTGAAGACAATGATTGGCAATTTGGCATCTAATATAGTCCCATGTTGTTTGTATATGGCAACAAATGTAACGCACAATACTCAATAACATAGCTCATTGATTAAGATGGATGTCAAGTTTTTTTTTTTTTATTAAGGTATTCTTTTCCTATACTTTTTTTTTTTAATACTCTCTCTCAAAATCGACAATTTCATTTTGACGACTACGAAATTATCATGCATGGTTGAATACTTGTGTATTAATACTTTCTCACATTACTTATCCTGATAAATTGCAATATTGAAGACAAAAAAAAATACCCCTTTGACTTTTATTTTTACCAAATGAAATTCCAAGTACATATATGATGGATATTACATAAGATGGTTAAGATGATTTGGACTTTTAGATTAAGTGATACGTATTTAAGTTGAAATTCTTTATCGGTCTGATTTTCCTTCCATTATATTAGATATATACAAAGACAATCAGTCATTTTAGTTCGTAAAAAGATATAACTGTTTCGAAAGAAAGGCTTCCCCACATTGTTTACAACTTAGAATAAAACACTTTAAATCACGGAGTTTTGGTGTACATATTGGGTGCCCACTTCGAAAGGAAACCGAGAAAGATAAAAAGGCAGACACAAGGAATCCTGTGGCTCCTTAAACGAGTGGATAGAGAGAGAGAGAGTCTTCTGTGTTTATATGTAGAGGTTTTCATTTTAAAAATAAAATATATTAATGAGAAATGGTTAAAACGAAAATTAAAAGAAAAAACTCGAGAAGGGAATTTTTTAAAACAAAAAAGAAAAGAAAAGACAGAAACTCACGGGCTGAATTTGGTTTTGAGTAGTCCCAATCGTAAAATATGTTGTACATTGCAGAGAATATTTAACTTACCATCCATGGGTTAACACAGTATATGACGTTAGAAAATAATTATCAAGTGCAGACATCAAACTTACCTTCCATTGCAAGATATTAATCACGAATACTAAAATAAAAGATAATGGATAAGAGTGTTAAAGAGATCTGACGGATCATTAGTATCTTTTGTTTTAAGACGTGTCAACAGAAGTCAGTGATTAAGCTTTAGAGCTTGGCTTGGTTAAGAATTTTCATTTTGGTCCTTCCCCACACAAAATTGCTCCATCTCTCATAATCATTCTATTTCCACCCAACTCTAATCCTCAATCAGTAGTTTTGAGTGACTTCCAAAAGCCGTCAAATAATAATTACTGGGTCCATGCTCAGACCAAAACACAAAAAAGGCAAAGAAAGAAAATTCCTTTTGTTGGGTTATAGGAACAAAGACAAGTGACCAGTAAAAAACTCCCTTTTCCTGTCTATTGCAAAGACTAGATGCGACAAAGTATGGTTAAAATGAAGTAGCGCATAACTGGAAATGATAATCGTCGATAGGGCAGCTTGTTCACCGACTGGTCCGTTTCTTGCTCCAATAAAAGTTTATGATTATAAAGCCCCAAAAACGAGGAAATTGCCAGATCCAACGGCTATTATACGACAATTTATAGTTCAGCTACCGGGCTTCCCATTTCTTGGATGCCTCCTTTGAAGTAGTTGACGAAGGGGGCACGTCAGTGCCAGCATGCATACTTTTTTGTTTTTTTGTTTTTAAGGTTGGTTTGGTTGACGAATAGAATTAGTACACTTTTGTCTTTTGTCTTTTCTTTTAATTTACTTATTTTCTAAAGCATCTTGAAAGAAAAGTAGCGGTATCCTTTTTCCTTTTACTTTTCTAATGGATAAGTGACCTTTTGTTTAATTTTGATTTTGATGCACATTTTCGAGTGGATTTTCATAATTCATACATTAGAGAATTCGTTTTATATATTAATTGCATTCCCCAAATTTTCAATCATCAAGTAAAGACTTCTTTTAATTAGGTAATATTATAAAAGAAAGACTTCTTTTAGGAATTAGGTATTTGTTATTATAAAAGAAAGACTTCTTTTATTTTCATAGTCACGATTGTTGAGCCACAAAGAACTTCCTTCACCTTGTAAGTATGAATTTAGATTTTTTTTTTTTTTGCTCCATTACCTAAAAGCTTGTACTTTTCTAATTTTTATCAAGTATTGAGTCTCCTTTGTAAATTCATACTTAATCACATTGTTACTTTAAATAAAATCTAAATTAGACAACTTCAATATCTTTGTTAAAAGTGACGCTGCAGTGAAAGTGAAAATTTGATAATTGTCACTTTTAAATTTTGATATCATAAACCTCTTTTCCCATATTAAAATGTTTTAGATTTATTTGTATTTTAAATTTAATTTTTATTATGAATTTAATGATATTGTATTAATAATAGATTTTAAAATTAAAATTATTGAATATATTGAAGTAAGGGTATATTATTTATCTAATATACTTGTAAGTTTCATTTTAATATCTTTTAAGTTAAAACTTTACATTTTTTTAATGTTTCTCTATTTTTTATATCCGTTATCCTACTACTTAAAGGTTCATTGTCAATTTACATTTAAAAATAATGCTACTTTCACATATATAAAGTTTGATCTCACTAAAATAATTTTCTTAAACATGTTTCACTAAAATATAAATAAAATAACTAATGCCAAGTAAAAAGAAAATAATTTTCTTAAACATGTTTCACTAAAATATAAATAAAATAACTAATGCCAAGTAAAAAGAAAATAATTTTCAAGAAATATATTGTATGGACTTGTTAAGTTGCAAGTAAAAGGATTATTGTAGTTGAGCCGATTAGGTTGTGCTAACCTATTGTTTAAAACCAGTCTCAAGTTTTAGTCACTCGGTTCCATTGTAAGAGCAAGTTTGTGATATGAATTTGCAAAGTTAGTGTATCAAAGTTTAAGAAACATGGAAACAAGAAGAGAACAAAACAGAAAGAAAATTCGGATTCTGCTTTTTAACAATATAATTTCAACAAAGTAATTAGCGGGGAGCTTAGATTGACAGATAAAATAAAAATAAAAATAGCGTGCAAGTTGGTTAACAAGGAAACAGAAAAGGAAAACAAAAAAAAAAAAGCTATTACATTTACAATTTAAGGATCAATTTTATGAACTATCAAATTTGATTATGGTATGACATTGTACCAACATCACTCAATACTGATTATCGTTTCAAGTAATTTTTTAAAATTATAAAATAATCCCTAAATTTTGTTAAATTTACAAAATAGTCTCTAAATATACTGAATTATATAAATTATAATTTCACATCTTTCAAAATCATAAAAAATAGAAATTTGAAGTAACAACCAGGGATGAATCTAGAAATTTTTTTGAGTGGGGGCAAAATTTTAATGGGAGCAAAATTTTATTTTTAATGGGGGGCAAATTTTTAATAGGAGCAAAATTTAATTTTATTTATAGGATCAAAACTTAAAATAATAATTTTTTAAATGAAACACTTGCCCCCAACGTGGATCCGTCCCTGGTAACAACAATCCATTTATTTCTATGAATATTACTTTTTACATATTTCACATATAAATAATATTCACATTTAATATAAAAAAGATGATCTGACTATCATACAAATATAAAATTAAGGAGAATATAGAGTATTTAATGTGTTACAATTTCATCATATAATAAATAATAATTGCATTAAAACATCAAATAATAATAATAATAAAGATCCATGACTCTTTAATTATTACAATAAGAGTTTGTACTGAAGAAACAACAGATTAGAAGTGAAACCTAAAGCAAAAATATTTACAGTTATATTTATATTGCATATTTAGAATTTAACATATACATTAAATATAAGTGAAATTAAAAAAAGAGAGAGAAGAAAAAGAAAACTTAGAACTTCATTTAATTAAATATTCACTCAAATTATATTAACCCCAACTTTCATTTGGTACAAAATCATCATTGATGTAGAAATAAAGAATGAAGAAGAAATGTAAAAATGCTCTACGTATTTCTAAGTGTTAATTATGTGATGTAAATCCACCTATTTATACACTTTAGGTGTCTCTAACTAAAATAACAAATCAATTCAATAATAAACAATATTAATGTATATGATTTTAGGAGAAAATAAAGGCTAATTACATTGGATAGTTGATTGAATAAAGATTACGTGAATATATGTTAATATTCCCCTCAAACTCAGAAGGGTAGTAAAGATGCTAACTTGAGTTTGGAAAGAAAATCTTGAAAACATCGACGTGGATGTGATTTGGTAAAAGGATCAATAATTTGTGCTTGAAATAAGATTGGGACAAGTTGTATAGTTTTGTGAAGCACATGATGATAATCGATCTAAATGTGTTTAGTTCGTTCATGAAAGACATCATTGAGAGCAATCTACATGGCAATATGATTATCACAAAAGAGAAGAACTGCTGAAGAAAAGTTTACACTGATGTCTTGAAGTAACCATCATAACTATAAAAAGTTCAAAGGTAGTATCAGCTAGGGCTTAGTATTCGGAGTTAGTGCTTGAGCGAGAGACAATTGTTTGCTTCTTACTGCACTAAGAAATGAGAGATGTGCCAAGGAAGAAAAAGTACTTAGCGGTAGATCAATGATCAGTTGGGTCAACTTCAAAGTATGCATGTAAATCTAGTGAAGATGAATGACTGAAGTGAAGTCCATAAAATAAGGTGCCCCGAATGTATCAAAGGATATGAAGAACATAAAAAAAGGTGAGTGGTATGAGGTACAGACATAAACTGACTAACATTGTGAACTACATGAGCAATATATGGACGAGTGACAATAAGGTATATAATACTACCAACTAGCTGTTGATAAAGTATACCATCACTCAGAGGAGTTCCACCAGTGGCAGAGATATGATCATTAAGGTTAAGTGGAGTGTTGACAATCTTAGTGTCAGTGAAACTAGCATGAGAGATAAGATCAATAGTATACATGCATAAGATAAATAGTATCCTGAATCATCAGAAGATGCTTCAAGGCCTAAAAAATAGCTCAGGGGACCTAAATCTTTCATTTCTATTGTTGATGAAGACAAGATTTGAGAGTAGCGATCTCCTGAGTGTCATCGTCAGTTATTATCATGCCATCAACATATCAAAGGAGAAGAGTGCGCCTTAGGTCTGTTTTTTGGATAAATAAAGCATAATCATAAGAGCTGGATGTAAAGCCAAGACGGTTAATGGTGGAGTTGAATTTAGCAAACCATTCTCGAGGAGCTTGCTTAAAGTCATACAAGGCTTTGCGAAGATGACAAACTTTATTAGGTGGATATATATATATATACCCAAGTAGAGGTTGCATATATACTTCTTCATAAAGATCACCATTAAGAAAGACATTCTTGACATCCATCCGAAACAATTCCCAATGCTTGTTTGCTACTACGACAATAAAACTGCAGATTGAAGTTAAGCGAGCTATTGGAGCAAAGGTCTCCTCATAGTCAATTCCATATTCTTAAGTAAACTCCTTTGTAACCAATCATGTATTATATCTTTCCATTGATCCATCAACTCAAGTCTTGGTTTTGTAGATCCATTTACAACCAATAATAGACTTATCAGAAGGTAGGTCGACCAAGTCTTAACTTTTGGTGTTAAAGAGAGCCTGTAATTCTTCCACCATTGCTTGCTAGTGTAAGAGGTTAAATCTGGCCTTATGATAGGTGTGAGGTTCATATAGAGTAACAATAGTGGAATAAACATGTAAGTCTTTAAGACTAATAGATGGTTTACTTACTCAAGAGGATCGATAGAGGGGTTGTGGAGACTTAGTAGATTCTGGTGAATGAATAGAAGAGGAAAAGTTATTTGGTGAAGATGGAGGATCTGCAGTCGAAGAAGATATAATAGAAATAGGTGACTATTGTGTTAAGCTATTAGAGCTATAAGATAAACCTACAGAAGAAATATCAGGAAACAAAGGTATGGTAGGTTAGAAAAAATTTTGTGTGAGTGTTTAGTGACTTCGAATTTTGATATTATGGAAAACATTTTATATTCCCAAAAAATGACATGTTGAGATATTCGAAGTCTTTAAGATAGTAGATCACAACATCTATCTCCTATGTGCTCTATCTCATACCCTAGAAAACAACATAAATGTGCTCGGGTTCAAGTTTGGTATGCTGATAAGGTTGTAATAAAACAAAGCACGCACATCCAAAAACTTTAAGAGACTGATAATCAGAAGAATGATTGAATGAGCACTCATATGGAGAGATACTACCTATAATAGGAGAGAGAATATGTTTAATAATATAGACAATAATAAAGGTTCCTTCTCCCCAAAAGGTTTCAGGATAAAAAGATGATATAAGAAGGGCTCAAGTAGTGTCAAGAATGGGTCTAATTTTGCATTCGACCAGACTATTTTGTTGAGATGTGTTTGGATAGGATCTCTAAATGATGGTCCCTTGTTGATTAAGAAAATTGATGAATTTTGTATCTTTGTATTCCATTGCCTTATCAGTCCAAAATACTTTAATTTTACAAGAGAACTGAGTGTGCATCATATTAGCAAAATGAGAATAAATAGAGAATAGTTCAAGTATATGGTGCATTAGTTAAATCCATGTATACCAAGAAAAATTATTGATAAAGATCATATAACATTTCATGCTACCCATAGTTTCATGAGGTGCATGTTACCAAGTATCACAATGAATTAGATCAAAAGGTGCTAAAGAGATAGAATTATTTAGAGAAAATGGTAAAGCATGACTTTTAGATATTTGACAAGGGACAAAATCAAAATGTTCAGTCTTAACATGACCTAGGTTATCGTTAAATACTAAAGACCCTAATTTAGAGGTAGAAAGATGACTTAAATGAGATTGCTATATATAAGAGGTGATAGCACCAACAACAAACTTTGGAGGAAGATTTAGTGAAGTAAGCTCAAACAATCGTCCAACCTTATGCCCTTTCCTAAGGATCTTACCCATCTATGGATCCTGCATAATGCAACCACGACTCAAAAAGGATAAGTTAACACCAAGTTCACGTCATTTTCCAACATAAATAAGATTTAATGAGAGTTTGGGAACAAGAAAGTTTTTAGGTAAATGTAATATGGATGTGTGAACAATACCTATATGTTGTACATGCATAGTAGAATTATCGATAGTGTGAACAATGTGTGGAATAGATGGTATTGCTAAAGATTGAAAAATAGAATAATTAGATGTAATATGATTGCAACAGGCATTATTAAGGTACCAACCAATAGTTTGAGGTACCTGACATGACAGATAGGGAGAGAAGGAGACTATAACAGAATCTGGTCAAAGTTTTTGAAGAAAAGTGTAAAGGTCCTTCAAAGAGAATATGGGAGAGGTGCTTTCTATTGGCTCCTTAATGGCAACAACAGTAGTGGAAGTACGCTAGACAGACTTGCAAGAATTACCTTATGTAGAGTTTTGTTTGAGTCGTTTTCTACATTTAGAGATGTGATGTCCAGGCTTTTTGTAGTAACTGCAAAATCCTTTTAAAAACTGCTTACGTGAGTTATGAGAAGTTTGAGACTAAGTATGAGTTACAAGGATAACATCAGTAGATGGGACAAATTTTTTAATACAGAGCATATTGGGGTGACTTTCCTCTGAGATGAGCTTTTTAACGACAGTATCCAAATTGGGTAGAGTTCCACTATGAAGAAGAGAGATGTGAATGGGGGTCAAATTCATCCTTGAGAGTTATAAGCAAATTCCATATATGTTGACGATCTCAAAGATTTGTGTAGACCACAGCAACATTAGGACTATGCCAGATAGGATCGTTAAGTGCTAGTTAATCCCAAAGTTCTTACAATTCAGACACGTAACTGTGTATTGTCTGTCTAGGTTATTGTTGCATGTGATGAAGCTTCCTATACAACTGAAATCGGTAGACATCATTTGATACAAAATAACAATTTTTTAGGAAATACCATACCTCTTTAGGCTTGTCAAACCATCAAAAGTCAAGTTTGATGGCTTTGAAAATTGTATTTTGAAACCATGCTAAGATTTGATGATTCATTCCATCTCATGCCACTAATCATTTGATGAATATGTCAATGTCTTCATCTTTCTTTTGAGTGGGTTTAGGTATTTTCCAGTAACAATACACTAAAGGAGTCTCCCCCTTAAGAAAACTACACATTTCCTCAGCCCAAAGATCATAGTTAGAGCCATCTAAGATGATATTAATAGGGTTGGGAATGTATTGGAGAAGTTTAGAGGCATCCTTAGTGAAAAGAAGACAATAAAATAAGAGAAAACCTAATTATAGAGGTAGAATTTGGTTATTCTGACCTCAGAATTGGATTCAGAGTATTGAAAAACCTTCGGAATTGGTTTGGTTTGCAATGAACTCGAATTAAAATTTACTAAATAGAGTGATCAAAGTATCGGTCAACTTCTTTTTGAGCCAAACCAAACCGATGGGCCTGGATAAACAAGATAATGACAATGAATAGATGACATGGAAATGACCTGCTAATGTTGTAAAAGTGACATGCCAGGTGTCGTGTCAAATAGTGTGTCAGATGACTATGTTTCTGGATTATATGGCAGATGATGTGGCATTGACTTTTCAGATGATTTGGCATTGACGTATGTTTCCCTTCCTATAACTAAATGGCGACTATTTGTCTGGAAGCTAACCGATGTCGTTTAGGTCGTCTTCTTCCTCCAAACACCTGCAATTAAGGTTTTGAAAATCAGTGGATTTTGACAATGCGTGAGGGCTTATAAAGTGGCATTTAGAGATGATTTTTACACCATTGTGATATACTCAAGAAGAGTAACAATTTGGTATATGAAAAATTATTTTTGGAGACAAATTTAGAACATAATATAAAGTAGAATGCTGAGAGAAAGAACGGAGAGGGCTCTAGAATTTTGACTCCTCTTGTTCCAAAGGAGGCTTTAATACTAGTAGAAATAAAGAATGAAGAAGAAATGTAGAAATGCTCTCTATATTTTTGTGTGTTAATAATGTGATATACATCCACCTATTTATACACTCTAGGTGTCTTTTTTTTATTACAAAGGATAAAAACAATCAAAAAACAGACACCCTATTAGCGCAGTGCTCTGCGATACAAAGCTCTTTGCTTGTCTCAGTGGATGAGTTTCATGACAACCGTCGGAGGCTCCTGAAGTATATGCAAGCCTGGGCTGGATAATACTGTGAGAGAGGCCAGGCTATCGGCACACTGGTTCCCTTCGCGATATACATTCTGAAATTACACCTCCCATGCTCGGTGGATTAAACCTCGGGTACCTGCCACCAAAAAATTATCCTCAGACAAAACTATATCGGAAGAGGAAAGAATGTTAATGACCTCTAGTGAATCCACTTCTACGACAATTTGTCTTTATCCAAGCGTCCATACTAGTGTAAGTCCTGAATGGACTCCCCAAAGTTCGGCAACTAAAGGCGAGCCCCTTCCAATGTGCTGTAAAAATCCACCGCACCACTGACCTTGACAATCCCTAAGTAATCCTCCAGCAGTAGCAATGTTAGACCCTTATTTAACCACTCCATCTGTATTTAACTTGACCTAATCCTCCATTGGTTTGGTCCAACCAACTAAATTGCCCACAGGTAAACCTTGTGCCTTAAACACGCAACTTTCCACAGCCCTTGCCCTGACTATCCAATCTATGTACTCCATAACGGCTCTATTACCTTCTTCCGGGCAAGCAAAGCCAGCTTAAAAAAGGCTTATGTTTCTCCATTGCCATAAAAACCAGCAGGCTACTCCATATATTGTAAGCAACTCTACCTGCTTCATTTGTAAGTGCTTCATAAGGTTGGATTTCACCCACAGCCCCTCATTTTGTTGAAAAAAATTCGTATCAACTACCTTTGGGGGAAATTTACACCATAAGGCTTTCACTCTCGGACAACCCCGTATTGTATGCAATGTTGACTCTTCTTACCCACATAAGTGACAACTGCTATCCGTTGTGATATGTTGAGCCACTCGCTGTTGATTGGTCAGGAGTTTTCTCTTAGCTAATAACCAAAGGAATGCTCTAATCTGTTGGGGCCCTGCCCATTTCCAGATTAATTCCAATAAACTATTATTAGTGTCCGTGGTACTGATGCCACTGTGAACCTCCTGTGATTAGTTTGTCCCCACACCATTTTATCTTCCTTTATGCCTTCTACATTAGTACGGATCGCCGCAATATCCATACATAATGTGGAAGGGAGATATTGTTGGAACAAATTCCATTGCTAGGTGCAGACTTCATTCGTAAAATTCATAATTGTAATGTAAAGAACGCTAACAGGAATTGGAGAGGTCACCACAAATATTAATGGTCCCTAATCATTCGCTCAATTATCTAGCCAAAAGAAAATGGGTCTCCCATTACCCAGATTCTATTTTATGCCTTGGTGTACAAACTGCCATGCTTCAGATATTCCCCTCCAAATGACCAAAGCCACTTTTCCATCTAAAGTGTGAGGGATAGGATAAGGATCTATTCGATATTTTGCCCTTAGGATCCTAACCCATAAAGTTGTGGGTTGAGTAATCAAAGCCCAGCCTAACTTTGTCAATAACGCATCATTAGAAGAATGAATACATTTAATTCCTAGGCCCCCTACTTTTTTGGGCTGACACACTGTTTCCCATTTAACTAAATGCATTTTCCTATGCTCATTCGTTGAACCCCGTACAAAATCCCTCATGATTCGCTCTAAATCATCGCAAAGTTGCCGCGAAAGTCTCACCGTTTGCATTGTGAAAATTGGGAGGGACGAAATTACTGATTGGGTTAAAGTAACTCGCCCCGCTAGAGACAACACCCTTGCATGCCATCCTGCAAGTTTCTTTTGTGATTTATCTAGGATGTATTGATAGGTATTTCTCGTTATCAGCTTATAAATCAACGGAACTCCTAAATGTTAAGTCAAAATGACTTTACGTCTAATAATTTTGATGAAAACCAAATAATAGTAATATTAGAAATTGATGAACCGTTTTGAGCATACGGAAGCAGAAGCAAAAGTAAGACGCAGCGAAACTAAGACGAAGCGGAAGCAAAAGTAAGACGAAGCAAAACTAAGCCAAAGCGGAAGTAAAAGTAAGACGAAGCGAAACTAAGACAAAGCGGAAGCAAAAGTAAGACGAAGTGAAACTAAGACGAAGTAGAAGAAAAAGTAAAATGAAGCGAAACTAAGACAAAGCGGAAGCAAAAGTAAGACGAAGCAAAACTAAGAAGGAAGCGGAAGCAAACTAAGACGAAGCAAACTAAGACGAAGAAAAAGTAAGACGAAAGAGATATAAGATGAAGACCCGATACTATGTCAGATAGTTAATCAGTTTGAGTTAGTTTCAGAACTCAACTAAATAACTGTTTCTTCAAAGATCAAGAAACAAGAAGCAAGAAGTAGTTATTAAGAAGTAGTTGAAGACACAGGCTATAAATACGAGTCTAAGACGAAGATTGAAAAAGCTTAGCAAAAAAGTTAGTGAATTCAATTAGTGATTTGAGATACTGGTCTTAAGTTTTTAAACACTGTATTTGTGCAAAACACGAGAGCTATCATTTCTATAACAAAGCTCGCAATATCCTTCTATAAGAGAGAAGAAAAGCTGAGAGCTTGAAGAGGCTAAGTGAGAAAAAGAATACTTGGTGTAAGAGACCTGAAGAGGGTCTGTGGAAAAGAATACTTGTACAGTTTGAAAAGAATAGTGAAATCTCAGAAAGGATTCTGAGGACTGGACGTAGCCCACGGTTTGGGGTGAACTAGGATAAAATCGTTGTGTCAACTTCTGAACTCTCTACTTTTAATTTCTATTGTTTTATACAAGTATATAGAAGTTAACTGCAATACATCGTGATTCTTACTCAATAGTTTTAAAAAAGCAAGTTTTCAAAGAATTTTAAAAGGGGATTGTATTCACGCAAAAGGATACATAATTCAACCCCCCTTCTTGTGCATTTTGTACAATGAACGTAAAGTCTATACTAACGCGTGATTTACTTCAATTGGTATCAGAGCTCGGTGTCCAAGAACCACGATTACAAAGTGTGGATAAAGATCCATGGCAGAATCACAAGTTTATATAGCTGAAGGCGCCTCCATCACTAGACCTCCTACGTTCAATGGTGAAGACTACCATTATTGGAAAGACAAGATGCGGCTCTTCATTGAATCTACAGATATTGATCTTTGGGAGATTATAGAGAATGGACCGTATACACCGATGGATGATGAAGGGAATGTCATTCCACGTACCAGATGGTCAGCTGATCAAAAAGCAAGATTCCAGTTAAATTCAAAGGCCAAGTTCTTTCTAAGTTGTGCCATAAGCAAAAGTGAATACAATAAAGTTTATGGATGCGACACTGCGAAGGAGATGTGTGATACTCTATCCATAGAGCATGAAGGCACCAACCAAGTGAAGGAATCCAAGATAAGCATTCTTGTACACCAGTATAAGTTGTTCAAAATGAAGGAAGATGAGTCTATCGATAAGATGTTTGGACGCTTTCAAACTATTGTCAATGAACTCAAAGCTCTTGGAAGAATCTATGATAATCAAGATCATGTTCGAAAGATTCTCAGAAGCCTACCGAAAAGATGGAGACCTAAAGCCACCGCAGTACAAGAAGCTAAGGACTTGAGCATATTAAAGCTTAATGAATTGCTTAGATCCTTGAAGATACATGAAGTGGAGCTCGATGCAGAAGATAAACCCAGACAGGATAAATCTATAGCATTGAAGGCTGGACAAAAGAATCACAAGATTTAAAGAAAGAGAAGTTCATCGTCAAAAGCGTTGAAGATCGAAGAAGTCAAGAATGACGACTTTAGTGAATCTGAACAAGATTCAAGCGAAGAAGATGATGAATTATCTTTTATCTCAAGGAAGATTAGACGCATGTGGAAGAAGAAAACAAGAGGAAACAAAGAGTTTTCTTTCAAGAAGAATAGCAAAGATGAAGGCAAGAACGAGAAAACATCTGTCATCTGCTACGAATGCAATAAACCTGGACACTACAAGTCTGAATGTCCATTGCTGAAAAGAATACCAAAGAAAAATAGAGAAAACAAGAAGAGCATGATGGCAACATGGGAAGATTTGGATTCGTCCGAATCTGATACTGATTCAGAGGCATCAGTTCAAGCAAACATTTTCTTGGTAGCCAAAAGAGAAAGTGATGAGGAGGTAACCTCTAATTTTAAGGAATTACAAGATGCAGATTCAGAATTATTAGAAGATTCTCATGCTATACTTAAGCAGTATAGATTCTTAAAGAAAAAGTTTGTAGAAAACTTGAAGAACACACAAGAGTTGGAGAGACAAAATATCTGCCTGAAGAAACAAGTAGACGATATGAAGAAAAAGGTAGCTATAGATAGATCTGAGGAGATCAGTCAGCTGAAACAAAGGATCAATAATCTTTCAGCTGATTTATCAACATTGACTGAGAGTACGAGAAAGATGAATGACATGTTAGGAAGATCCAGACACCCTAATGATAAGAGTGAATTAGGGTTTGTCAAAAACAATACTCAGTACAAAAAGAATTTCGTTCCGTATAGGAAGAAATTTCATCAGTCACATTATCATCATTCTATGAATCATTTTATGACTAACCCCAAAGGACCTAAGAAAATCTGGGTACCTAAGAAAAACATAATATCTACTGTAGATCTCCTTCCTTGAAAAAAGCAACCAGCACTAATGGTATTTGGACAGTAGATGCTCGCGACATATGACGGAAAGAAGGTCTATGTTCCTAGATCTTCAAGATAAGAAGGGAGGATCAGTAACTTTT